>BPTQ01000007.1:301734101-302101451 GCA_019973895.1 Chrysanthemum seticuspe | reverse complement strand
GCGAAGACTTGTTGTTTAATGATGAAGAAGGGGCTCTTCGTTTTGCTAAGGAGTTGATTTGGGAAACTTTTGGGCATATTGGTTATGAAGGATCTTTGACAGAACAGACGTTCAAGAAAGCTTTATTTTGTCCTCAATGGAAGTTTTTGATTCATGTATTGCTCCATTGCATAAGTGCTAAAAGTACTTCTTGGGAGCAGTTTGGGTCAAATATTGCATCTGCAGTTGTTGGATTAGCTACAAATCGAGTGTTTAACTTTTCAAAGCTAATTCTGGATGGGATGCTTTCACATATATCATCTGGGTCAAAATGGTTGATGTACCCAAGGTTTATTCAGGTTTTCTTAAACAAACAGCTTGATGATGTACTGAAACCTACCGATTTACTTCCTGTTATCGTCCAACAAGCAAAGATTTTTACTTTTATGGCAAGAAGGAGTGATTTATTCAGAGGTCCTGGTACTCCTTTAACTACTTCCATGATGGAAGTTGTTCACGCTGTTAGAGCTGAGGTTGAAGATGATGAAGAAAGTGAAGGTACTGCACCTGCAAGTACTGCTTCTGCAAGTACTGCTTCTACAAGTACTGGTTCTCAAAATGCTGCATCTTCAGAAGGTGCTGCATCTCAAGGAGGTACTGCAACTCATGATACTGCTTCTCCAAGTATTGAAGTTCAAGAAGACGTTGCAGGTTCACCTTCTATATCTCCACCACAATTTGTTCCTGTTTTTCAACCCGAGGAACATTCAGCAGTTCAAGGAGATGCTTCCTATACTATCCCTCGTGAAGGATTAACATTGGATAATTATATTTTGACAAGGGAGTTGGTCAAGTTGAAGAAGACTACTAGGACTCAAGCAAAACAGATTAAAAAGTTGATGCTCAGGTATAAGAGGTTAAAGAATTTTGTTAAGCCTTTTATCAAACGTTATCGCTTATGGGTTAAGGAAGAACACAAGCGCAGAAGGCAATTTACGAAGAAAAACAAAGGCAAAAAGGTTCCTAAACCATCTTCTGACCAATTGGGGAGTGATAACGCTACACGCGTCGTTCGGGGTCAAGGAAACTTCCTTTTCTTCGAGCAAGTTTTATAACACCCTAGGCAGTGAACCTAATCGTTGTAGTGTAGTAATTAGGGTAAGCCACGGGTATTGATATCGTTCTCTAGGGGAATAGGAATGCTAGTGAGAAGTTACTACGCTAAGGTTGAGGTTGAGGAAGATTATTTTTTATCTTTTTATGTTTTTTTAGAAAATGAAAAGGTACGAATCTCGGGTATTGGATTTGGGGGGTTGGTATTGCTACCGATTACTCTACTATTATCTAATTATCTAAGCTAAGGTTGTGATAGTCTATGTCTAATTGATTTGTACTCGTATGATAGTTTAAAGATGTGTTTACTTAGGTTTTACTACTCCTTAATTATCTCCTATTGATGGTTGATTTGTCACGTCCTTATTCCTAGTTGCGTTGTGATTCTAAGGCTATAGGGCGTGCTTGTTTCCCTAACTCTTTGAATTTACCAAAGGGTCTTGTTTACAAATCCTCTAGTGATTTATAGACGCCTACTCTACGGTTGTCCTTGAATACTTTATCCTACAATTACCTAGATAATTATATTCTAAAGTTCACAAAGAAAAGTCAAGCATTAAGTACACAACGAATAATCTAGCGCACTCTAGATCATTAGTCAACTAAGATAAGTATCAACCAATCAATATTCAATAATTAAGTTTCATATTCCCTAAGCAAACACACAAATAAATTAGCCGGACATGGAGAACATGCAAGCATACACACAAATAATCAAAGACATAATTAAATTAATGAAGTAAATACTTATCTTGATGTATAATAGGGTTTAGAACCCTAAAATACTGCACAAGAAAGCCTTGGTTCGGTTTTAGGTTTTTACTCCAAAAGACTACACACAAAAACTGAAAAATTCGGATTCTATATATAAGATTACATCTGCGACGGCGTCACCTTATGTTTTGTGACGCCGTCGTGTCGCCGTCATTAGGGTTTCGTCTTGGCCACGGAAACCTTGCGACGGCGTCACCTTATGACTGTGACGCCGTCCCCTTCAGCTCTGACGCCGTCTTGGCTGCATCTAGGCCGTCTGAGTAGCGACGGCCTATTCCTTTAGAACCTGACGTCGTCCCTTGAAAACATGCAATTTCGCCTCTGACCCGTCGCAAAATTCCTTCCCGACGGCGTCGCAGATATGCAGTGACGCCGTCGCCTTATGTTTCAGCAGCTTTGAGTGTCTCGATTCTGACTTTGGCCATTTTCTTCGTATATTCGCGCCTTTTCGTCCAAATAAGCATCATTCCAGCATTTTGCCTTCAAGAGACCTAAAAAGTGAAAAGGAACGATATTAAGCAATAACGGATACAAAAGTGATCGAATAAGGGCTTAAATGACCCCTCAAAAAGGTACCTTTTAAAACCTTATCAGACGCCGTCGCAAGTGTAAAATTATATATAGAAATCGAATTTTCAGTATTTGAGAGGTAGACTTTTGGAGTAAAAACCCTAAACGTTTGTAGTCCGACTTGGACAGTATCTTAGGGTCCCAAACCCTATTTTACACATCAAGATAAGTGTTTTACTTCATTAATTTCATTATGTCTTCCATTGAATGTGTGTATGCTTGCTTGTTTAACATGTCCGGCTAAATTTCTTGTGTGTTTGCTTAGATCTATGAAACCTAGTTGTTAATTATTGTTAGGTTGTCTCTTATCTTAATTGTAATTGGCTTAGGAGTGCGACTAGGCTATCATTGTGTTTCATGCTTGATGAATCTTTGATAGTTTATGAATGACTTAGTAGATTTCGTTTACTACACTCAAGGGTGATTTCAAAGAGTTAGGGCATAGGCACACCGTACGACTTTAGGAAACACAACGCGTTAAGAATAAGAACGTGACAATTCAACCTTCAATAAAAGATAACTAGGGAGTAATAGTATCTAGGTAAACACATTTTCAATCATCATACGAGCACACATCAATAGACATAAGACTACCCGTAGAATTAGATAATTAGATAATTAGATAGTAGAGTAATCGGTAGAAGTACCACCCCCCAAATCCAAGCCCCGAGATTTTACCCTTAGCTTTCTAAAAAAATATAAAAAGATAAAAAAGAATCTTCCTCAACCTCAACCTTAGCGTAGTACACTTCTTACTAGCATTCCTATTACCCTAGAGAACGATATCAATCCCCGAGGCTTACCCAATACTACACTACAACGATTAGGTTCACTGCCTAGGTGGTTGAAAAACTTGCTCAAAGAAAAGGAAGTTTCCTTTGACCCCGAACGCGCTACGTAAGCGCATCAAGTTTTTGGCGCTGCTGCCGGGGAATATAATAGCTAGTTAGATTTTTATCTCGTTTAGGTTCCCTTGCTTGATTCCTATCAAGTGAGATTTTTTTCTCATTTTTAGCTTCCTCGTAGTCTATCCCCCTGCTTTGTAAATTTGTTCGTAGCCCTATCACTTTTCATCATGGAAGGTGACGACCCGCCACCACATCAACCACTTCCCATTAACCCACCACTCATTGACCCGCCAAGAGGCCGTACTCTTGGTGAATACTCTAGACCAAGACACCAAGGCTATAGGAACACCATTGAGCTCCCCGATCAAGCTCAAACTACGGCCCTGCGATCCGACGCCATCAGGTTGGTGCAAAACGGATGTGCATTCCATGGACTTCGTTTCGAAGATCCTAATCAGCATCTCAAGGATTTCCTTAAAATCGTTGAGTCCATCGACCTTGATGCTACCACACGGGAGACCACGCGCTTGCGTCTCTTCTAATTCTCTTTACGGGACCAAGCTAGTAATTGGCTTGAGCGACTTCCCGCCAGATCCATCTCAAGTTGGGACGATCTCACCACTCGTTTCCTTGCCCAATTGTTTCCACTGGGGAGAACTACCAAACTTAGGAATGAAATCTTGATGTTCTAACAACGTCAAGGTAAATCTCTCTATGAGGCATGGTGTAACACCCGATATTTTATAAGTTTTAGAAATATACTTTTATATTAATATTAGAAATTATAGGGGACCAAATGATATTATTTTATGAAGAAAAGGACATAGAATGCTAAATAGTTAACAAAAAGGACTAACGATGCAAATGATTTAACGGTAAAAACTAACGATCGTTAAATAGCTAAAATTACCATTCTACCCTTAAGTATTATTCATCATATAATCTAGAAATTTATCATAAAAATACACGTATTGTGTGTGTTGGCATTCCCAGGACTTTTAGGAGGGAAAGAAAATAATTAGCATTATCATTATCAAAAGTTCACAGGAAAGATTGGAGGCAAGTTTTTGGTGGTAACTTAGAAGGCTCAAGTAATCTTTGTTAGGATCTCATCATCAATCCAAGGTTAGTTTACCTTTTTGTATAGTTTAAGGATTGTGATTTATGTTGTGAAATTATAAGCATATTTTTAATTGAAGACTTGTGAAACCCTAGTTTTAATTTATGGTGAATCATGATGAAATTGAAGTTAGAAGTGTTATTGTTATGATATAAAAATGTTAGGAATCATGTACTCAAATTATGGTTAATGATATAGAAAGATTCATGATGTTAGTTGTTGATGATGATGAAGTATGTAAATTATAGGGTGTTTAGAACAAGCTTATTAAGTGCTTAAATTAGCAAGAGAGCTTATGGGCCTGATGAAATATGATCTTAATATGTCAAATAAGATGTAAAATAAGTTTGGTGTATAATAGAATAGCTTATCATGAGTTTTGGGTCGAATTGGTAATATTTAAATTTGGGACAGCAAGGTTTTTCAGAAAATGCGCAGAATTGAAAGGGCTGCTGTGAATAAACCGTTCGTCGGATTAAGATGAGGTCTTAACAAAAGTTGTAGCTCTCTGAGTTTACTTTAATTGTTATTCTTTGAGTTTTAGCTCAATTGGAAGTTAAATTGGCCTAATGTTCGAAATACAGCAGCAACCCGTAAAATTCTGCACAAGATATATTTTTAGAAAAGTGTGTTAATGATGAAATAACACCTTAGGTGATCATGTTTAAGTTGTATAGACTTAATACATGTTAGATAAATGTGTTAGCATGTCCTAATAGCGTTAGAATGGTTATCTTGTGAGTAGGTGCTCGTGGAAAGCTTACGGAACGCTAATTAAGACCTAGAGGTGAGTAACGGTGCATTAGCTTCATGTTAATAGATTAAACATGATGTTAGAACTTGTGCAAGGTTTTGGAGATAGACGAAACAAATCATGAATAATATGCTCACAAGAAGCATTATTGACAAGTTTAGCTTTCCTAAGAAATGCACGATGTAGAACTCCCATAGTAGCATCCTAAGTGGATGACACGTGCTTTTATAGTAGCATCCTAAGTGGATGACCAAGCATCCTCTGTGGATGGACCGTGCTTGAAAAGCACTTACGTCCTAAGTGGACGACCCATATAAGAAAATCACGTATAAATAGAAGCCGTCAGAAGAGTACTCGTTGGCTAGGGAAGTTCTCACTCATAGTAGGACGATTGAGCATCGTCTAGTCAGAATGCACGTGCTTAGATATCATGTTATCAGTAAGAAAATTCAGAATCAAGCTTATGTTTGTGTCATGTACAAGTAGAAATACGACTATAAGTCGTGCCATTTAACCATGTTATAGATTATTATGTTTATGTTAGAAATTGCAAGTATCATTTCATATTTATTCCGTTTACTTACTAAGTCACAAGGACTTACCGTTTTCAGCTCATGTTTCATATAGGTAATTGAAGATAGGCGACGGGGCTTGTAGATATTAAGTAGGATTGCATTTTGGGAGATTAACGGCTACGCTCGGGTATAGGTTACGATCGGCTCATTCTAGCACTTTGATTCTACTTGTAATGCCCCATGTGTCTTTCAAGGTCCAATATTAGTGTTAAAGTAGTTTATAATCAGTTACAAGTTATTTTAGTAGTCTACGAACAAGTCATGTGATATGTGTCGTGTAAAGGGGGCGTTTGGCATAAAGCCATTCTAGCCTAAAATGACCCATTTTGGTTATGTACGGGTCTTATCGAATAGTAAATGTTATGTACAATTTCTATGAAGTAAATATATGTCTAGTTTGGGTTATTTCAGTTTATGAGTTACGTCAAGTTAGTTTCTTTCAAAAAAAAAAAAAATCTAGAGTCGGGCGTTACACATGGACTCGATTCAAGGACTTGCTCTATAAAGTCCCTCATTACGCCATCGATCTTTGGCTTCAAGTCCAAATCTTTTACGATCATGTCAACTTCTCAACTAATCAATCCATCGACCAAGCGGCCGGTGGCAAGCTTAGTTATCTCACCGCGGAAGAATTGTGGGGTACAATAGAGGACCTTGCCCTCTATGACAACAAAAGTTGGAATGACCCTCGTGAGTTTCCCAAAACCTTCAAGGCAATCTCCTTGCCTCCCATTGACTCACAAACTTCCAATCGTAGGATGCTCGAACTTGAAGATCAAGTCAAATTCCTAATGAGCTCCTACGAGAATCCTAAGTCTTCACACCAAGTGAACAAAGTATCTTCCTTGTGTGAGCTATGCAGTGGTCCCCATGACACTCGTACTTGCACAAGACTCCCCGAACAAGCTTCCGTTGACTACGTATCCTCGCGTACCAATGGAATGGGAGGGAGATTCCCCACAACACCCGGACCTAGGACTTTCAATGATGCCCGAGAAGCATGGAGGGACAAACCCGACTACAATTGGGGACAAACCAAATAATTCACCTCTAATGATTCCCCATGGTCCCACGGCCCTAGCCAACAAAACATAGAAGGGATGTTGCAACACCTAGTTACACCCAAGAAGCTCAAATAGCCAAGCTTTCGGACCGCTTTAACCAACAACAAGCCGAGATGGATAGGAAGATAGATAACCTTTTGAAAGCCATGACCAATAGTGATAGGAAGACCGCCGAAAAGGTTAATGCCATCTCGACTCATCCTCCCGAAGCTTCCGGTGTGAAAATTAAGGACCCAAGTAAGTACTTCGAAACTAGGGATCCGTCTTCATCCAAGCATGTTTAATTCGTCAATACCATCACCTTAGTGAAACCAAATAGGACTAGTGACGATGCGAACCATGAGATGGCACTTGAGGTTAGTGAAACTCCTAAGGAAGAATCGACCAACGAAGTAGATGAAGTAGGTGATGAATACTTCAATAAGTTTCCTACGAAAGAGGAACTCTTTCGCCACCCACACTAAGTGCGCGACCTTCATCACATGTATGTTAGGAAAATCCCTCGGATCAAATTTGGAAATCCTTGGAAACTCAACATCCATGTTGCATAGGACATCTTTTCGTGGCGAAGGCCTACATTGATCAAAAATCCCCAATAAACTTCATGACTAGCACATACTATAATTGGGTAATGAAAAAACCTATCCCAAATAGGCGAGATCCCGATGATCCTAGAGTTAGTTGTAATTTCCTTGGTAGAGTTAAGGGATTGCCTGTCTATGTAGGTAGTTTCACGTACCTTACGGATTTCATAATTGCAGGATATTAGTAAGACCATATATCCTAGCTTGTCCCACGTAATTCTAGGAAAGCCTTTCATAGAAAACACCGGGATGACTTATGATCCGTCTTTAGGAATAGTTAGATTCAAGGATGAGAGCGATGACATAGCTTACCAAATGCCATTTAAGATTGAGAAATTCTCATCACTATCCAATGATGAAAAGGAACTTAAGCTATCGGTCTACTATATGAATGAGGAAGATAAGGAGACAGGAGTAGATTATGTGATGAATAAGATTTTTGGGTTCTATAAGGATTGTTTGAAATTAGGACCGGAATATAGAACCAATTGGGGGGGGGGGAAGATGACTTTTTAAAAAGATGCATAATAGGGCATTATTACAACATGGAAAACCCCAATAGAGACCATCATGAGGAAGAAGGTGACGGCAATGAAGTCACGTAGGAGCACGACTTCGAGTCTAGCTACAAGACTCATAAATAAAGAAAAGCGCTTCGTGGGAGGCAACCCATGCTTAATTGTTTGCTTGTTTGTGTGTCATAAATCATTTTCGTTATTGTATGTTCTCATGTTTGATTTTGTGAAAATGCTTTATTTTGTCTTTAACCTCGTCTTAATTACATATAAAGGTATTTTACAAAAAGATAAGTGTAGGGAGGATTACATACGTTTTTCAAGAACGTGAACATGAGAATTACAACTATTGAAATTGTAATTCCCGCTGATAAGTGTTAGGAATTACGTAAACAGTTGGTTCCCGCTGATAGGGTTCCTACTGATAGTTATTTTGTTTCCGCTGATAGTAAGGTTTCTGATGATAGTGTGCAGTTTCCTATGATAGTTAATATGTTTCTACGGATATGTAGTTTCCGTTTTCTTACTTTATTAGTTGTGATATGCTTGAGTTAAAATAGGAATAGATAGAGCATATCTTTTGAGTGCTTAGCAAGCTGCATGGTTAGGGTTTCTTGTACTATAAAAGAAACATGCGGCTAGGGTTTCATGTACGTCTTTGATAACATTAATAGTGAATTAATAATAGATCCGTAGAGGATCAAGTTATTGTGTTTATCGTCTTCTTTAGTTTTGTATTTATTTTCCGCGTAAGTACAATTCTTGCAAAGGTTCTCCTTAGTTGTTTTGTGATTACACAGGACAACTAAAATCTTTCTAGGCTCATAAGATCTATCTGGGACTGTACCCAAAAAGTGCTATCAGAGCCTTGTGAGAATATTTCTAAGAAGACAATCTTTTTCTTTTCAAAAAACCATAACATGTCATCACCAAAACATTCTGATGCTGAGAGTGATGATCAGTCTGAGTCATCAAACAACCGGTCTAACACCCAGTCTTCCATTCAGCAAGTGGTCACCATGTCCAACACTAATGCTAAATTCCCATACCTTAAAAGGGATGAATATGAGATATGGGCCATGAAGATGGAAAACTATATCTCCAACATGGATGTCAACCTCTGGAAAATCATCCTTAAAGGAAACAGTAAGAAGGCTACTGGAAGAGATTCTGAAGGAAAAGTTATAATTCTTCCACCCACAACAACTGCTGAACAGATCGCTGTCCAAAGAGAAACCAAGGCAAGGACTACTTTGCTACAAGCTCTTCCAGATGAGCACATGAGTGATTTCTATCATCTGGATGATGCAAGACAGATTTGGAGAGGAATAAAAGCAAGGTTTGGTGGAAACGATGACTCCAAGAAAATGAGAAAGTCCATGCTCAAACAAAGCTTTCAGGAGTTCTCTATCTCTGAAGAAGAGGGTGTCCATAAGGGCTATGACAGGTTTCAAAAGATCCTCAGCCAGCTTAATCAGTTAAAATCTAAACCTAATACTGAGGAATGTAATCTCAAGTTCCTTCGTGCTCTACCTCCTTCTTGGAATCAGGTGTCCCTTACTCTCAAGGTAAAAGGGGGCCTTGACTACATAAGCTTTGATGATCTATACAACAAGCTGAAGTATCTTGAGCTTGAAATCAAGGGTCACTCTACTTTTTCTCAAGCTCCATCACACTCTGCCTTTGTTGGTGCTACCAGTGGAAACACAATGATAACATATGCTGATAGTCCCACTTCTTCATCAGCAGCATCCAGAACACACAAATATTCTACAAGAAAATCAAAGTCTAATTCTGTCATAGAAGATGTGCTCTACTCATTTGTTGTTGAATCTGAAGATCAACAGCAGTTGACCTATGAAGACTTTGAACAGGTGGATAAATGGGATATGGAGGATATGGATCTTAAGTGGCAGATGGCCATGATTGCTGTGAAAGTCAAGAGGTTTGAAGAGGGCTCTGGGAGGAAGTTTGGCTACAAAAGAAGAGAATCAACTAGTTTTGACAGGAAGAAGATCAGATGCTTTGAATGCAACCAACTTGGTCACTTTGCCAGAGAATGTCCTAACAGGAAGGGAGGTGACAGAAGAAAATATAATGCGTACAAGCTCAAGGAAGCTGAGGAGGTGAAGCCTACAGCCATGCTGTCACTGGAGAACAGAGTTGACTGGGATGATCATGTGAATGATGGTGAGGATGAAGAGCCTCAAATTGGACTGGTTGCTGACACTGCTGGAGAAATTGCAATGATGGGCATCACTTCTCAGGTACACAGTTGTATATTTGGTTGCAGTACTCAATATGATGCTCTTAAGTATGAGTTTGATGATGTTAATGATAAATATAAGGAGCTTTTTATACAAGTCCAAGTCTATAAGAAAACAGTTAAAGCTTTAAAAAAACAAAAGGCCTGGTATGATCAAAACCAAATGGCTCTTGAGGAGAAAATAAATGTTTTGCAAAGAGATTTAGATAACACAACAAATAAATTAAAATTTAATAAGAAAGAATATGTAAAGGTTGTTGCTGAAAAGGAAGGACTTAAAGCTGATTTAGATTTAGAGGTGGCTAGGCATAACCAATGGCAAGAACAGGCTAAAAACTTAGATAAATTGTGGAATAGCTCTATGTCTGTTAAAACAAAAATGGGATTAGGCTTCAAGGACTATATCAGTACAGATGAGGTTTATGATCCCAATCAATATAGTGTTTTTAATCTTGTCACAGATGAAGAAGAAGAAAAATATAGAAAACATGTTATATTTTTAAAACAAGGTGAAATGCATAATGTTCCTTCTTCTATTAATGGTATTGTTAAGCCACCCAATCCAGACTCTGACTCTGATGAATCACATATGTTTTATGGTCAAAAGTCAAATGACTTATTAGACATTAGCAGTGAGTCTAACACATTTGTCTCTTGTTCTTCCAGGACTTCAGAGACTCAATCTAAAGAATATGCCAGCTGTGATTCAAATGAAGAGTCATTAAAGTCTGCCTCTCCTAAGCCTTTACAAGTTCCTCAAGCCCCAAGAGTTGCTGTTAAAGAATCTTTTTCAAAGAACACTTTTTCTAGAAACATTTCTTGTTCTGTTGATTTTGTTAAAAATGATTCTGATTTTGGTTGTGGTTTGAATAATTTTGTTTGTGATAAGACTGTTCCTGTTTTGAACAAGCAATTTAAGAAGAAATCATGTTTTGTTTGTGGGAGTGTTTTTCATCTTATCAAAGATTGTGATTATTATGAGAAAAAGATGAATATGTGCACTAATCAACAGAGATTTAACAATGTATGGACTGATGTGGCCAACATACCTCCATTTGTTCCCAATGGAACATATATGCGGACCAGCATAATCAATTCTGCTGGTAGATCAGTTGCTGCTGGTAACCCAGTTGCTGCTGACAGGCCATCTTTTCTTCATTAGAGAAGAAATTTTACTAGACCTTTGCACAGACCTACAAGCTCTTATTTTCAAAATGATTATAGGCCTGTGAACACTGACTTTTTACATCAAAGGGGGGGCATGGAGGGACACTGCTGTTAAGCCCTCAGCAGGTTGTTCTTGGAGACCCATAAGACCATCTAATATGCAGAGGTCCAAGAACAATAGTGGATCTCATCAATCTACAGGTTTATTGTTGGAATCGCTCCTAACTCGTAAATGGAACGACATTGACGGGATTACTGTTTCTATCTTTTTTACCTTAAACACATGGGCTTGTTATGTCAATTACCCATAGATGTATGTGTTTGGGTATATAAACCCCTCCATACTTCCATGGAGTGGTGAGACTCATTTGTGTAATTCACCTTTCCTTATCATTAAACACATACTAGTTTCCCTTCTCTCTCTATTTTCTCTCTCTAACATGAAGATGGCTTTCTTCCATCTTCCAAGACCTCCCGAATCACCATATCATCCATAGAAACGATCCTTACATTGGTATCAAGAGCAAGGTCCGATTTTTATCATTGGTTGATTTTTGGTGATTTTTCTTGTCAAAATCTTGTATTAAAATCTGTTTTTTAAACAAAGTCTTAACCTTTCTATACACTTCTGTTGTTATCAGATTTTTTACAAGTTTATGTATCTTTGTTGGTCATAAAGTCAGTTTGCAAGATATTTGTTGTGTTACTTTGTCTAGCCAAACAGTTTTTTGTGTTAACTTTTGTACCTTATATGAGTTTTTTCCAATCCGTGATGTTATTAATAGTCATCTGGTTTTGGGTCATCTTTTGTCCAAACACAGTTTCGTACCATCATTTTTACGACTATCTTTTGTACCAAAAAAAAATCGTGAAAGTTAAAATAAATGGTCAATCAGGTTCATATCCATGGTCCAACTAGTCAAATAAAAGCAGTTTTAGATGCTTTTCTGGGTCTTTTATGAAGACTGAAAGGAATAACATGGTCGGAAACTCGCCGGAAAAATGATCAAAGGGTCAAAACCCTAAACTTACGCATAAGGAGGATCTACAGAGTTGTTACGCGTAGCTGTGAAGTTACGCGTAAGAAATTTTACGCGTATGCGTTTACGCCTAAGAGTAGGCTTACGCCTAAGCCTGGTTACGCATAAAGGACTTACGCTTAAGGTCCATGGCTACGCGTAAGTTTTCGTCTACGCGTAAGTTTTCTTACGCATAAGCCTTTCGACCATAAAAGTTTACGCGTAAGACTCTAAGACAGAATGAGGAGATGTAGAAGAAGACTTTACGCGTAAACTAACTTTGACCAACAACCAATTACCACAACCAAAAACCGAATACCACAATAATCAAGTCGACCTCAGAATTTTTTCTTCATTGATCATAACTGTTTAAATAAACAATTTTGAAGTGTATAAACAATCCAACAATCAACCCATCAAAACCGTTCGACACCCTTCTACAACAAATCTATACAACCATCTATCCCATCAAACTCAGACTCGAAGCTATTACATAAACACATGAGATCTCTGAATTATTCGTGGTTACAAAACTTTTATCAAAGACCTGAAAGGTCAAGCCACACACACGAATAAATCATCATCATCGATCTATTAATAAACCCATTTTTACATATACGAAACTAATCAAGATAGAGTTATAACAAAGTTGTTATACTCTTTTTCTTTGTTTCGAACTGAAAAACCTCAAAACAAAATCATGAAGGAACCTACCTTGACCCTCCAAAGGATCATAAAGCCGTGGTCTTTATGGTCGTGGTCTTCTTGAATCTTCAAAGCTACAAATAAACACAAGGTAAAGGTATGATCAAGTACGTGTTTGTGATGATCGATTAGTTTCAGATTAAAGATGGAGGTTTTGTGAGTTGATTGAGATGAGATGAGCAGAGATCTAACTTGGGAGTAGTTTGGAGAAAGAGGCGATATTATCCAGATTGTGTTTTCTTAGGTTTAGGTCAAAATGGTATGTCATATATAACCGGTATGTTTTTTAGAGTGGGATTGGATATAGGAGTAGTTGATTGGGCCTCAATACTTGGATTAACCGGTGAAGGGGTGTGACTTGAATTGGATTTGGGCCGTGTATCATGATTTGCACTGAACTGGTATTCTGACCGAGTTATGTGACAATGGATTTGGGCTGTTTGATTGCACCAGATAAGTGCTAATGAGTTGATGGATAACTTTTATCCTAAAGCTAATTACAAAAATTTGTAACCCAAACGTTTGAATTTTTGGATACAAAATTTTCGTTGTAATGGTATTTTAGTCATAATAATTTTTCACGGGGATACAATTTTGACAAGATCGGGAAACCATTATCATAGTTCGTTTTAACCGTAAATGAAGGCTATTTTTTTTTAGCATGTAACCATAAGATGTGACTACGGCGCGAATTCACTATTATTTATTTGAGGTTGAAGTGGGATTTCACGGGTGCGTGCACTTAGTATCTTGAAGATATCGGGGTTGGTTGGATGCATGATTCTTTGAGATCCTTGTTTGAGCGTTAACCGTTTCGAATGACAAAGACTTAAGTTATCTAGTTGAACCTGACGTAAGGAGTTACGTTGTTGTGCTCACAGCTTATAACTATCACTTTTAAGGAGTTACGTTGTTGTGCTCAAGTGTCACACTAAGGTGTGGATAATTTGAGAAACTTTAAGTTTACCTTTTTTCGATGGAGTTAAGAAAAAGGGTTCTTCGTCTGACAATAGTGCAAGTTTAAGTCACAAGTTCGGGTTATACTACTTCTGTCTCAAGTTCGTCATATTGGGTTTTCTCCATCAGTAGTCACTACAAAAAGCCGTCAGAATGATAATGGGGTCGGTAACGAGTTAGCTGAGAAGAGTATACACGAGTAGAGAAGTTTTATCATCAATTGATTCTCGCGAGATATTTATGGTACTTCACACTTGTTCGATTAATTGAACATACATGGTTTCGATGTCTCCAATTTCATCATCAACATACGTGGTGTATGATTCTGATTCATTGAAAGCATCGAGGGGAAGAGAGTATAGGTGGTGTCTGCTTCCTTTGTTGTTTTTGTATTTTTTTGCGAAAACCCTCTCCTTTCATGAATTTCTTCAATCAGGGGGAAGAAATGAGACGATATGTGGTCTAAACGTCTCACTTTGGTGTTATCGTCTCACTTTCACAGAGTTATCGTGCGTGAAGTTACCTAAATATGATGCTGTGATGCCTCACACACGGTCATTTTATCGAGTAATTGCAGATTTGGAGATAACTATTATTCCGATAGACCGCAACATTCAGGGGGAAGTCGTTTCATTTCGCCTTTCGTGGTCTGTTTGGTGTGAAGCATCTACATACGTGAGAAGATCTTGTTGATTTCTTGCATGTTACCCCCGAACGGATTTTCCGCAACAAGTCAGATTTACCTTGTGTGGTTTACTGCTCATCTACAAATTCCGCTGCGTACTGAAAACTTCAAAAGTTAGAGGAAATGTTCACTACATCAAAGTTTCGAATCTGCTGAAGACGGTTGTCAGTTTGGGGGGAAGCTTATTCAGAAACTTCGCCAAAAAGGAGTGTACGGAGAAGCTGCTAAAGACATGCGGCATGAATTGGGGGGAAGTTAATCCAATTTATGCATATTACTTCATTTGCCTACAATTGAAGAAAACGGTTCTCAAGTCAAGGTACCAGAAGAAGACATAGAGCGTAAACTTTCATCATCCTCAGCACTTGAAGAGCTTATGAAGACTTTTCTTTATTTGTTTTCTATATTTGTAGTAAATGTTGTAGGTAATCCCTTATGTCGTCCCATTGGGGGAAGATTGTTGGAATCGCTCCTAACTCGTAAATGGAACGACATTGACGGGATTACTGTTTCTATCTTTGTTACCTTAAACACATGGGCTTGTTATGTCAATTACCCATAGATGTATGTGTTTGGGTATATAAACCCCTCCATACTTCCATGGAGGGGTGAGACTCATTTGTGTAATTCACCTTTCCTTATCAATAAACACATACTAGTTTCCCTTCTCTCTCTACTTTCTCTCTCTAACATGAAGATGGCTTTCTTCCATCTTCCAAGACCTCCCGAATCACCATATCATCCATAGAAACGATCCTTACATTTATCAAATAAGATCCACAAGGCAGGCCCAAGTCAGTGATGACTTGGGTCTCCATAAAAACTAATGTTGTTGTAATTCTTTTTGTGTAGGATGATCCTCTTTCCAATAAAGATTTAGGTATTGTAGATAGTGGTTGTTCTAGGAGTATGACAGGGAACAGAGACAGGCTTCATGATTTTGTATGTATTCAAGGAGGTACTGTTACCTTTGTAGTAGGAGATGGTAAAATCACAGGGAAGGGTACTATTAGAACTGCTCAGCTGGACTTTGAGAATGTGTATTATGTGGAGTCTTTGAGAAATTTTAATCTATTTTATGTGTCCCAAATTTGTGACAAGAAAAACTTTGTGCTATTCACTGATACTGCTTGTCTGGTTCTTTCTAAAGATTTCCAACTATCTGATGACAGTCAAGTTGTTCTGAAGGTACTAAGGAAACACAATCTCTACACATTCAATCTCAATTATGTCCAGCCTGCTAGCGATTTAGCTTGTTTGGTGGCCAAAGCATCCTTGGATGAATCTAATAAATGGCATAGAAGGATGGCTCATGTGAACTTCAAAACAATCAACAAGCTAGCTAAACTTGGATTAGTTAATGGACTGCCTTCCAAAGTCTTTACCAATGAGCACAACTGTGTGGCATGCAACAAGGGAAAGCAACACAAGGCTTCGTATAAGGCCATTACTGCTGTCAGCACTATCTCTGAGCCTTTGCAGCTTCTACACATGGATCTTTTTGGTCCTACATCTATCAGAAGCATTGATCATAAATACTATTGTTTGGTGGTGACTGATGAATATAGTCGATATAGCTGGGCATTCTTTTTGGGGACTAAAGATGAAACATTCCAGCTTCTTCAAGACTTTATTGCCCTGGTGGAGAATCAGTTGAATAAGAAGGTTAAAGCAATTAGGTGTGATAATGGGACAGAGTTCAAGAATGCTAAATTGATAGATCTCTGTGCTACAAAGGGGATTAAAAGGGACTATAGCACTGCCAGGACTCCACAACAAAATGGAGTTGCTGAAAGGAAAAACATAACCCTGATTGAAGCAGCACGATCCATGCTTGCTGATTCAAAGTTGCCTACCATGTTTTGGACCGAAGCAGTTAGCACTGCTTGTTATGTCTTGAACAGGGTTTCAATCACAAATCCTCACAAAAGGACACTTTATGAACTTTTGTTTGGCAAGATTCCTACCATTAGTCATCTTAAGCCTTTTGGTTGTTATGTCACTGATAAGGTTTTAAAAGGTACCTTTTTGAGGGGTCGTTTAAGCCCTTATTTGATCACTTTTGTATCCGTTATTGCTTAATATCGTTCCTTTTCACTTTTTAGGTCTCTTGAAGGCAAAATGCTGGAATGGCACTTATTTGGACAAAAAGGCGCGAATATACGAAGAAAATGGCCAAAGTCAGAATCGAGACACTCAAAGCTGCTGAAAACATAAGGTGACGGCGTCACAGCTTATACGCGACGCCGTCGGAGGATTTTGTGATGGGACAGAAGCCAAAACTCCTATTTTTAAGTGACGACGTCAAGTTATAAAAGAGTAGGCCGTCGCAACTCAGACGGCCTAGATGCAATCCAAACGGCGTCAGAAGCCGAAGAGGATGGCGTCACAAGCATAAGGTGACGCTGTTGCAAGTCTAACATGACCAAGACAAAACCCTAATGACGGCGACACAACGGCGTCACAAAACAAAAGGTGACGCCGTCGCATGTGTAATCTTATATATAGAATCCGAATTTTTCAGTATTTGTGTGTAGTCTTTTGGAGTAAAAACCTAAACCGAACCAAGGCTGTCTTGTACAGTATTGTATGGTTCCAAACCCTATCTTACACCAAGATAAGTGTTTTACTTCATTAATACAATTATGTCTTTGATTATTTGTGTGTATGCTTGCATGTTCTCCATGTCCGGCTAATTTACTTGTGTGTTTACTTAGGGAATATGAAACTTAATTATTGAATATTGATTGGTTGTCTCTTATCTTAGTTGATTAATGATCTAGTAATGCGATAGGTCATTCGTTGTGTACTTAATGCTTGATTAAATCTTTGTGAACCTTAGAATATAACTCCTTGAGTAGTTGTAAGCTAAACCATCCAAAGAGTGCCTTAGAGTAAGAGTTTATTATCCCTAGTGGGTTTTGTAGACGAGACCCTTTGGTAAGTTCAAAGAGTTAGGGAGAAACGCATACCCTACAACCTTAGACACACAACGCAACTAATGATAAGGACGTGACAATTCAACCACCAATAGGAGATAACTTAGGAGTAGTAAAACCTAAGTAAACACATCTTTAAACTATCATACGAGCACACAATAATTAGACATAGACTACATACACCTTAGATTAGATAATTAGATAAGTAGAGTAATCGGTAGCAATACCAACCCCCCAAATCTAAATCCCGAGATTCGTACCTTTCCTTTCCTTAAAAAAATATAAAAAGATAAAAAATAATCTTCCTCAACCCCAACCTTAGCGTAGTAACTTCTCACTAGCATTCCTATTCCCCTAGAGAACGATATCAATACCCGTGGCTTACCCTAATACTACACTACAACGATTAGGTTCACTGCCTAGGGTGTTGAAAAACTTGTTCGACGAAAAGGAAGTTCCTTTGACCCCGAACGACGCGTGTAGCGTTATCAAGTTTTTGGCGCCGCTGCCGGGGAATAGAATAGCTAGTTAGTAGTCCACCTCATTTAGGTTTCCTTTGCTTGATTCCTATCAAGTAAATTTTTCTCATTTTTTAGCTTTCTCATAGTCTATCCCCCTTCTTCGTGACCTTTGTTTGTAATTCCATCACTTTTCATCATGGAAGGTGATAACCACCCACCATTCATCAACCCACCACCAATTGAGCCGCCAAGAGCCCGTACTCTTGGTGAAAACTCAAGACCAAGCCACCTAGGCTATAGGAACACCATTGAGCTTCCTGACCAAGCCCAAACTATGGCCCTGCGATCCGACACCATCCGGTTGGTGCAAAACGGATGTGCATTCCATGGACTTCGTTCCGAAGATCCAAATCAGCATCTAAGGGATTTCATTAAAATTGTCGATTCCATCGACCTTGATGCTACTACTCGGGAGACTACGCGCCTGCGTCTCTTCCAATTCTCTCTACGGGACCAAGCTAGTAATTGGCTTCAGCGACTTCCCGCCGGCTCCATCTCAAGTTGGGATGATCTCACCTCTCGTTTCCTTGCTCAATTTTTCCCACCAGGGAGAACCACTAAGCTTAGAAATGACATCTTGATGTTCCAGCAACGTCAGGGTGAATCTCTCTACGAAGCATGGACTCGATTCAAGGACTTACTTCATAAAGTCCCTCATCACGACATTGATCTTTGGCTCCAAGTCCAAATCTTTTATGATCATGTCAACTTCCCCACCAAGCGATCCATTGACCAAGCGGCTGGTGGAAAACTTAGTGATCTCACCACGGAAGAATCATGGGGTATAATAGAGGACCTTGCCCTCTATGACAACGAAAGTTGGGATGACCCCTGTGAGCTGCCCAAAACCGTTAAGGCAATCTCCTTGCCTCCCATTGACTCAAAACCTTCCGACCGTAGGATGATCGAACTTGAAGATCAAGTAAAATTCCTAATGAGTTCCTACGAAAATCCTAAGTCTTCACACCATGTGAACAAAGTTTCTTCCTCGTGTGAGCCGTTTTGTGATCCTCATAACACGCGCACTAGCACCTGATCCCCCGAACATGCTTCCGTTGACTACGCATCCTCGCGTATTAATGGAACGGGAGGAAGATTCCCTACAATACCCGGACCTAGGAATTTCAATGAAACCCGAGAGGCATGGAAAGGCAAGCCCGACTTCTATTGGGGACAAACCAAAGAATTCACTTCCAATGATTTGTCATGGCCCCCACCTAACGGTCCTAACCAACAAAACATCGAAGGGATGTTGCAGAACCTAGTTGCATCCCAAGAAGCCCAAATAGCTAAGCTCTCGGACCGCTTTAACCAACAACAAGCCGAAATGGATAGGAAGATAGACAAACTTTTGAAAGCCATAACCAATAGTGATAGGAAGGTTAGTGCTATCTCAACTCCCGAGCCTTCCGGTGTAGAGATTAAGGACCCAAGTAAGCTAGCTAAGCACGTTCAATTCGTCAATACCATCGCCTTAGTGAAACCTAATGGAACAAATGACGAAGAGGACCATACACCTGAGAATAATGAAACAACCGAGGAAGTAGATGAAGTAGACAATGACTATTTCAATAAGTTTCCTACGGAAGAAGAACTATCTCGCCACCCTCACTTAGTGCGTGACCTCCGTCACATGTATGTTAGGAAAAGCCCTAGAATCAAGTTTGGGAACCCTTGGAATCTTAACATACCATGTTGCATAGGACACCTTTTTGTGGCAAAGGCCTACATTGATCGCAAATCCCTAATCAATATAATGACTAGTACCTACTACAATTGGGTAATGAAGAAGCCTATTCCAACTAGGCAAGACCCCGATAATCCTAGGGTTAAGTGCAATTTTCTTGGTAGAGTTAAGGGATTGCCCGTTTATGTAGGTAGTTTCACGTTTTCTACGGACTTCATAATTGTGGATGATATTAGCACGACCATAGACCCTAGCTTGTCCCACGTTATTCTAGGAAAACCTTTCATAGAAAGCACCGGGATGACCTATGATCCCTCGTTAGGAGTAGTGCGATTCAAGGATGAGACCGATGACATAGCTTACCAAATGCCGTTTAAGATTGAGAAGTTTTCATCACTCTCTAATGATGAAAAGGAACTTAAACTGTCGGTCTATTATAGGAATGATGAGGATAGGGAAAAAGGAGTAGATTATGTTATGGCTAAGATTTTCGGATTCTATAAGAATTGCTTGAACTTAGGACCGAAATATAGGACCGAGTGGGGAGAGGACGAACTCTTAGAGAGGTGCATCATAGGGCACTTCTACAACATGGAATCCCCCATTAGAGACCGTCAAGGTGGCGGTAATGAAGTCACGTAGGAGCACGACTACGAGTCTAGCTAAAAGACTCTCAAATAAAGAAAAGCGCTTCGTGGGAGGCAACCCATGCTTAATTGTTTGCTTGTTAGTGTCATATGTCTTTTATTAATTGTTTATTCTCATGTTTAAATTGGTAAAAATGCTTTATTTTTTTTAACCTCTTCTTAATTGCATATAAAGGTATTTTACATAAGGGATAAGTGTAGGGAGGATTACACACATTTTCAAAAGAAACGTAAACATGAGAATAACAATTAACTAAAAGATATATATGTGTGTTTGTTCGAGTCAAATGCTTGTATCGAGTCATAATGGATGTTTTGCAGAAATTTTTCCAGATTCTAAAGATGTAAATTTTCCAGAAAATCGCAGACCAGTTTTTGTCAGGATAACCTGACGGCATTAGGATCGCAACCTGACGGCGTCAGGAAGGAGTAAAAACAACAGATTACTTTTTTCTCGTTTTCTGAGCTACTTAATTTTTTTTTTGGAATTTTCCAGGTCTTAATTTTCCAGAAATTCTGTAAACATCCATTCCACAAGCATTATATCCTAGTTTAAATCGAGTCTTATATATATTATTACCGTCGATTTTACACGAAGGTTTCGTTTGTTTTCTTCAAGTGTGCAGGTTTAATTTATCAAGAAGAAGTTACATAAGATTGGAATAAACTTTTCACGCATAAATTCTTCTTGGAAAGGATTTAACCACTACTTCACACACGGATCCTACCGAGCTAATCAGGGGAGTACTAGTTTCTTTCATTTTTAATTACCTTCCATTATCATAACTTTGATACTTTCGGGGAACATTGGGGACAATATTCAGTTTAAGTGTAGGGAGGGAAAATAAAACGGGAACTTTGAAACTATGCTTATCCTTGAATATTTGCTTTGTCCAATTATATTTGTGTAATAAACCATGAGAATGTGTCGGTTAGGGTAATTTTGGAACCAAATTTAAATTTTTTCATGACATATAGGAGTGGGCCATTAGTTTTAACAAAAGCGTCTCACGGATAGGAAGTTGCATGACTAGCACAAAAACCCTTTACCACCTAAATTCCACCCAAAATGTGAGGATCGCCCTTAGATTAGTAGGAATTAAAGCATTCATCTTTAATGCTTAGTGTGTGAACCGGTAGTATAATAGATTCTATAACTTGTTTTGTGATGCATCCCGAGATCGCTAGTAAGACTACACTTGTGTAGTTAGGAATAACTAAATGATAAGAGGCATTAGGATAACCCTTGTTTGATACCCGTAATATAATTACTTCTTCCACCTCGGTTGAGTAATTCCCCCACGCCCTTTGCGTTGTACTCATTTTTAGTATACGATACCCCTAGTTAACCCCTCTGAGCCTATCCCTTTCGCGGTTCTCGTGATGTTTCGGTTTTTCCGGAATATCAATGAAGAGCATTGTTTACACCCCACCCCCAAATATACACCCAAATCGCCTTAGCCTACCCTGTATGCACTCACTTTTAGTGCATTATTGTTATCACCCTAAACCCTTAGTTCAATTATCTGGTTGCTTGCATGAGTTGCTAAGTCGAGTCATATCCTTTGTATAACAGTTTTGGGACGATTGGGATTCATGGGAAAAGTTAAAGTTTATGAAATGACGGGAAAGGAACGTTAAATTCAAATTCCATTTGTTTGCATAATAATGTACCCCAAGTGTTTTGATCTTTTCAATTCGGGTCAAATTAGTGTTAGAGTAATAAAAACTCAAGTGAAGGGATGTGCCTATAAATCCCTATCATTTTGATGTTACCGTAGAGGATGGTAGAGTAAAAGTGTATGAAAAAAAAAATCGAAAAAAAATCGAAAAAGAGAAAAGAAAAAAAAAATAGAGTGAAAAAAAAAATACGGGCTACCATCCTACATCTATCCTTTAAATTTATGTTTGTTTATTTCAGTTAGATAGAGTCTAGAGTATCCAGTCTTGGCTTAGCAACGCCATTCTTCGTATGCTTGTAACAATAAGATTTTTGACTTGCCACCACTATATAGCCTATCCCACCAAACCCTTTATTTCCCTACCGTAAGCCTAACGTTACAACCCTTTAAAGACCTCTTTGATAGTCTTTCCTAGGTGCTTACGCCAAAGCGATGGAGGTTTGATCTATTCTCAAGCCTATGGTAATCTATGTACTAGGACCGGTTAATGAATGTTTATCTTCCATTTCTAATTTTTTATATTTCATATACACCCGAGAGAGATGTGAGTATCCAAACACCCCATGTGAGGTGCTAGTATGTGATTTCCGTGCTTGTTATGACTTTTGCGGGGCTTATATGTGTTGTGGACTATTTTAAACCAATGCTTCATGACCCCTAACTTATAAATTAATTGGCTAAAAGCACATTTGCTTGAGGACAAGCAAATACCAAGTGTAGGGATATTTGATAAGGTTTTAAAAGGTACCTTTTTTAGGGGTCGTTTAAGCCCTTATTTGATCACTTTTGTATCCGTTATTGCTTAATATTGTTCCTTTTCACTTTTTAAGTCTCTTGAAGGCAAAATGCTGGAATGGCACTTATTTGGACGAAAAGACGTGAATATACGAAGAAAATGGCCAAAGTCAGAATCGAGACACTCAAAGCTGCTGAAAACATAAGGTGACGGCGTAACAGCTTATACGCGACACCGTCGAAGGATTTTGTGACGGGACAGAAGCCAAAACTCCTATTTTCAAGTGACGACGTCAAGTTGTAAAAGAGTAGGCCGTCGCAACTCAGACGGCCTAGATGCAATCCAGACGGCGTCAGAAGCTGAAGAGGATGGCGTCACAAGCATAAGGTGACGTGTCGCAAGTCTAACGTGGCCAAGACGAAACCCTAATGACGGCGACACGACGGCGTCACAAAACAAAAGGTAACGCCGTCGCATGTGTAATCTTATATATAGAATCCGAATTTTTCAGTATTTGTGTGTAGTCTTTTGGAGTAAAAACCTAAACCGAACCAAGGCTGTCTTGTACAGTATTTTAGGGTTCCAAACCCTATCTTACACCAAGATAAGTGTTTTACTTCATTAATACAATTATGTCTTTGATTATTTGTGTGTATGCTTGCATGTTCTCTATGTCCGGCTAATTTACTTGTGTGTTTGCTTAGGGAATATGAAACTTAATTATTGAATATTGATTGGTTGTCTCTTATCTTAGTTGATTAATGATCTGGTAATGCGATAGGTCATTCGTTGTGTACTTAATGCTTGATTAAATCTTTGTGAACCTTAGAATATAACTCCTTGAGTAGTTGTAAGCTAAACCATCCAAAGAGTTCCTTAGAGTAAGAGTTTATTATCCCTAGTGGGTTTTGTAGATGAGACCCTTTGGTAAGTTCAAAGAGTTAGGGAGAAACGCATACCCTACAACCTTAGACACACAATGAAACTAATGATAAGGATGTGACAATTCAACCACCAATAAGAGATAATTAAGGAGTAGTAAAACCTAAGTAAACACATCTTTAAACTATCATACGAGCACACAATAATTAGACATAGACTACATACACCTTAGATTAGATAATTAGATAAGTAGAGTAATCGGTAGCAATACCAACCCCCCAAATCTAAATCCCGAGATTCGTACCTTTCCTTTCCTTAAAAAAATATAAAAAGATAAAAAATAATCTTCCTCAACCCCAACCTTAGCGTAGTAACTTCTCACTAGCATTCCTATTCCCCTAGAGAACGATATCAATACCCGTGGCTTACCCTAATACTACACTACAATGATTAGGTTCACTGCCTAGGGTGTTGAAAAACTTGCTCGACGAAAAGGAAGTTCCTTTGACCTCGAACGACGCATGTAGCGTTATCAGTCACCATTCTCAATACTAGTGATCAGTTGGGCAAGTTTGATGGGAAAGCTGATGAAGGATATGTAGTAGGCTATTCAGCTCATAGTAAAGCTTACAGAGTATATAATCTCTCCACAAAGAGGGTTGAAGAGACTCTGAATCTCAGATTTATGGAGGACAATGATCAAGGTGCAGGTCAAGCATGGTACTTTGATTTGGATTATCTAACTGACCATTTGGGTTATACTCGTTATAAATCTAACATTTTTGCAGAACCACCAGAGGCTTCTACTAAAATTGCAGGTTCTTCAGATGATGAGTCAGATTCAGAAACTGATGAACAAGTTATACTTGTTCCCTCTTTTCCCTCTAACCACTTTTCAGGTACCAAGAACTCAGCTGCTCATGATGTGCCTTCTAGTGATATGGGGTATGCCGAAGAACTTGTGAAGCTCCAACACCAAGAACATGCAGCTACTGAAGATGCTGAAAAGTTTGGTTATGAATTCTCCAAGCAAACAGTGGAACTTTTAAAACAGGAAACTGATGAGACCCGCAGGAACTTTGATGCCGCGGGAAATGTATCTATTTCCCCTGGTAATGCAAGTGCTCCTGCCGATAAAGGAAACGGTGATGCTGATGCAGTTGCCGCTGAGACTCCCACCAGATTTGCCACTCCATCTGATTTAGCCAATTCACAACACTCTACCTCTGAATTGGATGGCATTCATCATCAGTCAAGAACAGGCATCTTTGACTCTTCTTCTTATGATGATGACTTTGGAGCAACACTTAATAATCTGGCTACATCTGTGGATGTTAGTCCTAATGTCACAAAGAGGATTAACACAGTTCATCCACAATCCCTTATTATTGGTGATCTTACTTCCACTGTTCAAACTAGAAGCAGGGTCAAGAAGACATCATTTGGTGAATCTGCTTTTCTAAGCTACATAAGGGTTCAACACAGGACCAATCATATATACTATCAACATTATCTATTTGCTTGTTTCTTATCTCAGGTTGAACCTACCTGTATTTCACAGGCACTAGGTGATGAGGATTGGGTAGCTGCAATGCAAGAGGAAATGCAACAATTTTTGAATCAAAATGTATGGGAACTTGTTGATTTGCCTCCTTGTAAATATGCTATTGGAACTAAGTGGATTCTCAAATGTAAAAGGGATGCAAGGGGTATTGTGGTTCGGAACAAGGCCAGGTTGGTTGCTCAGGGTCACAGACAAAAGGAGGGTATTGATTATGATGAGGTTTTTGCTCCTGTTGCAAGAGTATAAGCCATAAGACTTTTCTTGGCCTTTGCCTCCTAAATGGGCTTTATGGTCTATCAGATGGATGTGAAGAGTGCATTTTTGTATGGTGAGATTGAGGAAGAAGTGTATGTCACTCAGCCTAAAGGATTTGTGGACCCTCATCATCCAGATATGGTCTACAAGGTGGTTAAGGCACTATATGGATTACATCAGGCACCTAGGGCTTGGTATGCTAGGCTTTCTTCATTCCTACTGAAACATGATTATAGAAGAGGTGCTATTGATAAGACTCTCTTTATCAAGAAGAGCACCAAGGATATCATTCTTGTGCAAGTATATGTGGATGATATTATCGTTGGTTCTACCAAAGAAGCCTGGTGCAGAGAATTTTAAGATTTGATGAAAAGTGAGTTTGAGATGAGTGCCATGGGTGAGCTTAATTTCTTTTTGGGCTTACAAGTGCATCAGAAATCAGATGGCATTCATCAAGAGAAGTATTTGCATGATATCCTCAAGAAGTTTGATATGGAACTTGTTAGGACTGCTACTACACCATATGAGGCTCCTAAGGCTAAGTCGAACAATGACCCATATCCTGCTGTTAATGTGCATCTCTACAGATCAATGATTGGGTCTCTCATGTATTTGACTGCCTCTAGGCCTGACATCATGTTTGCAGTCAGTGCTTGTTCTAGGCATCAAGTCACACCTTTGACTTCCCATTTGACTGCAGTCAAGAAGATTTTCAAGTATCTAAAGGGCCAACCAAAATTGGGTCTTTGGTATCCTAGAGAATCTCCATTTGAGTTGGAAGCTTATAGTGATAGTGACTATGCTGGTGCTAATTTTGATCGCAAATCTACTACTGGGGTTGTCAGTTCTTGGGAAGGAGATTGATTTCTTGGCAATGCAAGAAGCAGACCATAGTGGCTACATCTTCTACTGAAGCTGAATATGTTGCTGCTGCTAGTTGTTGTGGTCAGGTACTTTGGATTCAAAACCAATTATTGGATTATGGGTTCAATTTTATGAACACTAAAATCTTTATAGATAACCAAAGTACTATCTGTATTGTCAAAAATCCTATTTTTCATCAAAGAACTAAGCACATAGAAATTAGACACCACTTTATCAGAGATGCTAATGAAAAACACCTTATTCACGTGGTTAAAGTTCATACAGATGAAAATGTTGCTGATTTGTTAACAAAAGCTTTTGATGGACCCAGATTTCAATATTTGATTGTCAATATAGGCATGATCAACCCCTGATTGTTGTGTTTGAGGGGAGGATTGTGCCTAAGGGGAGGATTTTGGTTTAAGGGGAGGTCTTTATGATGTATATGTCTTGTATATATCTGTATATAATTTTTGCTTTTATGTACATATCTTTTGATGTTATGTATATATCTGTATATATTTTGTTTGTATTGTTTGTGTTCTTCTAACCATCTTGCAGATCAAGTTTCAAACACACAATCATGGGAATCAGATGTCTAAGACAAGAGAAACAAGCTTTTATTCATAAAACAAACTGCATTCTTGGATGCAGTAATACCATTACAGAAACTGAACATGACAAACAAGACCAACACACTACATCCCTTCAGACCAAAGCTTCTCTCTTCATGGCCTCCTCTCTGGCCTTTGGTGTCCCCACTGTGGCATCCTGTGATGCTCTCTTCCCCTCCTATCCATACATTCCCACACTGGGCGTGCAGCAAGACCCATCACAGTGGTTCTTCTAGTGGGATTGGATGTGGAGGGTTGGGGGTCTGGAATTGGAGCACTTGGTGGTAGCACAGCAAGAGGAGCAACTGTCATGGATCTGGTGTTGCGAGGCCTGTAGGTTGGATCATTCACCTCATCATCTGAGTCTTCATTCATATCTTTGAGCTCTGCACTAGAAACCTCAACCTCATTCTGAGGAGGAGGGCTGGGGAGATCTTCTTCTGAAGATGTGTAGTAAAATGGTGATCTGGTGTGAGGCTCTCTTGAGATGTAGGTGATGCTATTGGAAGCACCAGGAGGGAAATACTTCAACCAGTGGGGTTTACTATCTGATGATGATAGTTCAATTGGGTGATTGGGAGAATTGCTCATGGTTATATGTTTTTGGTTTCTGTGCTTAGAGTTATGAGGTTTGTGTGTATGTTTCTGCTGTAAGGGGTTGGTTTTATAGGGGTTTTGGAATCTTTGGTTAGTAAAAGATATGGTAAATATTGATGGTTGGAATTTGGATCGCTAAAAGTTCTGTATGGAGACAGTTTCGGCACTGTTATGGGTTAAAGATTTGATTTGATTCTCTTCTCATTGCCACTGATATTGTATTGGATTCCTCTAATGCGCTGTGGATTCTGCGGATAGCTTTGATTTGTTACTACGGACAAAAGTTAATTGGTTTCCTCCGATTGACTGCTTGGTTTCCGCTGGTTGACTTTTCATTGCTGCTGATTTTGATATAATTGGAGATTTAATTTCGGGGTTATTTTTAGTCAAAATTGGTCAAAGATTTTGTTTCAATTTAAACGACTATTTTGGAAACTCATTTAAATAGTCAATCAGAAGAAACCCTCACCCAAATTCCCTCTTAATTTGAATCTCGCTCATCTTCAATCTTCTCAATCAATATCTATGGCACCACTCGAATACAAAGTGGATGATAACAAAACTGCGTTTTTGGATCACACCAAAGGGAGTGACTTGTATGACTCAATTATCGATTTTCTCTTGCGCTCCAAGATCAGGTATGCTCTTACTCACTCTCCATCAATTGTTTATGACTCTCTTGTCAAACAATTTTGGGTCACAGCTAAAGAGCGATCTCTCACTGGCTCTGCCAAGGAGATTGTGGCCACCATTGATGGAAGAGAGTATGTGATAATTGAGTCTCTCATTAGGACTCAGTTGCAATTTGATGATGCAGATGGTCTCTTTGAGAATAATAGAGATGAAATCATCTCTGGACTAACTAGCTTAGGGTATACTTTTGATGGAAAAATAATTTGGTTTAAAAATAGATTTTGCCCTAAGTGGAGGTTTTTAGTCCATACCCTGCTTCAATGTCTAAGTCCCAAATCTGTTGGTTGGGATCAGTTCTCTAGTTCTATTGCAAATGCTATTATATGTTTGGCCCATGGGAGACAGTACAATTTTTCAAAATATATATTTGAGGAAATGCTTAAAAATGTGAAGGATGCCAAGCATAAATTTCTAATGTATCCTAGATTCTTACAAATGATATTAAGCATTAAAACCTCTGACAAAACTCCTAGGGTCATTACTAAATTAACTGCCAAGTTATTTGCCACAATGAAAACTGGTTTTACTGGAGAACATAGACCCTTACTACCAACCATGTTGCCTGGTGTCAATGTTTCTGCTGATGCCTCTGCATCAGTTGCCCCTGATGACCCACAACATCCACTTTCACCTCACCTTAATGCCCCACCTTCACCGAGACTTGATGGTCTTGAGGAGCCAGTAATTGCCTCTACCTCACAGGACCAAACTCCTGTTGAGACTGAGGTTAATCCTACTCCTTCTAGTGATCAGCCACATAGTCCACCTAGACAACATTTTGAGGATGACACTACTTTTGGTGATGATTTTATTGTGTCTCCTCCTAGGTACAATGAAGCTCATCAAACCACAGGTATTCCTGCTGGTGGAGCTGAGGATTCTACTCTGCTAATGAATATGTCTAGTTTGCTCCACAGGTATGCTAAAAAGGTTGATGATTTAGAGCTTCGGCTTAAGGAAACACAGGAACAACTGAAGGAGACTAAAACCACTTTAGGTGGTGAAATGGTGAAGTTATTACAGAAAGTGACAGATTTTGAGGAGAGATTGGATCAGAGGAGGACTAGATTTGTGGTGTCTGATGATGAGGAGGAACAGGGACACGAGAAGGTTAATATAGATTTGGATAAGCTTCATGTTCTAGCATCTGTGTCTCTTGGAGAAACTTAACCTTCTATTGCTCCACAAGTAAAAGTGTTTCAGAGGAGACAAAGGAAAAAGAGGAGCTATCTTAGTAAGATGACTCTCCAGACTGGGTTAGTGAATGCTGGTGAATCATCTAGTGCTGCTGATGAGGATGTTATTGCTCTTGATGTTGCTACTACTGAGAGGCATGTGGAAGAAAAGGAGTCTATACATTATGCGGATGCGTCTATTCCTTCTGATTCAATGGCTGACAATGTTGCAGATGGGTTTTTGCTTGTTTCTTCAGATGATAGAGGAAAAGGTAAAATGGTTGGAGAAGAAGGAGTGGATCTACGTGTTGATAAGGCTGAATAGGAGAGATTATTCAGACTGCATGAGATATCAATGAGTGATAGAAGAGTTGCAGAACAAGCTCAGGCTACATTTAATGCAGAATTCTTAGCTGAGTCAGCTCCTGAGATCACACATGAAAGAATGAAAGAGTTAAATGCGTTGGCTATGGGATTCACAGATGAGACTTGGAATCAGCTTGGTAATGATGTTTCTAGCAATCCAAGTCTTGCCCAATCTATTTTAGGAGGTGCCTTTACTTCTGATAACTGTGTTAATGATATACGGGCTTTGGTGAGTCAAAGGAAAAAGGCAGAGGCTGAAAGAAAGGCTCAAGCAAGAAAGGATAAGCCTGTATCTCAAGCTGAACAAAGGAGACATATGAGAGAATTTGTAAAGAATATGAGCTCTTCTGTCTATCAATCAGGTTGGAGTATGGCATATGTGAAAACTTTCTCTGATGATAGGTTAGTTAAAGAGTATAACATCATTCTTTCAAGATTGGAAAAGGATGGTCTCAATCCTTATACTAAGGTGAAGCACTTTCATTCTCTTTTGGAAGGACCAGATCCTAAGAGATTGTAGTCTACTGATGCCTTTGAGGTTGCACTCATTCCCTCTCAGACTATGTCAGATGCTATGCCTTCAATAATTTCCGTTTCTATTACACCTCATGAGGAGGAGGATTCTTCAATTGATAGAACAAAGAATGTGACTACACCTGAGGCTATACATTTTGATCTTCATGCTCCTGAGAGTTCTTTTATAAAGGCCTTTGAGGAAAATGATTCAGATGAGGAGTTGGTTGAATGGTCTCCATTGGTGAACTGGAAACTCACTCCTACATGTCTTGGTGGTTTGAGAGATTGTAATTCAGTTTATCGCAAGGATGAGACTGTTAGGCATTTTACTTTTCTCTCTGAGGTTCTCAATTTTCTAGATAGACAGGATCTGTTTACTCTTTATGGTATGGTAACACAACACTTTGAATCTCATCCTACACAAGGGGCTGGTTTGGTTTTGTTAGGTGATCTTCAAGTGTTATTTGATTCTAACCATCAAGATGGTGCTGGTTTTAAGATTTGGGAAAGTCAATCTGAGTGGAAGGTTTTTAGTTGGATTTTTTATCCACTCTCTAGTGTTCATGTGGTGCAGACTTGGTCTGGGGTCTATCTTTATATGTTTTCAGATCATGATTATCCATTGTCTGCATCCTTGTTGGAACAAATGTTGAGGACGAAGTTGACATTCTCTACTGCTCCAGTTGCAAATGATCGGACTCATGCAGAACAGCTAATTACCAGGTTGAAGAATAAGCTTCTTGTTGTTTCTGTTGATTCTTCAAATTCATGAGTGGTATGATGTTAATTGTATATTTATTCCTTTTGTTTATATTTAGTTTCTTATTTTTTTCTTTTTGTGTTAAAAAAAAAAAAAAAAAAAAAAAAAAAAAAAAAAAAACTTGTATATCTCTTGTTTGTTTTCTAACTTTACATTTTTGAGGATCATGTTGTACATTTGGGTTACATATGGTTTTAACTCACCATGTCTTTTGGGACTAAGGGTTAACTTACTATGGGGGTACAGCTCTGGTAAGTATTCTCAAATCTGCTGATAGCTGCTGATTTGCTAAAAATCAGAGGGTTATCAATGTACCCTGGTCTCACACACCAAACATTGGCTACTCCATGAGCAAACGGCTCTGGTAAAGAGATGTCAAATCCGTTGGATGGTTGAAAACTTGCCAATAAGTTGTAATGTGCTCAACTCACCATGTCTTCATAGATAAAGAGTTGGCTAGCCCACAAGTTCATGGCTTGTGTTAAAGGCTGTGGAACACCATGACTAGTCCTGAGTTAAACGGCTCCAGGTAAATACAACTCAAATCCGTTGATGGCTGTGATGGTTTGCCAAAAACCATTAGGGTACTCCAACACACCATTGATTCACGTTCTAAGTGTTGGACTGGTTATTGGTTCACCAAGGTGATGACATGATTCCACTCAAGAACCAACTAGCCCAAGAGTGAGTAGCTACTTGGTAAAGGCTTATCAAATCTACTATGGTTACTGATGCTGCTGGTTCCTGATGCTACCTCTCTAGGGGTTGTTGATGGGATCTTGGACTTCATTGTTGCTCTGGTGGTTCTAGGTGTTCTGCTGGTGTTTACTTATGGTTTCAGTTGCTGCTTGGCTCAATCCTCTTGTTTGCTAAAGATCTATCTGGAAACTTGAAGTTAACGAAGTCAAATTCAAGTTTAGGGGAGGATTGTTAGGAATTATGTAAACAGCTGGTTCCCGCTGATAGGGTTCCTACTGATAGTTATTTTGTTTCCGCTGATAGTAAGGTTTCTGCTGATAGTGTGCAGTTTCCTATGATAGTTAATATGTTTCTACGGATATGTAGTTTCCGTTTTCTTAGTGTATTAGTTGTGATATGCTTGAGTTAAAATAGGAATAGATAGAGCATATCTTTTGAGTGCTTAGCAAGCTGCATGGTTAGGGTTTCTTGTACTATAAAAGAAACATGCGGCTAGGGTTTCATGTACGTCTTTGATAACATTAATAGTGAATTAATAATAGATCCATAGAGGATCAAGTTATTGTGTTTATCGTCTTCTTTAGTTTTGTATTTATTTTCCGCGTAAGTACAATTCTTGCAAAGGTTCTCCTTAGTTGTTTTGTGATTACACAGGACAACTATAATCTTTCTAGGCTCATAAGATCTATCTGGGACTGTACCCAACAATATATATATGTGTGTGTTTGTTAGAGTCAAATGCTTGTATCGAGTCATAATGGATGTTTTGCAAGAATGTTTCCAGATTCTAAAGGTGTAATTTTTCCAGGTAAACGCAGCAAACCATTTTCTGTCAGGACAACCTGACGATGTCAGGATTAGAACCTGACAACGTCAGGTCAAGCAGAAACAGCTTATCAAAATTTTCTCATTTTCTGTGCTATTTATAAATTTTTGGAAATTCTCAGGTCTTAATTTTCTAGAAAATCTGCAAACATCCATTCCACAAGCATTATATCCTAGTGTAGTTGAGTCATATATAGTTTTACCTCCGATTTTACACGAAGGTTTCGTCTATTTTCTTAAAGTGTGCAAGTTATATTTAGCAAGAAGAAGAAACACAATATTGGATGGAGCTTATCACGTATACATTCTTCTTGGAAAAGAATTTAACCACTACTTCACACGGATCCTACCGAGCTAATCAGGGGAGTACTAATTTCTTTCTCTTTTAATTACCTTCCTTTATCATAACTTTGATACTTTTGGGGAATATTGGGGACAATGTTCAGTTTAAGTGTAGGGAGGGAGAATAAAACTGGAACTTTGAAAATATGCTTATCCTTGAATATTTGTCTTGTCCTAGTTCATTTGTGTAATAAGCTATGAGAAATATTTGTTAGGGCAATTTTAGCACCAAATTTAAATTTTTTTAGGACATGTACGAGTAGGACTTTAGTCTTAATAAAGCGTCTCATGGATAGGAGTTATATGACTAGAACAAAAACCGTTTACCACTCAAAGTCCACCCCAAAATGTGAGGTTCGCCCCTAGATCTGTAGAAATTAAAGCATTCACCTTTAATGCTTTGAGAGTGTACCGTTAGTATAATAGATTCTAGAACTTGTTTTGTGATGCATTCCGAGATCGCTAGTGAGACTACACTTGTGTAGTTAGGAATAACTAAATGATAAGAGGCATTAGGATAACCCTTGTTTGAAACCCGTATTATAATTACTTCTTCCACATCGGTCGAGTAATTACCCCACACCATTGCGATGTACTCATCTTTAGTACGCGATACCCCTAGTTTACCCCTCAGAGCTTATCCTTTTCGCGGTTCTCATGATGTTTCGGTTTTCCGGAATATCAATGAAGAGCATTGTTTACAATCCACACCCAAATGCACACCCAAATCGCCTTAGCATACCTTGTATGCACTCACCTTTAGTGCATTATTGTTATCATACTAAACCCTTAATTCAATTATCTAGTTACTTCATGGTTACTAAGTCGAGTCATATCTTTTGTACACAGTTCGGGGATGATTGGGACTCATGGGTAAAATTAGTATTTTATGGATTGACGGGAAGGAACGTTAAATTCAAATTCCCTTTATTTACGTAAGGGTTTTATATCAGACATGTTACTCAACTTTCTCACTTTGTTTGCATAAGTTACCCAACTAGTTTTTCGTTCAAACAGGTTATTGGACTATACGGGGTTGACATTCAGGTTACTGAACTTCAATGTGTGTTTCAATCAGGTTACTATGGACGAAAATACCCCACTTTTCATTTTTGTTAAGTACATAAATGGTCCATTTGGTTTGCCCGGTATTACGAATTCAGTCCAGTTTTCATTTTTGTTACGTTTTCGTAAGTTTTCATAAGTTTTCGTTCGTTTTCTTCCGTTTGTATACATTTTCTTACGTTTTTTCCGTTTTTATACGCTTTTATCCGTTTATATACGTTTTCAATTACCAAATCCCAAGTAATGGCCGAAACATATCAATGATCAATAAATCAATTAGGTAAAATCATTTATAAAATAAAGCAACACACTCTCTTCTAAATCGTTATGGGCTTCGACCCATTATATGACTAAATGCACCCTAACTGCTAACAAAACGCACTCTGGTCAGTGGAAATCTACAAACACCCCCTTTATATACTTATCGAATGAGCAGAAAAAAAATAAGACATAAGCAGAAAAATAAGTTTGAGTAAACATGCAAAAGAAGTAAGCTAGAAAACAAGCAAACAATCAGACGCCCCTCGTGGGTGAACCGAATCAAACGCAACATACAACACACCCTAGTGGTGTTTCTCAAAGACAGATTTCACACGCAACACAAATACACTCGACACCTTTTGGTGTCGTGATACTAACTTAAGAAAATGGTGCTTTGTAATTTATACTAAATTAACAAACACACGCAAAACGTATAAAAACGGACCGAGACGAGGAAAAACGGATGAAAATGGATAAAAACATAAGAAAAAGGATAAAAACGTAAGAAAATGTATACAGACGGAAGAAAACGGACGAAAACTTACGAAAACGTAACAAAAATGAAAATTGGACTGAATTCGTAACACCGGGCAAACCATAGGGACCATTTATCTACTTATAAAAAATGAAAAGAGGGGTATTTTCATCAATAGTAACCTGGTTGAAACACACTTTGAAGTTCAGTAACCTGAATGTCAACCCCGTGTAGTCCTATAACCTGTTTGAACAAAAAATTAGTTGGGTAACTTAGACGAACAAAGTGGAAAAGTTGGGTAACCTGTCTGATATAAAACCCTTTACGTAATTAAATACTCCAATTGTTTTGATCTTTTCAAATCGGGTCAAATTAGTGTTAGAGTAATAAAAAAAAACTCAAGTGTAGGGATGCTCCTATAAATCCCTTATATTTTGATGTTATCTTAGAGGATGGTAGAGTAAAAGTGTATACAAAAAAAAATCGAAAAAAAATCCGAAAAAAAGAGTGTTAAAAAAATGAAGAAAAACATACGGGCTACCATCCTACATCTATCTTTATGTTTATGTTTTTCAATTTATGTATGTTTGTTTCAAGTTATCTAGAGTTTAGTGAGTCGAGTCTTGGCTTAGCAACGCCATTATTTTCATGCTTGTAACATAAGATTTTTGACTTGCCACCACTAAATCGCCTATCCAACCAAACCCTTTGTTTCCCTACCGTAAGCCTAACATTACAACCCTTTAAAAGACCTCCTAGATAGTTGTTCCTAGGTGCTTATGCCAAAGCAGTGGAGGTTTGATCTATTCTCAAGCCTATGGTAATCTATGTACTATGACCAGGTAATGAGTGTTTATCTTCCATTTCCATTTACTATATTTCATATACACCCGAGAGATGAGAGAATCCAAACACCCCTTGTGAGGTGCTAGTATATAATTTCCGTGCTTGTTATGACTATTGCGGTGCTTTTACTTGTTGTGAATTATTTTGAACCAATGCTTCATGCCCCCTAACTTATAAATTGATTAGCCAAAAGCACATTTGCTTGAGGACAAGCAAATACCAAGTGTAGGGATATTTGATAAGGATTTAAAACGTACACTTTTAAGAGGTCATTTAAGCCCTTAATCGATCACTTTTATATCCGTTACTGCTTAATTTTGTTCCTTTTCACTTTTTAAGTCTCTTGAAAGCAAAACGCTGGATTGATGCATATTTGGACGAAAAGGAGTGAAAACATGAAGAAAATGGCAAAGTCAAGATCGAAGACACTCAAGCTGCTGAAACTGAAGCTGACGGCGTCCCAACTAAAGGGCGATGTCGTCCTTCTCTACGGATTTAATTAAAATACATCTGACGACTCAGTAGACTTTTTGCTAAAATACACCTGACGGCTTCAGGCTTTGAAGAGGAAGGGTGTCACTAAGACTTTTAATCTCAGACGGCCCAGATCCAGAATCAGACGACGTCCCTGCTGAAGCCCGACGGCGTCACAACTACAACGTGACGCCGTCCCAACGATAACTTGGCCAAGACGAAAACCCTAATGACGACGATCTGACGGCGTCCCACCTATAAGGCGACGCCGTCGCAAGTGTAAAATTATATATAGAAATCGAATTTTCAGTATTTGAGAGTTAGACTTTTGGAGTAAAAACCCTAAACGTTTGTAGTCCGACTTGGACATTATCTTAGGGTCCCAAACCCTATTTTACACATCAAGATAAGTGTTTTACTTCATTAATTTCATTATGTCTTCCATTGAATGTGTGTATGCTTTCTTGTTTAACATGTCCGGCTAAATTTCTTGTGTGTTTGCTTAGATCTATGAAACCTAGTTGTTAATTATTGTTAGGTTGTCTCTTATCTTAATTGTAATTGGCTTAGGAGTGCGACTAGGCTATCGTTGTGTTTCATGCTTGATGAATCTTTGATAGTTTATGAATGACTTAGTAGATTTCGTTTACTACACTCAAGGGTGATTTCAAAGAGTTAGGGCATAGGCACACCCTACGACTTTAGGAAACACAACGCGTTAAGAATAAGGACGTGACAATTCAACCTTCAATAAAAGATAATTAGGGAGTAATAGTATCTAGGTAAACACATTTTCAATCATCATACGAGCACACATCAATAGACATAAGACTACCCGTAGAATTAGATAATTAGATAATTAGATAGTAGAGTAATCGGTAGAAGTACCACCCCCCAAATCCAAGCCCCGAGATTTTACCATTAGCTTTCTAAAAAAATATAAAAAGATAAAAAAGAATCTTCCTCAACCTCAACCTTAGCGTAGCACACTTCTTACTAGCATTCCTATTACCCTAGAGAATAATATCAATCCCCGAGGCTTACCCAATACTACACTACAATGATTAGGTTCACTGCCTAGGTGGTTGAAAAACTTGTTCGAAGAAAAGGAAGTTTCCTTTGACCCCGAACGCGCTTTGTACGCGCATCAATAAAATAAATTTCTTGTCTAATTTAATTACCTGCACCCCTAGTGTTTGCCAGATTTGTGCCCATATCAGTCATAAATCCTGCAAAATAACAGCATACTAGTTATATTATAGAAAATAACATGTTCAAACAGAAAATAAAATCCCTAATACTTTGATTAACTCTAATAACTAGTTGTAATGACATATCAAGAATAATCAAGCGGAAAACCTTTTGAACGAACAGTAAAAATGAACAAAATAAGAATACGTTTCTCTTTATTTTTCATACGATCAAAAGTATAATTCACACGATCAAGTAATGAATCATGATGATATGTCATCGTATACCGATGATGAATGGTCATCACATCCCCAACCCCTATCACTTTTCCCCTAAATCAAATTCTTTCCATAAATAAATTTAACAATCAGATCTCCCTTCAATCCAAATAACCTTTTTCATATTTCATTTCAATTCTTGATTGTTTAAAAAAAAATTATTTCATTGTTATTTTCGATTTTTGCTTTTGTGGTGCCAAGGTTGTTGCGGGTAATCAGAGATCCAAGGAGGACGATGTTCGGAAGATATCGATCTCAGTTCTTGTCACAAATTTTTCGGATCAATTCAGTGCGAAAGATTTATGGAATTCTTGTAAGGTGTATGGAATTGTTGTTGATGCCTATATACCGGATAGGAGATCCAAAGTAGGGAAGCAGTTTGGTTTTGTGCGGTTCATTAATGTTTTTGATGTGGAGCATTTGATTAGTAACTTGTGCACGATTTGGGTGGGGCGTACTAAACTCCACGCTAATGTGGCTCGATTTCAAAGAGCTCCAGTGAATAAACGGAGTTATAAGGCTAATACGAATGGTAGTTATAATGATAAGGGCGTTAGTAGCAAGAATGGAGTTGGAACTAAAGGGGCGGTTAACTCATATGCTCAGGTTGTTACGGGGCATCAAAACTATAAGGAAGATACGGATTCTACTCCTACCATGGTGATAGATGAGACATGTATTAACAACGATGATTAGTCATTGTGTCTGATGGGTAAAGTTAGAGAATTTGCTTCTTTAACTAACTTGAAGATGGTACTAGCAAAAGAAGGTTTTTCGAACGTTGAATTGAAATACATGGGTGGTTTTTGGGTCATGATTGCATTTCAAGATGAAGAAACTAAGAGTAGATTTCAAGATAGTTTTGTTGTGGGATCTTGGTTCGTTCTGATTAAGCAAGCTGATAACGAGTTTAACATTGAGGAAAGGGTAATGTGGGTGGAGATTAAAGGGGTGCCTTGCAAATGGTGGAGCAAGAATACCTTTACAAGAATCGCTTCTAGATGGGGTACGCTTTTAAACGAAGAGGTACTTCAACAGGGAGATTTCCATAGTACCCGTTTGTGCATTTATACTAAAATGAGTAATGTGTTGATGGAATCGTTCAAAATGGTGTATCGTGGCAAAGTAAGTTGGGTTCGAGCGATTGAGGTACCGGGATGGGTTCCTGATTTTGAGGAAGATAATGATGAGGAGTCTAATGACGAAATAAATAAAGATGAAGCACAAGGAGTTACTCCGGGTGTTCATTATGATTTTAATGATGAAAGTAATGCTGATGAAGTTCCTGAAACATGTTTTGAGGAGAATTCGAAAGTGCAATCTATGGATAATCTTGCTGATAGAAATAATGAACAACCGTCGGAGGATCCATTTGGCTTACATGAGATCCTTAAAAGAATAAAAAAGAAGACGGTGACCAAAAATGATAGTATGTCAGAAGGTAGCATTAAATACCCCCTGGATTTATGCCTAACGGTGATGGTGATGCACATGTAGATGTTTTTGATAAGCTAAAGGAGATTAATACTACAAATAGTAATGATGACGGTGGGTCTGTGGAGAAACACAAAAGTGGTGATAGTGGTAAGAGTAATGATGCTAATGATTCTATGTGCTCAGGTCATTTTAAGAAGTCGGAGGCACCACGCACGGGAGGCTCGGTTATTCAATTGATTGACGAATTGATTATCGTTGGTCAAAGTATGGGATTCGACATGGCAGGTTGTATCAAAAATATGGAGGATATTATTGAATCACAATGAGTGAATGATGTTCATCGATGAATTTCCAATCATTGAATATTCAAGGCCTTACCTAAACGGCCAAAAAAGATTGGGTTAAGGAGTTGTGTGTGTCTAATAAGGTGAATTTTTTGTCATTACAAGAAACTAAAATAGTGAATATAGATCTTTGGTGTATTAAGAGTTGTTGGGGGAATTATGCTTTTGATTATGTTGTTAGTGAAGCTGTTGGTAATTCGGGTGGGATATTATGTGTGTGGGATCCAAATATGTTCCATAAAATCAATGCTACTGTATCGGATTTCTTTACTATGGTTTGAGGGTGGTAAGAGTTTACTTGTTATTTCGGTTTATGCTCCTCAGGAATTGAGGGACAAGATGATGCTATGGGATTACTTATTATCTGTTATATGCAATTGGGATGGTGAGGTGGTTACGATGGGCGATTTTAATGAAGTTCGCGATTGTAGTGAAAGATTTGGGTCTAATTTTAATAAAAAAGGTGCGGAGGTTTTTAATAGTTTTATTGCTAATGCGGATCTTGTAGAGGCACCTCTTGGTGGATGTTCGTTTACATGGTGTCATAGATCAGCGAAGAATATGAGCAAACTTGATCGCTTTCTTATTTCCGACAATCTTATGTGCGATTTTCCTTCCATGTCTGCGATTGCCTTGGATAGGTTCTTGTCTGATCATTGCCCAATCCTGTTGCGAGAGATTCATTGTGATTATGGGCCAAGTCCGTTTAAATTATATCATTACTGGTCTGATATTGATGGCTTTGATAGTTTTATTAAAGAGTCATGGAAAGAAGCCCATGTCTGTGACGTTGATGATTATTCCAAATTCATGAAAAAAGTTACGTTTGATGAAAGAGGAGATTCGAAATTGGATTAGTTTATATAAATAGAGGAATAATAATGGGTTGAGAATTCTTAAGTCCGAGCTAAATTCTTTGGATTAGGTTATTGATAACGGAGATAGCAGTGATGGTGTGATCAATCATCGAATGGAAGTTGTCCATCTTATCCAACAGATGGAAAAGGCCGAAACATTAGAGGTTGCCCAAAAGGCTAAAATTAAGTAGGCCATAGAAGGTGATGAAAATTCCAAATATTATCATGGTATTCTCAATAAGAAAAGAGGTCGAATTTCTATCCGTGATGTGTTGGCGGAAGGTAAATGGTTAGAATCCCCTTCTGATGTTAAGAACGAATTCTATGTCCATTTCAAAAATAGATTCGAAAAATACAAACAGGAAGGTATTCGTCTAAATATTGAGTTTTTGAATCGCATTTCAGTTGACCAAAATGAGTTTTTAGAGGGTGAGGTGTCTATCGAGGAGGTAAAAAAGGTGGTGTGGGATTGTGGTGTAGACAAAACGCCCGGGCCGGATGGATTTACATTCGGATTTTATCGAAGATATTGGAATCTCATTGAGAGTGATGTTGTCAAAGCTGTGTAGTGGTTCTTTGCTCATGGGAGTATAACAAAGGGTGGTAATTCTTCTTTTATTACTCTAATTCCAAAAATTCCTAACGTAAACATGGTTAAGGATTTTAGGCCGATTAGCCTAATTGGGAGTATGTATAACATTGTTGCTAAGATCTTGGCTAATCGTCTTGTGACAGTTATAGGCGACCTCATTAATGAAATTCAATCTGCTTTTGTGGCAGATAGACAGATTTTGGATGGTCCGTTTTTTCTTAACGAGGTAGTTCAATGGTGTAAGAATAGAAAAAAACAAACTATGGTGTTTAAGGTTGATTTTGAAAAGGCTTATGATTCAGTTAGATGGGAATTTGTTGATGATGTTCTAAAGAAGTTTGGTTTTGGTGAGAAATGGTGCCTTTGGATTCGGAGTTGTCTTCAATCTTCAAGGGGTTCGGTTCTAGTTAACGGTAGTCCCACGCAAGAATTCCAGTTCTTTAAAGGCCTTAAGCAAGGTGATCCTTTGTCTCATTTTCTTTTTATCTTGGTCATGGAGAGTCTTCATATTTCATTCCAACGAGTGGTGGATGCCGATTTATTTAGAGGGATCAAGATTGGTTCGTCTATCCATTTAACTCATTTATTTTATGCGGATGATGCCATCTTCATGGGAAATTGGAGTCAATCTAATATTAGTACGATTATTCGGGTCTTGGATGTTTTCCATAGGGCTTCGGGTCTTCATATTAATATAAACAAGAGTAAGATGTTGGGGATTTCGGTGGATAATAATATGGTGGAGCAGGCTGCAGAAACGATTGGGTGTATGGTGCTTAAAACTCCCTTCAAATATCTTGGTTCTAAAGTTGGAGGTTCCATTTCGCGAATTCAGTCTTAGAGTGATGTCAATGAGGGTATGGAGGGTCGGCTATCTAGATGGAAGTTAAAGACGTTATCTATAGGTGGCAGATTTTCTCTCATCAAATCGGTGCTAGGCCCGATTCATATTTATCATATGTCTATGTTTAAAGTCCCCATGCAGGTGTTGCAGAAACTTGAATCCATTCGAGCACATTTTTTCAATGGTGCGGAGGTGAATTCTAGAAAACCAAGTTGGGTTCGATGGAAGAATGTGTTAGCTTCTAAAAACATTGGAGGTTTAGGGGTCTTGAGTCTCTATGCTCTTAATAGGGCTCTCATGTTCAAGTGGGTGTGGAGGTTTATATCTCAGAAAACTTCGTTGTGGGCTCGTGTTATCAAAGCTTTGCATGGTGAAAGAGGTAAGATTGGACAGGTGATTAAGTCTTCTTATCCATCGATCTGGCTTAATATTGTTCAGGAAGCTGAAGTGTTGAAGCGGCATGGTATTGACCTTGTGAGTTTTATTACGCCGAAACTGGGAAATGGTTTAGATACAGCTTTCTGGGATGTTCCTTGGCCTGGAGATCTGTCCTTTAAAGATTTGGCCCCTAGAGTATACGCGTTAGAGCAGATGAAAGGGATATCGGTTGCGGCGAAATTGTCTCATGATAATCTAAGGCTTTCTCTTCGTAGACAACCGAGAGGAGGGGCGGAGCAAGCCCAATTAGATCTGATTCAGGAGAAGATTGAGGGTGTCATTCTTAACAGAACTAAAGATAGATGGACTTGGAATCTTGATGGTGCAGGCGAATTTTTAGTCGCTTCGGTCAGGAGAACTATTGATGATTACTTTTATACGCTAGATAATACCAAAACTAGATGGGTGAAAGAGGTGCCAATCAAGATTAATATCCATGCGTGGAAGGTTAAAAATGATTGTTTTCCCACCAGATTTAATATGTCTCATCGAGGTATGGAGCTAGATTCGATCTTATGCCCATTATGTAACAATTCGGCTGAAGTATCTAGGCATTTATTCTTTTCCTGTCAATTTGTGCGGGATATTATGAAGAAGATTGATATGTGCAAAAACACATATCATTTCTTTATCAAATAAAACCCAAAATAACCAAGAAAGAGCCGTTTATTGTTAATATTTGTTGTTTTCTTGAGTTTGTGCTTGTGCAGGTATGGATATGTAAAAACACACAAAAAGAAGCCAAATCAGACATAAATCCGAGCACGAGAGATCAAGAGAGTTTGAGCTGAGCCGGAAGGTCGAGATTGTGCATTTATGAAGATTTTATTCTCTGAGGATGATTTTTGGAAGTTATAATCAAGTTTGAAGAAATGTCAAGATCAGTCCCTCATCTTTGAGCATTTGGCAAAAGTGATCCCTCAAGTTTCTGGAATTACAAAATCAACCCTTGGATTATTTAAGAATGACAAGAATGGTCCTTGATGAACATTTTCAGATTTACACCTTTGGTCCATTGGAAATCAGAATATACAAGTTTGGTCCCTTATAAGCTACTTGGATCACTATGCTAGTCCTAAGTCCATTATCCTAAACCCTTGGCCCAAGTTTTATCCAAAGCCCAAATAACCATCTCCTATACCCGGTCCAAAACACACCCGGTCTAATATATCCTAACCCGTTACCCAAGTAAACCCGGTCAACCTAGTCAACAAAAACAAAATAATATAAACAAAAAAACACACGCGCCCAAATCATCCCCAAAATCCCCAGATACACAAGAACCCTAAAGTGCCCTTCCCTCCAATTGAGCCAATTCACTTTAATTAAGGGTACTTTAGTACTTTTCTCTGACACCCACTGACACACGGATGCCAGCTTGGCAATCCGTGTGTCACATATACCAATTCCTTGTTTCTGATTGGTCCAAGGTGCGTGTCAAATATGATCCAAGGGACAAAATGAATTGGTGATAGTTGGGATTTGATCTGATGGTGGAAACGCGTTCAAAAGAAACACATATTAGCATCTTCTGGATCCTTCCATGACTCAAGCTCAAGTATATATACCTCTTCATTTTCCACAGTTGAAGACAAGTAGAATAGGAGTAGAGTAGGAGTAGTTTACTGAGTAGCTTAGTTTTAGTTTTAAATTGTTTTTAAAGTTTTAATTTAAATTCTGTCTTTGAATTTCTTTGTACTCACATTTTATTAATGAAGCAATTTTCAGTTTAATATTGCATTTGTTAATCTCTGTTTTAAAGTTTAAATTTCAGTTGTTGATTATTGATTTACAAGGTTTTACAAGTTTTTTCTCAATCATACTCAGAATCTACTCTTTAACTTCACTCAGTCAACTAAAGTCAAACTTTGGTTTGATTAATGAATATATTCTGGATTACTGATATAAGCTTGGATTAGGTTGGTATTAGTTGATTTGGGTTGATATTTAGATTTGGGTTACTGTTTCATTGGTTTTAATTGCATGTCATTGTGACAGGACAAATGTAAGTCTGTTTCTGTTTGATTCCTTAATCAGTAATTAGGTTTGTTTAGATTGTGTTAATTTCAGTTCATTTAGTTGTTATAATCTTAGTTTATCATTGTATTTGTCATTAGTAGCTTAATAACATTTTTGCATATATTCTGCTCTTGTTTTCATTATTCCTGATTCTATACCTGCATAGTTAGATCAAATCTGTTTCTGAGTTACTGCTGATTTATTCACTTCTGTTTGATCAAATCTGATAAGCTGAATATGAGTTGAGATTTATTACAGTTTAGATTTAAGTTTAGTTGAGCTTTATTACATTTCAGATGGTTAAAGTGCTGTTTGGATCAATGCATAAATCTGAGCTTGAGGTTATTTCAGTAGTTGATTTTAGTTGTTATAATCATAATTAGGTATATTGAAGCTATAGTGATCAGAACTTTTCATCTGTTTCCACTAAAAGTCAAAATCACTTTCATCTTGTTCTTATCATTGCATCAGTTAGGTATTTGTAGATCATAAGCTGCATTTAGGTTTAGATTGTGTTAAGCTAGCTTAATTCAGTTTTATTTGATCATAATTTAGCAATATCAGATCATCATTTGGATTCAAAACTCAGATTAGTCAACTTTCAATACTGTTTTCAAAAGTCAAAATATCATCAAATACAGTTTTTACAAGTAACTGAGTAGATTTTTAATTCCTTAATCCTTGGTCCAAATTGTTTGAAATTTTGGAATTAGTAACTTTGGTTGGTGGTTAACATCAGGATTATTTTAGTTCATTTTTGCAAATTTTCTAAAACTGCTTAACTTGTGCTTAAACTTGGTCTCGTTTTCAAAAGGTGCCCTGTGCACCAGGCAGTACTCTTGTCACAGCTTCTTTCAGAGCTTCTAACGAGCTCATAACAGATCCATATAAGCTCTAATTTGGTAAACAAGTTCTTAGCCAGACTGGTTACTGTTTTCAATTGGAATTTTTCAATAAGCTTCCATATACTAGCTTTTACTATAGCTGCAAGTTAGGAGGTTAAAACATGTTTTAGTTAAAAAGTAGTTAGCATCTATCATTGGTAGTTTGCATCATATAGGTTAGAATTAGTTGTTATAAGTTGGAATTAGCTTATTTTAGTAGAATATAGCTTCTGTAGTTAATTGGTACCTTCTAGTGCTTATTAGCTTATTTTTAGTAGCTTATTTGAATTCAGTTACACTACAGCTCTTATTTCTTCCACATTAGCTTATGATTTCTTATTTTTCATAGATTTAGATTAATATTTTAGATTTTCCCTGAATTTTTCATAATTTTTAGCTACTGTTTACTATTTTTCACAATTTAAAACAGTTTTTAGGTATTTTTAAATAGCTTTTATTGCAATTAATTCAGAAAAAGTTCCAAAAAATAAATTTTCAATTTTCATGGATTAAGATAAATACAAAAAGCAAAAAAATAATTTTTCTAGATTTTTCCTAGCTTATTTTGTAATTTTTAGCCATTTAATTAGATTTAAATAGTTTTAAATTCATAGAAAATAGAAAAATCTTCAGAAAAATACAAAATTAGTTTTGAAAATTCTCTTAGGTTATTTTAGATTTTATAAAAATAGTTTCATAATTTTTCCCCTTAATTTTCATAATTTCTAGTATTTTAATTTAGTTTTAAAAGTTAAAAATTAGTTTTTAATTCAAATTAATTCAAGAAAATTCCTAAAAATAGTTTTAATTCATAAATAGTTTTCTAATATCATTTTTAGTATAAAAGTAATTTTAGGTTATTTTTAGGATTTAGAATAGACGTACTTGCATTTTAATTCGCGTTTCGTTTTAATCCCGTATTTGCATTTTAGTATAGATTTGCGTAGTTTGCCATAATTCTTAGGTTTTCCCCATAGATTTTAGTCCCATTTACTTTCCTTATCCCGTAGTTTAGAAAACTTCAAATTATCCCCTTTTCTCATTCAAATCCCGATAATCGCGACGTGAGTTGGAAATTCCATTCAACCCTCGTTCGGAACGATCTCGGTGCTCAAACCTAATACGTTTGAGTTACCCAACATACTACAAACTTCTATTATTGGTTTCCCGAGCAAATCAATTTTTGGCGCCGCTGCCGGGGAGGGCTTGTAGCGAGTTTTCGTATTCCGTCTCGAATCGCGTGCATTTGAAGATCCTTCCCCGAGTGAAGTTACCGTCGTTTTTGTATATATAAATTTTTCAAAACCCAAAAAAAACTAAAAACACCAAAACATTCTTCCTAGAGTGTTTACAAAACCATAAAAATTAAAAAACCAACAAAAGAAACTGAAACGTCAATTGTTACGTCGGCTCACCTCAGAAGTACAACCTATACACGGGGTATAAGGAAAGTCTTGACATTAAATTGCAGACTGAAGAACGATCCACTCTTCGTTCCCGCTCCGCTGCGCGTACTTTTGAGAGCTACCGAGCACCGGTTGACGTGACGGTTACAAAAATATTGTGTTTTCTTAATATAAAAACCCAAAAAGATTTTCCTTTTCAAAATATGTTTTCTAAAAACCCAAAAATATTCTTCTTTACCCTCTGATTTGATAATTCTTTCCTCTTATCCCTCTTATATTTGATTCTTATGGACTCCTTCGACTATTTCTGTCAGTGTTGTAATTCACGTTTGGGATATGATTATCAGTGTTATAATCATATGTGCCCCATTTCTTTCAATAATCCTCAAAATTTTTCCGACTACCCTCCACAGCCCGAGATATCTTCGTACGATCCATATTATTGTTATGGCTGTGGAGATATGGTAGATTCGTTGAATGATTTTCGTTGTTTACGGTGTATGCCCGAGATACATTCTAATTATGAAGAACCCGTCCCGATTGTGAATAATGATTCTATGATTGAAGAACCCACCGAGGGTGTCGGGGACGATTTTTCTTGGATTCACGCCATTTTTGAGAAACAAACAATCGAATTTAAAAATATGCTTCAAACTTTATTCAATCAATGGCAAGCTCAACAAAGTATTAATGAAGAACCCGTTCAAGTTATGGAAGACGATCACACCATTTCGGAGCAACTCGAAGAACCCACCGAGGGTTACGGAGACGATTTCTTTGAACATCGTGCTTTTCTTAACAACATTGAAAAACTTGAAGCCTTGTCAAAAATTTTGAAATATAATCTTGATGAACCTTCGATTCCTACTCCCTCTCCGGTGAGGGAGATGGAACATGTTTCTGAACCCGAGGTGATTCCTGTTTGTACTCTCGACTCTAATCCAAAGAATTCTAGAACTGATCCTTCTCTTTCACGATTCACTATTACGAGTTTGTCGAGTTACAACAAAACGGAACGAAATTATGAGCTTAAAACGATTTCTAAACAGAAAGAACCGGAGACCACAACAGAAGTGGTGGAACTTGCTAGCTCTCAGAGCACACCACTTGTCCCACCTCCGGATTCTTCTCCTTCTCTTGTTTCTGAGCCTTTCATTTCCGACTCTTCCCCTTCACTCACACCGGTTGAGAGAAGTGACGTTCTTTTGGAAGAGGTCGATGATTCTATTTCTACGGACATTATTGCACCCGTTGACTCTCTCATAATGGGGGATGAGCATCTTAGTATTATTCCGGAAATGGAAGCGTCTAATGTTGAGATCCTTATCCCAAGCCCAAGAGAGTCTGGGGTTGTTGATATTTGTGATGAGCCTTCTCTTGATAATTCGAGCGATCATGTTGAGATGTTCTCCGATTCCGATGATGATTCTTATGGAGACATCGATTTCGTCGACTATTTACCTTTTGAGCCCGTCCATATAGAAGAAGATAATGATTTTGAGCCAGAAGAATAAGAGATTGAGCCCAATAATATTCAGATCGAGGATGAAGCATTACGAGAAACATTGTCGAATGTTTATCTTCTCATTTCTAAGATTGAAGCCCTTAACGATAATTCAAGTTCTCATCCTATCTCCGTTAAAGATAGTGATTTTTCTTCCGAGCTTGAGACTTTCCGATTTGATGTAGAGATTAGTGGCAATCCCACTATGGCAGATGTTTATCCTCCGATTCTTGAGCGATTCTATTTCGATGTTGATATGAGCAAGGTTTTGAACGAGATTTCCGATACTCCGATAAGTGACCCGATCATTGAGGATGCTATTGATGACTTGATACCACCGGGTATTGAGGATGTTATGAATGACCCCGAGGGGGATATGGTTGTTCTTGATGGTTTTCTTGACTCTCCTCTCTCTCATGAGTCCACCATCCTTTATCCTAATGAGCTAACATGTGAAGACAAAATCTTTAAACCCGGGATATTAGTCATAGATGAGCTTTATGCTAAAACCGTCATTCTAGTTAAGGATCCTATCTTGGATGCCTTCATTGTTGAACCTTCAAGTAACAATTCTATATACCATGGACTCCTTTCTTCTATGGAGTCGTTTCTCTTAGATCCATCATCCCGACGTCCGACTGCAAAACCACCGGATGATGGATCATTCTTTCATGATATACCTTATGTGCTGCAGCCCGACACTTTCTTCTCCACCCATCCCGCCCAGTCTCATTCCTTCGGGAATGAGGACACCGTTTTTGACCCTGGTATCTCTACCACTTTCTTCCCCAAGGACAAATGAATTCGGGGACGAGTCAGGCTAGCGACTCGATGACCAAAAACAGTAGCGCTTCGTGGGAGGCACCCCCTGCTTATCTCTATCTTCTTTCTATTTTCTAATAAGTGACGTGAAGGGGTTAGCCTCTTCGATTTCTCGTGTTTGGTTGTTTGTGATGTTGTGTTTAGGATGTTCCCGATATGAAGACTCTCGTGCTCGAAGTTTATCTTTTCTCCACTCGAGTTTCATGATCGATGCTGATGGAAATCCGATATCCTAATCTTATCGACTAACGTTAATCTTTGAGCATACTTAATAAACGGCTTTTAGATTTTCGTGATACCCTTGCTTTAAACATTGAGGACAATGTTTCGTTCTAGTCTGGGGTAGGGTAATCTTCGATTTGATTTGACCACACTTGCTTATTTTTGTTGTGTTACTCTCGCAACCCCGTTTTTCCTTAGAAAATGAAAAAGTGTGCAAAAATGAGAAAATTTAAAAATTTTTGTAAGCTTTTGCTAGTTTTATGATCGAAAAGTTCTTGCTAGTCTCTTAGAAGTTTCTTTAAATATGCATTTTTCTTGAAATAGCCTTTGCTAATTGCTTAGACAAGAGGCTATAAAATGCGATTCTAGCTCACAAGGCCAAGAATTTGCAAGTCTCCCTAGGTGATTTTAAATATGCGAAGCTTAACCAAGATTTCGCTAGTTTCTAATAAGTGACTTTAAAGATGCGAGACTTGAGATTATTTGACGAAGCATTTGCTAAGTTAATATATGCTTTGACACCTTGTTGACTTTCCGCTGGTGAGAGTAGGAATAGAATTCTGACTTGACCGGGCGTGTTGAGCCCTAGCTTGTTCCCTTAACCATAGATAATCTAAAAATTATCGGCTAAGCATCCGCGGATCTCATTATTTGGGATTTTAAATTTGCGGAGATCGAGAAATGATAGAGTTACTTATGAGTTTAGATGCTAAGCGTGGAGTAGTTGGTTCTCTTTAGAGCCCATCGAAGGTACTTATGGCCTTTTTGTTCCCACAAAATTGTTTCACCCCATATCTGTTAAACAATAATTAGAGATGTTGAGTTTTTGGCGATAGTTAGTTCTTTATCTTCTTAAAAGAATTTTTGTTTTAAAAATTGGGTACACATCAAGGATCCGTAATGAATAAGCAATCAGTGATAAGTGAAAAGTAATAAGCAAAGTTATGAGCTGCGGTGTCGAGATCGGACCCTTGGATCTTTAGCCGGGATTGAGTGAGGTCTTAGTCTAGCCAACCGGGATCCTCATTTCATGAAGCCTATAGTCTTGGAATTACCCCGTGAAGCTCCGTAGTTCATAGCTCATACAAGTAAAAGTTCATTCAAAAAAAAAAAAAAAAAAAATTAAAATTTTGAATGGTGATGAAAAAATCAAAAGTATAAGTGAATAAAAATTCCTTGATGTGGACCTCATTTTTGAGACAATGGTTCTTGAGAGAAGACGGATAACTAATTATCGACTTAGCTTTGTATCTTTATCGGAATAAAAGCTATCGAAACGAGAAATTTGAAGAAATTCATTTCTTACAAAAATAAAAAAAAATCTAGAGGAAAATAGGAAAATGGGAACAAACGGTAATTACACAAGTAACTTCCATGGGTAGTGTTAGCATCTAGAATCATACTTAACAATGATTTCGATTTTACGCTTAGTTTGGGACTTGTGAAAAATCAGGGACGATGTATTCTATCCGTATGGTCACTTCACGCTGTGTTGTGTTTTCTACTCCGTGATCCTAACGTGTCGTTTGAAAAATGTTGGAGTTATTAATCGACATGAAAGTTCAACAAACCATCGTTCATAACCGGAATGTGCTTAACCGTAATATCTATATGTGAATTAAAAGGTAAACGGGGCGTTTTTAGAATTAAGGCTTTCTTAATCTCTTTTGAGGAATCTTTGCTACTTCTTCATAGGTTTAGTAGAAAGAGATTGAAATCCTTGGTTTTAGAAGCGTGAGTTGATTGCATTGCGTGAGGACACGACAATGGTCTCGTCTGGGGTATTTTGATATGTGCAAAAACACATATCATTTCTTTATCAAATAAAACCCAAAATAACCAAGAAAGAGCCGTTTATTGTTAACATTTGTTGTTTTCTTGAGTTTGTGCTTGTGCAGGTATGGATATGTAAAAACACACAAAAAGAAGCCAAATCAGACATAAATCCGAGCACGAGAGATCAAGAGAGTTTGAGCTGAGCCGGAAGGTCGAGATTGTGCATTTATGAAGATTTTATTCTCTGAGGATGATTTTTGGAAGTTATAATCAAGTTTGAAGAAATGTCAAGATCAGTCCCTCATCTTTGAGCATTTGGCAAAAGTGATCCCTCAAGTTTCTGGAATTACAAAATCAACCCTTGGATTATTTAAGAATGACAAGAATGGGCCTTGATGAACATTTTCAGATTTACACCTTTGGTCCATTGGAAATCAGAATATACAAGTTTGGTCCCTTATAAGCTACTTGGATCACTATGCTAGTCCTAAGTCCATTATCCTAAACCCTTGGCCCAAGTTTTATCCAAAGCCCAAATAACCATCTCCTATACCCGGTCCAAAACACACCCGGTCTAATATATCCTAACCCGTTACCCAAGTAAACCCGGTCAACCTAGTCAACAAAAACAAAATAATATAAACAAAAAAACACACGCGCCCAAATCATCCCCAAAATCCCCAGATACACAAGAACCCTAAAGTGCCCTTCCCTCCAATTGAGCCAATTCACTTTAATTAAGGGTACTTTAGTACTTTTCTCTGACACCCACTGACACACGGATGCCAGCTTGGCAATCCGTGTGTCACATATACCAATTCCTTGCTTCTGATTGGTCCAAGGTGCGTGTCAAATATGATCCAAGGGACGAAATGAATTGGTGATAGTTGGGATTTGATCTGATGGTGGAAACGCGTTCAAAAGAAACACATATTAGCATCTTCTGGATCCTTCCATGACTCAAGCTCAAGTATATATACCTCTTCATTTTCCACAGTTGAAGACAAGTAGAATAGGAGTAGAGTAGGAGTAGTTTACTGAGTAGCTTAGTTTTAGTTTTAAATTGTTTTTAAAGTTTGAATTTAAATTCTGTCTTTGAATTTCTTTGTACTCACATTTTATTAATGAAGCAATTTTCAGTTTAATATTGCATTTGTTAATCTCTGTTTTAAAGTTTAAATTTCAGTTGTTGATTATTGATTTACAAGGTTTTACAAGTTTTTTCTCAATCATACTCAGAATCTACTCTTTAACTTCACTCAGTCAACTAAAGTCAAACTTTGGTTTGATTAATGAATATATTCTGGATTACTGATATAAGCTTGGATTGGGTTGGTATTAGTTGATTTGGGTTGATATTTAGATTTGGGTTACTGTTTCATTGGTTTTAATTGCATGTCATTGTGACAGGACAAATGTAAGTCTGTTTCTGTTTGATTCCTTAATCAGTAATTAGGTTTGTTTAGATTGTGTTAATTTCAGTTCATTTATTTGTTATAATCTTAGTTTATCATTGTATTTGTCATTAGTAGCTTAATAACATTTTTGCATATATTCTGCTCTTGTTTTCATTATTCCTGATTCTATACCTGCATAGTTAGATCAAATATGTTTCTGAGTTACTGCTGATTTATTCACTTCTGTTTGATCAAATCTGATAAGCTGAATATGAGTTGAGATTTATTACAGTTTAGATTTAAGTTTAGTTGAGCTTTATTACATTTCAGATGGTTAAAGTGCTGTTTGGATCAATGCATAAATCTGAGCTTGAGGTTATTTCAGTAGTTGATTTTAGTTGTTATAATCATAATTAGGTATATTGAAGCTATAGTGATCAGAACTTTGCATCTGTTTCCACTAAAAGTCAAAATCACTTTCATCTTGTTCTTATCATTGCATCAGTTAGGTATTTGTAGATCATAAGCTGCATTTAGGTTTAGATTGTGTTAAGCTAGCTTAATTCAGTTTTATTTGATCATAATTTAGCAATATCAGATCATCATTTGGATTCAAAACTCAGATTAGTCAACTTTCAATACTGTTTTCAAAAGTCAAAATATCATCAAATACAGTTTTTACAAGTAACTGAGTAGATTTTTAATTCCTTAATCCTTGGTCCAAATTGTTTGAAATTTTGGAATTAGTAACTTTGGTTGGTGGTTAACATCAGGATTATTTTAGTTCATTTTTGCAAATTTTCTAAAACTGCTTAACTTGTGCTTAAACTTGGTCTCATTTTCAAAAGGTGCCCTGTGCACCAGGCAGTACTCTTGTCACAGCTTCTTTCAGAGCTTCTAACGAGCTCATAACAGATCCATATAAGCTCTAATTTGGTAAACAAGTTCTTAGCCAGGCTGGTTACTGTTTTCAATTGGAATTTTTCAATAAGCTTCCATATACTAGCTTTTACTATAGCTGCAAGTTAGGAGGTTAAAACATGTTTTAGTTAAAAAGTAGTTAGCATCTATCATTGGTAGTTTGCATCATATAGGTTAGAATTAGCTGTTATAAGTTGGAATTAGCTTATTTTAGTAGAATATAGCTTATGTAGTTAATTGGTACCTTCTAGTGCTTATTAGCTTATTTTTAGTAGCTTATTTGAATTCAGTTACACTACAGCCCTTATTTCTTCCACATTAGCTTATGATTTCTTATTTTTCATAGATTTAGATTAATATTTTAGATTTTCTCTGAATTTTTCATAATTTTTAGCTACTGTTTACTATTTTTCACAATTTAAAACAGTTTTTAGGTATTTTTAAATAGCTTTTATTGCAATTAATTCAGAAAAAGTTCCAAAAAATAAATTTTCAATTTTCATGGATTAAGATAAATACAAAAAGCAAAAAAATAATTTTTCTAGATTTTTCCTAGCTTATTTTGTAATTTTTAGCCATTTAATTAGATTTAAATAGTTTTAAATTCATAGAAAATAGAAAAATCTTCAGAAAAATACAAAATTAGTTTTGAAAATTCTCTTAGGTTATTTTTGATTTTATAAAAATAGTTTCATAATTTTTCCCCTTAATTTTCATAATTTCTAGTATTTTAATTTAGTTTTAAAAGTTAAAAATTAGTTTTTAATTCAAATTAATTCAAGAAAATTCCTAAAAATAGTTTTAATTCATAAATAGTTTTCTAATATCATTTTTTAGTATAAAAGTAATTTTAGGTTATTTTTAGGATTTATAATAGACGTACTTGCATTTTAATTCGCGTTTCGTTTTAATCCCGTATTTGCATTTTAGTATAGATTTGCGTAGTTTGCCATAATTCTTAGGTTTTCCCCATAGATTTTAGTCCCATTTACTTTCCTTATCCCGTAGTTTAGAAAACTTCAAATTATCCCCTTTTCTCATTCAAATCCCGATAATCGCGACGTGAGTTGGAAATTCCATTCAACCCTCGTTCGGAACGATCTCGGTGCTCAAACCTAATACGTTTGAGTTACCCAACATACTATAAACTTCTATTATTGGTTTCCCGAGCAAATCAAAGATTACCAGATGGTGGGAGCTGGAGTATACGGACTTTGATTCCTATGAAGGCTGGCTCGTTTGGATGACATCTATTCGGTTCCCAACAAAAGCTAAAAAGGTGTTTGAAGGCATTTGTTACATTGTTTGGTGGTACACTTGGAATTGGCGAAATATGACGATTTTTTGACAGGAGTCTACTTATAAGGCGAATATTTTTGATGAGACTGTGACTAGGTCGTTTTGGTGGATTAAGTCTAGATGTAAAGCTAGATTTAGTTGGAATGAGTGGCTTAAAAATGATTGTTTTATTTCGTTGTAATTTTATAGCATCTTGCTAGTTTTGCTTAATAAAATCGCCATTCAAAAAAAAGAATAATCAAGCGTTCTACTCATCATTCCGACCAAAACCCCTAAAACAATTTAAGCTTTTACCGACTAAATCAACAAACCGTAAATAATAACATTTCTTGCGAAATATAAATTCCTAATCTAATTTTCTTACCCACACCGCTTGTGTGGGCGTGATTTTTGAATAAAAACCATACCGAAAAAATGGAAAGTCAAGTCTAGTTTTTGTAAAAAAAAAATCACAACCGATAATGGAAAACATGTGTACAAGATGTAGCTAACCCCGAAATTTGTGGCAAATAAGTGGAGAACCCACTAAGTAATCCACTAATAAAACCACTAACTATAATATTATAATCCCTCAAAGCCAATGGCTCGGCTCAACTCGGCGTGTGGACAGTGTCGACTCAAGCCGCCGATCCACACCCTCAAGCCGACTTCTAAGTCGGCGGCTTCGGAACAGTGCCGGCTCCCAAAACACTTCAATGAATGTTATATATTATAATAAGTTAAACCTTGTAATATATGGCTGTTTTATTTATAAATGAAAATGGAAGTATATCAAATAGTAGTAAATGCTTTGTATCTCAGCTTTAAAAAAGTGATGCATGTTAAAGTTATAAAATTCAAATATGTATGATTGTTTTTTAGTCATTTTATATGTTAAGTTATAGAATAATCTGAATTGTCAAGTATTTGAAAAAACTGATTATATGACTATTGCGTTATGATACAACATAATTAAATCTAGACACTAAGCATCAAAATCACGTTTTTAACACCTGATTACCTGATTAGTCATTTTCAAACGCATAATCTATTTTCAATAAGCAAATCCCAAACACCCCCTCTTAAACAAAAATACACCTACTTAAACACAAATATATCTAACAAAACAAAAATCATACACACACACGCCTATACACACACACCTACACAAACACACATTCAAGACTCGGTCGTCTAGACGACCGAGTTCTTCTCTTTTCTCCTCTAGCACGCGTTGTTCGACGTGAGTGTAGTAAAGAAGACGCGTCGTCTGAGTAGGAAATAACACGCGTTGATGATCTCTTACAACTGGTAGTCTTAGAGCCTTTCTTTAGAATAGAAAACTACAATAATGTTGTTAGATATTATAATGATAAATAATATTTGAATTTTCTCATAAATGAGAAGTTCCTGAAAGAGGAATGGTTGTCCACAAAAGATTTACAAAAAAGAATTTCACACAATGATATGACATGATTACTTGTCCAATAAAAACAGTTATAAAAAATAAATAATCTATTTGACTGGACAACTAATCTTGCCACACTATTATGTGAAACTTTTTTTGTAAATCTTTTGTAGGCATAGCATTCTTTTTTCTGAAAATGATAAAACCGTTAAAACTGGGCCCTGCTAAAAGTGGGGACGAATTTAATGCAGAGAAAAGAAAATTTGTGGTCTTAAAACCATGAAAGTTGATTGTTTATTTTGGGTAAATGATAACAAAAATTTTAAGAACAAGTTATGTTCTTTTATTAGTAAAAACTAGCAGGGTATCCGCGCGTTGCAGCAGCGGGACTCTGAAATAAAAAATTTCGATGAATAATGTATTTTAGTTTATTATGTTCTTTTTAACAATAAATTTATTGATATCAAGAATTTCGTATAGCCCGTGCCCGTTCGGGCTCGAACCCGTTGGCCGTGTTTGCTCGGGCTCGAGCCCGTTTGGTCCGCGCCCGTTCGGGCTCAAGCCCATTTGGCTCGTTGCCCGTTCGGGTTTGAATATTTGTATAATGTGCTTTATTATTTGTAGTAGTGAAATTTAATGCATGAATTGTGTTTAATTTGGTTGTACAATATGCTTGATAATTTGTATTTCTTATGTAAGGAGTGTTTTAATAACTGTATTAATTGTATTTATCGACCAGTTAAATAATTGATTACATTAAATAGCATTAATGTGGTGTTTTGTTGTACACTGTGCTTTTTGTCTTGTACGTCTGAAAATTATGTGCATTAAAGTGTTGTACACCATGTTTCTTTTCTTGTAAGTAGTAGTCATTATAGTCATTAATAACATTGATCACTTTAATATCATTAATGTTGTAAGTCTGAAAATAAGTCTGAAAATTACATCATGCTTATTTTGTTGTAGACTATGCTTATTTTGTTGTAAATCTGAAAATTGGTTGCAGCTATTGTACATTGTGCTTAAATGGTTGTAATTTTTGGTGAAGGGGTGTTTTTAATAGCATTAATGTTGTTTGATAAATTTTGGTCTTAAAATGACACCACGCTTTATTTTGTTGTACAATATGCTTACTTTGTTGTAATTCTGAAAATTGGTTGCATTAAAGTGTTGTAAACCATGCTTAATTTCTTGTACGTCCTAAAATTAAGAGTGAGGTGCCTTCGTGCATTATAAGTAGTATAGATATAGATAATTTTTCAAGTATTAAGATAGACGAGTATTCGGACATGGTGACAAAATTTTAAGGCGACAAACAATTGTTGTTTAGATATTTTGATTTAGACATACAACGTAAAATGTTCCGAATATAATTGAAAGATGTTGTAGCATAAGATACTTCAACTCAAAAAAAAAATGTATTAAAAAAATGTATAAAAATATTTAATAAAACTTAAAATGAAATATGACAACAATTAATTGAAACATTCATCTTTTATTATGATATTTTTTCTAGTTTTTCTATGAATTTTATGGTATATATATAGTTGAAATGATAAGTATATATAGTATTGGTAAACTTTTTAATGATGGTTATAAAACAACATTTAAAAAAAAAGTTAAACTTTTTTTGGTAAGAAAGTTAAAAAAAATTAAAATTTAAAAGTGTACTTTGAGTAGATTACATTACTCATTTTAAAACGAAAATAGTATCAACGAGGTTTGAATTCACAACCTGATGGTTGATGAACATACTCACACATCGTTAGTGTGGAAAACTAGAAGGGGGGTTGAATAGTTTACCGATTAAAAACTTTGTTTTGAAACTTATTGAAAGATCAATTAATATTGATCTTAGATATGTTAGTGAATGATAATCAATATGCAAGCAATATATATAACGAATAAATATGGAAAGAAACAATCAAACAACGACAAGTTGTTTCTAGTGGTTCGGTCTACAAGGACTCTTTTTCCTTGCCCTACTCCACTCCCCGAGTCTCACAGTCGAGAGTTTAACTTCACTAGTCAACAAGCTCCTTTCACCGGCGGAGAAACCTTTACACTTCGCTTACACACTATTTCCGACACTAAGCTAGATGTCGAGTTCTTTTCCAAGGGTACAACCACTCCCACACACAATGTATTTTAAGGACTAAAATACTAACCACTCACACTCACAAGATTATGATATTTTGGTACAACAATGATGTATGAATCAACACTAGATCATACAACAACAAACAAACAAGACTTCAAACTATTTGTTGAAGCTTGAATATGCCTTGATCTTCTTTGCTACAAAAGAGGATCACTATAATGATATGAAACTGAGTTAGAAATGTTAGAGAGAAGGAATGTATGTGAATATGCTAGAAATGGATGAGAAACAACTTGGTTTGGCTTTGCTATTTATAGCCAAAAAGATCAGCAGGCACCACGGACCACGGATCCCTCAAAAGGGTTCCGCCCGTGTATTAATTTGGTGCCGTCGGGGTCTGACAGCAAGATCACCAAAATCTTACCAAATTCAACCATATCTATCCAAGATTGTGTAAGATATGTAGAGTCTAAATCTACACAAAATATCTAGTGAAATCTTCTAGAGATTTCAATGATGCACTACATGATGTCATGTGTTGTTTTTCTATTTTTAGAAATATGTTAAATGTAAATGTATATGTAATGTTTTTGTTTTTAAGAAACCAAAACATGCTTGATCTAAAAATGTTAACATACATTATGGTTTAGAGGCATATTATCAATATGATTAATTAACATGTAAATGCTTGAGTGATGAAGATATTATTTGATAAAAAGCTTGTTTTAATATCTATTAAACTTGACAAGATTTAAGCTTTATAAAAATTAAATTTACTTTTGTCGTTAACAAAACTTAGGTAAAGATCATAAAATATAAATAACGTTTAATGACGATATTTGTATTAACAATCTCCCCTTTTTTTTTAGGACAAAACATAAATTTTATTTTTATAAAAGATGTAAAGTTTGTACAAGAGTTATAAAAATATGAAATTAATTTTAGAACTTGAAAGATTTAGATAAAGATGATAATGCTATTATGTCCAATTTAGACATGATGTTGACTTTTCAGAAAGTCAAAGTACGCAGTTGACTTTTTTTGAAAGTCAAAGTCTTCATTAGTCAAAGTGTGATGTTGACTTTTCAGAAAATCAAAGTATTCAGTTGACTTTTTATAGAAAGTCAAAGTCGTCCAAGTTCTATAATATTTCTCCCCCTTTTTGTCTCAACAAAAAGAAGATGCGAGGCGGAATATGTAATGAGCCCGAGCCATTATCTCCCCCTTGGCAAATGCTCCCCCTAAATTGAGTGCCAAGAGAAAGATACATGGATTGTGAAAAAGCTACAAAAAAAATGTTAGTAATAACCATCATCACAAGCATTTACAATCATCATGTAACAATCAACAACAATATAAGAAACACCATTCATTTGTTAAAAATTTTCATGATATGAAAATCATGAAAAGAGAACACAATGAAGTGTTAGTACATGATTAAAAACCTAGAAAATAAAAAATAATCCTAGAAAAAAAAAATACAAAGAAAATCCTAAAAAAAATAAAAATACTTAAAAAAATAGACTATGAACCTCATATTGAGGTGGTGGATGAGCAAGAGCATTGATGCGCTCTAGGATGTGATTGAGGATGAACCTCATTTCATCTTGTAGCTCATGGACCATCACTCGGGTCCTTTCGGTAATATGGGCAGTTCGCTCACAATTTGAGCAACCGTGTCTAGGAGGGTAGTATGGTTCATGATTTTGTGGTGGAGGAATGGTGGAGTTGTTGGTGTTGGTGGTTGAAGTGGTGATTATGGAGGCTAGCAAAGCACTTTGCATTTGCATGGTCTCACTAAGATGAGAGTCCACCATATTTGAAAATTGGTGGAGATGATTGAGCTCGGCTTCAATCTCTTCTTTAGTTTGGTGATCATCCCACATGGATTCCCCAATGTCCTCTATATGAGGAGGCATGTATGTTGTAGGTAGTGGTTGATCCCCATACAAAGGACCATGGATTTCCTTGTGGATAGGATGGAAAAGAAGAGGTCTAGGCCCTAACGGGGCGTTTGGGTCAAATTATGGATGTGGAGACTCATGAGCTATTCGCTCAATAGTACCAAAGAATGGTAGTGGTGGTGGATGATTGGGCCTAGGAGGCAAGTCCTCCAAGTCCTCCAAAAATGGGTTTGGAGATGTAGGTGGTGTAGAGAATAGCTCTAATGGGATGAGTGTTGGAGATTTAGGAGGTGATGGTGACTTGGATGTTTGGATAGGAGCCGGTGGTGGTGAGCTAGTGATAGGAGTCTTTGTTGGTGGTGGAGTAGTGACAATGATAGGTGATTTTGGAGGTGGTGTAGGAGTAGCCAAAGTGAGGAAGTTATCATCTCTTATGGGAGATGAGATGGTTAAAGGAGAGGACTCGGAAGAGGAGCTTAGGTTGACAAAGCAACATGGTCTTACGCTCATTCTAGCCGTTCTCTTGCAAGGCTTGGTTGATGGAGAAGACTTAGTCATTTTAGCTTAAGGTTTTGCTAGTAGATGAGAAGATTTGAGAAAGTGTGAGGATGATCATCTTAGAAGCTCTTAATTTATAGGATTGTGAAATTATGGAGAAATGTGTTTGATTTGATGTTAAACCATAGAAGAGATGAGGTTCCTAATTATTTAGAAGTGGGTTTAATGCTAGTCATATCACCCAAGTCAATCCATACAAGAAGGATGGAGTGAAGTGACAAAGATATGTAATAAATGTGTTCTTATGATTGTGGGATCTTTAGAATCAGATCACCCACGGATTGCAAGGAACCAAATTTTTGGTTCATTCCATTATGAAAAAGGGTTCCTTGGGTGAATTTTTGGAATTTTGGTGGGAAATGGATTTCCTATATGCCTAAGTGTGTTAAACTAGTTCTAATATGGGTAAAAACTAGTAAAACCTATCCTAGAAGCAATTTATGGTAATTTGGAATGTTGAAATAAGCGAAATTTAGAAAGATACCTGTAGGAACCACGACACCAATTATTTACACAGGAAGAACCCTTATTTTGGTGTCGCCTGTACAGGTATGGCGGTACCAAAAGTTATAATAGACGGAACCAAATAATTGGTACCGTCTGGTCCGTGGTGACTAGAAATCTTCACATACCCATATTTTAGCTATCGGGGACTTTTCCGAAACCTGAAATTTTGCTTAAAACATATGACATTAATTATTTCTAGTTAGGAAAAGTCGATAACACATATACAAACATAGTGGAGCATAGACTTTGATCAAGGGCTAACGATTTTCACATAAAAGTGAAAATGGGTAAAATTTGATAACACACTTGTGCTACCCCCTGCATAAACCGGTTAGCATACAACATTGTTTTAAGTTATTTTATCATCCTACAAAGTAAAAACAACCAAATAGTATCATACACCATTGTTTTTGTCTTGTTCCAAACACTCCTTTAAAGAAACCCCACTTATCCAACTTCTTGTAGATCTTTGTCATCATCCTTCCAAGGCACTTGAACATCCCCTTGGTTTGCTTGAACTCCGCTGATTCATTCTCAATCTCAGGGAGAGATACATATTACTCTTGAGGTGGAAGACGAGAATTTGGGAGACCGTCTTCGGAGCTATTTGATGATGATGATGATGAAGGAGTTGGAGGTTTTGCCCTTTTACCTTTAGTCTTAGACACTCGCTCGTCACTCAAGCACAAACATGTGAGGGATGAGAGCATAGTCTAGCTTCAAACCTTTTGGGCTTGGTGGAATGGGTGCAAATGCTCTATAGAGACGGGTGAGTAGCATCCCGTAAGGAAGAGCGACCGATCCTTGAGTTGGAATATCTACCATTCTCCTAGCAATGTAGTAGGCTAAATTGAATGGTTGACGAGTGGACAAGTTGTAGAGCATGTGACAAAGGCAAGCATTGATATGGTCTCTAATTCCTATAGTGCTAATGACATTGGCTCTAAGGAGTTCCTCCCACTTCTTGAATTCGGGCTTAAGCTCAATGAGCTCCATACCATATTGATCTCAGTTTACTTCCTTTCCATTTCGGGTGACACGGGTTGGAGCTGCTCTTTCGTTAAAAAGGTGCTCACGGATGACGTCCTTATCCGCCAAAGGAGTTTGGTAGGGAATAGAGTGGTCATTGATTGCATCGAGGATAGTGAGTGACCATTTATCCGAGTAAACACATGTACCACGGTTAGGAATTCCTAGCACTTGAGCAATTGGTTTAGGGAGATGGAGTAGTCAGTTTGATCGATCCTAAACCTAAGATCCATTTGATAGTCCTCATCAGTGAAAGAGACAACACTAGCATAGAATTCTAAAACAAACATAGGACAAATGGGTTCATCGATGTCGAGGATACAATCAAAGTTGATAGTGGCAAGCTCTTGACGGAGATTAGTTTCGTCGACAAAGGAGGAATGAATGGTCCTACCCTCATGGAAGTACCTTTGCTCTAGACTCTTAAAGATTTCGACTTGTTCCTTGGTGAGACCCTTGGTTTTGTGTTGTTTAGGGATGTAGCTAAGAGTATCCTTGTGATCATAGAATTTTGCAGCTACCATGGTTGTTCCTATGAGCAATAATTTGCATGTTAAAAATAAAAACAAACTTAGTGTTTTGGTTATAGTGTGTGCCTATATGAAAACAATTTGGAGTTGCGGTTATCTAGACTCATTTTATGCATAAAATGGTTTTTAATGGGGGTGTTTGGCAAAAGGCATGAGATAACCCAAACGCTCCTAATTCAATGTAGCTTCATTTGAATATACCCGGGAATGCATATTAGTTATGCATTACCTTTAGTATTCAAGAGCATTATGCAAGTGATGAAAATTTACGTTTCTATTTGTATTAACAATGAAAATTTGTTTTCCTCCAAGTGAGAAGCTTTTCAAAGTTTTGACATGGGGTTTTTGTTTAATTAGTATAAGGCCTTATAGTAATTATCTTTTAATTAGTGGGAAACATGATTAGTTTATGCAATGTGACAATGTAGTACCTAATTTCAATGACTAGTTATGCAATTTGTCAATTGAATCCATGTTTTGTACAAGAATATACATAATCCCCATGTAATGATTTTGTGGACAAATTAGAATCCTAGACTCAGATTTAAGAGAAGTAATGTAGTTAGGATACTTACAATGATGTTATCTTCAGTAATTAATGGGTAAGAAAGTCTTAACAATGAGGTAGGTGTGTTGTTGATGCGTTTTGGTAAAGTAGGTTGTGAGGAAGAAGATGTTTTGTAAGTGGTATTTTTGCTACTGTTGTCACCACGGACCAGACGGCACCAAAAATTTGGTTCCGTCCTTGTTGTCGTTTGGTGCCTTGGGAACAGTAGCAGACTTAAGTTAATTTGTTTTGTTTTGTTTGTTCTAATGTTTAGACTATGTTTTAACTACATGTTTGGTTCTATTAGCCCTAAACCAAGTCTAAGAAGATTAAATGGTTCTCGTTTGAGAGGCTTAGTTAGGATGTCGGCAATGTTGTCTTCGGAGGATACTTTCTCAATTGAGATGTTTCCTTTTTGAACATTGTCGCGAAGAAAGTTATGGCGGATTTCAATATGCTTCGTACGAGCATGTTGGACGGGATTTTTGCTGAGATCAATAGCTCATTTGTTGTCGCAAAGTATAGAGATATCGTTGAGATGAATTCCGTAATCCACGAGAGCTTGCTTCATCCAAAGAGCTTGTTGACATGCTTTTCCGGCTGAGACGTATTCGGCTACAGTAGTTGAGATAGCTAGAGCCTTTTGTTTCTTTGCAAACCATGAGGTGAGACAATGTCCAACAAAGGTACAAATACCACTTGTACTTTTTCTATCGACATAGTCACCGGCATGGTCCGAGTCGGCATACACTATAGTTTCTACACCCGTTCCTTTGGGATACCATAATCCTAAACATGTCGTTCCCTTAATGTATCTAAATATCCTTTTTAAGGCTTCTAAGTGTGATGCCTTGAGATTTTCTTGAAAGCGAGCACATAGACAAACACTAAACATAATGTCGGGTCTACTAGCCGTGAGATAGAGTAGGCTACCGATCATTCCTCTATATTTACTGTTATCTACCGATTCACCTTCCTCGTCCTTGGTGAGTTTAGTGTCCGAGGACATGGGTGTCTTGGTTAGTTTTGAGTCTTCAAGACCAAATTTATTAAGCATATCTTTTATGTATTTAGATTGGTTAAAGAATATGCCATCTTCTAGTTGTTTAATTTGAAGTCCTAGAAAGAAGTTTAACTCACCCATCATACTCATCTCAAATTCGTCGTGCATGATTTTAGAAAAATCATCACATAGCTCTTGACAAGTTGATCCGAATATGATGTCATCAACGTATATTTGAACTATGATAATGTATGATTCCTTTGTCTTTGTAAAACGAGTATTATCTACTAATCCCATGGTATATTTGTTTTCAACTAGAAAAGTCTTAAGTCGATCGTACCAAGCTTTTGGTGCTTGCTTAAGTCCGTATAATGCCTTCTTGAGTTTGAAGACATGATGTGGTATCTCAAAGTCGGTAAAACCGGGAGGTTGAGCAACATATATTTCTTCGTTAATAAACCCATTAAGAAATGCAGTCTTAACATCCATTTGAAATAATTTAAAGTCATAAGCACATGCATATGCAAGTAAGACTCTAATAGACTCGAGTCTAGCTACGGGTGCATAAGTTTCGTCGTAATCAATCCCTTCTTGTTGATTATAACCTTGTGCGACAAGCCTAGCTTTGTTTCTAGACACAATACCATTTTCTTCCATTTTATTTTGAAAAACCCATTTCGTTCCAATTATAGTTTGATCTTTAGGTTTTGGAACTAACTTCCAAACATCATTTCTAACAAATTGATTTAACTCTTCTTGCATAGAAATTACCTAAGATTCATCTTTTATTGCTTCGTTTATGTTTTTCGGTTCAATGGTTGATACAAAGCAAAAGTAATTACTTTGTTTTTGGGCTTGTGATCTTAACGTTCTTTGATTTAGTTGTCCTATGACCTTTTCTAAAGGATGACTTTTAGATTCTTTTATGTTTATAATTTCATTATTTAATGGTTCATCTTCCTTGTCATTTTCAATTATTTCTTGACTTTCTACAAGTTGACTTTCAACTAAATCATCATCTACCAAAGGTGATGTCTTAGAGGGAGGTGGACTTTCGTCGAATGTTATGTTCAACGATTCCTCGACTCTCATTGTTTCTTTGTTTAAGACAATGTAAGCTTTACTAGTTTGTGAGTAACCAAGAAATACACCTTCATAAGACTTTGGGTCAAACTTGGTGAGATAGTCTTTAGTATTAAGAATGAAACATTTACATCCAAACACTCTAAAATATCCTTAAGTTGGCTTTTTGCCTTTATATAATTCATATGGTGTTTTGTTTAAGAAATGACGTATTAAGACTCTATTTAAAATATATGTAGAAGTGTCAACGGCGTTACACCAAAACTTTTGAGGTATGTTTTGTTCATTAAGCATTGTTCTACTCATTTCTTGAATGGTTCTATTTTTACGTTCTACAACTCCATTAGATTGAGGTGTTCGAGGAGCCGAGAAGTTATGTGTTATACCATTTGTATCACAAAAGTTTTCAAATTCTGTTTCATTGTCAAATTCACGACCATGATCTGTTCGGATCGACACAATGTTAACACCTAGTTGATTTTGAATTTTCTTGCTAAGAATTTCAAATTTATCAAAAGCTTCATTTTTAGTTTTCAAAAATAATGTCCAAGTAAACCTTGAGTAATCATCTACTATGACCAAAGTGTATAAGTTGCCACCATAGCTTCTTATAGCGGATGGACCAAAAACGTCCATATGCAAAAGTTCTAGACACTTAGATGTTGACACCATGTTTTTAGCCTTATGGCTACTATGAGTTTGTTTACCAATTTTGCAAGCGTCGCAAAAATGTTGGTCATATTTAAGTTTTGGCAAATTTCTAACTAGCTCTTTTGAAGATAAGTTTTGGATAAGTCTCATATTAGCGTGACCTAAGCGTCTATGCCAAAGAGTTGAGTTATCATCTAAGGTTGTTAGACAAAGTTTGTCATTAGATGTTTTATCTATTTTCATAACATATATGTTATTTTTCCTAACTCCTTTAGCTATGGTGATACCATCTTTTAGTATTTTACTACCATTTTCTTCAAATAGTACTTTATACTTTTTATCACATAATTGGCTAATACTAAGTAGTTTAAATCCTAACCTATCGACATGAGCAACATTTTCAATAGTTAGGGAGTTATGAGCGATCGTACCTTTGCCAATGATTTTGCTTTTGAGATTGCTACAAAAAGTGACATTACCTCTGTCATACTCTTGGTATGTTGAGAAGAGGTTTTTGTTGCCCGTCATGTGTCGTGAGCATCCACTATCTTTTATCCATTCATCAGGTTCTAATCCATCTTTCAATCATACCTAAGACACAAATAATTCAAGCGTTTGGTCCCCAATATCTCATGGGTCCGTTTGGGTTAAACATACCATTTACTTGGTTCATATATGGAAATGATGGATAAGGGTTCCATGGCATGTAATCTGGAGTTTGATATGGTCTAGGGAAGTTTTGATTCCAACCGATATGTTGATAGTTGGGTTGTATGTTGTGGTTGCTCTTAGGAAAGGGCGTTTGGCAATAGGTGTTTTAGACCGTTGTTGAATAGTTTTAGATCTAAATTCATTTATAGTAAGTCCTACTCCTAATGTAACAGCATGTTTTAGTTTAGCATTATCCTTGGTTTTCTTTGTTACTTTGACAAATTCACTACGGTCCGTATTGCAAACATCCTGTCCTGCTGCAGTTCCCACGACACCAAACTGTACAACGGACGAAACCCTATTTTTGGGTCCGTCTGGTTCGTGCTGTACTGCAGCAGTTTTGACATTTTGTTTGTCTTTTTCGACCGTTTTGGTTTGAATCTTTGGAATTAATACTTCATTAAATCCTAGTCCATTCATGTTTCCTGGTGTTTTTTTAATTCTAACTATTTCATCGGCACAAGCAATATTTTTGTTAAACCTTTTAAATTTAGATTTATGTTCGATTAGAACTTCTTGTGTGAGCTTTAGTTTTTCTATTTCAAGACTAAGCTCTTGACATGATTTGCAATCATCTTCATTTGCTTTCCCCTTTTCCAATCGTTTTGCCTTTTCTTTTAACTCATAGACTACATTTTCTAAAAATTCCTTTTTAGTCTTTAGAAACTTATTTTTAGTTATGATTTTTAAACTAAGCTCACATAATTGATTATATTGTTTTTGAAAAGTGTCATCATCAATAGAAGAATAAGATGAGTCGGAATGTACCTCGTTTGATTCATGTGCCATTAGAGCGATCTCATCCTTGCTTGATTCTTCATCATCCTCGCTATTACTCCAAGCACCACTTATAAAAGCTCGTTGAGTTTTGCTTTTAGGTGGCTTGGGGCAATCTCCTATTAGATGACTTGCATCATCGCATCTAAAACACTTTCTTTCACTTTTTCCCTTTTTGTCATCTCGGTCTTTTCAGAATGGCTTCTTTTCTTCTCGGGGTTGCCTTACGAACTTTCCTCTTCTTCTAAAGAACTTTTTGAAATCTCTAACAGCAATAGCATACTCCTCATCTTCATTACCGGAGCAAGATTCGTCATCATCACTTGATTCCATTCTTGCCTTTAAAGCAACAGATTTGACTTTTTCTCTTTTTCCTTTGATGATTTCCGAATCTTTCTCCATCACCATTTCGTGTACTTTGAGGTTTCCGATTAGCTCGTCTAGTGACATTTATTAGAGATCTTTTGATTCTTCAATAGCCGTTACTTTAGCTCTCCACTTCGGAGGGAGTGCTCTAAGAAATTTCCTGACAAAGTTCTTACTACGAAAAGATTCATCAAGTGCTTTAAGAGATGTAATAATAGTATTAAAGCGAGCAAAACCACAATCAATGGTTTCATCTTCAAGGATAACAAATTGTTCATATTGTTGAACAAGAATATCAATTTTGTTATCCTTGACTTGTGAATTTCCTTGATGTGTAATAATCAAAGATTCCCAAATGTCTTTAGCGGTTTCACACAAAAATTCTTTCATATTCTTTTCTAGGTAAAGCATTATAAAACATCATTTTAGCTTCATTATTTTTGGCTATTAATTTCTTTTGATCATCAACAGAAATATCTTTTGTTGTAGAACTAAAGTCTCATTTAATTATAACAAACCAAAGATCTATATCTTTTGATTTTACATATGTTTCAAAACGGTTTTTCCAATAGATAAATCCATTGGTTTCAAAGAGTGGTGGTCTTTGCATAGATTGTCCTTTTTTAAAGTTTTCGAAATCCATGGATCGTTTCAAGTTTATAAAATACAATATATTTTAGAAATTTTTGAGCAACGAGGCTCTGGTACCAATTGTGGAAAATTAGAAGGGGGGTTGAATAGTTTACCGATTAAAAACTTTGTTTTGAAACTTATTGAAAGATCAATTAATATTGATCTTAGATATGTTAGTGAATGATAATCAATATGCAAGCAATATATATAACGAGTAAATAAGGAAAGAAACAATCAAACCACGACAAGTTGTTTATAGTGGTTCGGTCTACAAGGACTCTTTTTCCTTGCCCTACTCCACTCCCCGAGTCTCACAGTCGAGAGTTTAACTTCACTAGTCAACAAGCTCCTTTCACCGGCGGAGAAACCTTTACCCTTCGCTTACACACTATTTCCAACACTAAGCTAGATGTCGAGTTCTTTTCCAAGGGTACAACCACTCCCACACACAATGTATTTTAAGGACTAAAATACTAACCACTCACACTCACAAGATTATGATGGTTTGGTACAACAATGATGTATGAATGAACACTAGATCATACAACAACAAATAAACAAGACTTCCAACTATTTGTTGAAGCTTGAATATGCCTTGATCTTCTTTGCTACAAAAGAGGATCACTATAATGATATGAAACTGAGTTAGAAATGTTAGAGAGAAGGAATGTATGTGAATATGCTAGAAATGGATGAGAAACAACTTGGTTTGGCTTTGCTATTTATAGCCAAAAAGATCAGCAGGCACCACGGACCACGGATCCCAAAAGGGTTCCGCCCGTGTATTAATTTGGTGCCGCCGGGGTCTGACAGCAAGATCACCAAAATCTTACCAAAGTCAACCATATCTATCCAAAATTGTGTAAGATATGTAGAGTATAAATCTACACAAAATATCTAGTGAAATCTTCTAGAGATTTTAATGATGCACTACATGATGTCATGTGTTGTTTTTCTATTTTTAGAAATATGTTAAATGTAAATGTATATGTAATGTTTTTGTTTTTAAGAAACCAAAACATGCTTAATCTAAAAATGTTAACATACATTATGGTTTAGAGGCATATTATCAATATGATTAATTAACATGTAAATGCTTGAGTGATGAAGATATTATTTGATAAAAAACTTGTTTTAATATCTATTAAACTTGACAAGCTTTAAGCTTTATAAAAATTAAATTTACTTTTGTAAACAAAACTTAGGTAAAGATCATAAAATATAAATAACGTTTAATGACGATATTTGTATTAACAGTTAGGTTAAAGACTCGTTGACTAAATATATAACAAGTTAACAATTAACGGGTCAACATCCATCATTGACTTGTTAATTTTTGTTGCGCTACTGTTTTGCAACAAAAACTTAACGAAAATGCACCATCTGTATTGGTATGTCATTTATTGTGCACATCAACAATTGGCAGTTTTTTTTCGTAATCATGGTTTTCGACTTTTTGGCTGACTAATTAATAGGGTTTAAACCCGCTGTCACACAGACTCAAACCAGGTAAAACCCTCTCTTATCAAGAGGTTGGCGTGGCCATATCAAGATTGTTTGCATCTAGCTGGAATTGAAGTAGAGACCTCACACATTTTTAGAATGATAGTCACAATCTATTTTGACACTAGGCCACCCTTGAGTGGTTTTGAAACCCTTATTCTACCACACACCATTGATGAAAAAGCAATCATAATTGTTTATTAGAGCATCTTTAATGCAAGTTTTTTCCATCGGTTGTCAAAGATTGAGCAAATAACTTGATAAACTTCTAGTCATTTGAGCAAATGTTCTTGACTCAATTAAATACAATGATAATATTTTTTGAGAATAATTGTGTCGTAAAATACTTGCAGAAAAAAGAAGCTTTCAAGGATATAGTCAAGTAAAGAAGCTTCCAATACCATCCAAGAGTGAATAATGAGACTCAGCGGCAACAGTAGGATCTCGTCAAGTAGAAAAGCTTTCAAAGATATTGTTCAAGAGAAATTGCGACAAGACAGTGCAAAGATTAATGAACTCCTCGTAACCAATTAAAATTGAGGAATTGTGATTTCTTGCTACGTGCACCACGGGGATGTCGGAGGAAGATGAGGATTTGATCAAAATAATAAAAAAGGAGATCCGAGCAAAACATATTTATCGATCATTGTTTAGATTGTTTTAGTTTTATGTATTTGTCATATCGTATATTTTTTGTAGTAACTTGTATTTTTTATATACTGTATTTTATTTTGGTTTAGTGAAATGTATTGTTTTAAAGAAAAAAATATGAAAGGTGAGACCTACTGACACCTACAATATAGTATATTTTTCAGAATTTGTGTTAAAAAAACAATTATACGGTAACATCTGACGTACAAAGCACCTATAACCCACGCTTAAGGATGAGCATTTCGACCCGAATCCCGGAACCATACCGAAACGGTACCCATTTTTGGTTCACAGTACGTTATCGAGAGTACTAAATAAGGTGAAAAATAACTGTACCTTTCAAAACGGTACGGGAATTATTCGTGAAATTGCGGTTTGATATCGGAATACAAAAGGTTTTTTTTTTTTAATGAATCTAGTGAACGGCTCCCACCTTGCTAAATGGTGCTTGAGAGCTTGTGTTTCAATCATATTGTTTTGTGGGTGCTTTGTTGGTTTGTCACGTATGTACTTTGTGGAAAGAGTGTACATTGTCTCTTCATGGTTTATGTTCTCGTATGTATGCATAGGTTGGGCAGAACATGTATTATTAGATTTATAGTGCGATACAACTTTTATATATGATTATTTCAAATTGTTAGGAAGTTACGTTGTGGCATGTTATACACTTCGTTTTATGTTCACTTGTACCCATTCTTCTCCGTTACTATGATATTCCCTGATCGACGTTTCACGATGACTCTTACGTTCACAGTAACAAATGTAAATTAGTGTTATTTGCCTTCAAGATCATAACGAGAACAGTGATCTTAATAGTATAATACGAATGCAAGTTAGTGTTATTTGCCTTCATGATCATAACAAAAACATTGATCAGTAATTGTGAACGTAATAATCACTCGAAAGTGCATGTTTTGTCCTATTTTTACTAGCATGAAATTTGTTTTTTTTTGTTTTTTTAGTTTAGCACAAAAAAGGGAAGAACGGGATAGGTACCGATTTCATGGTACCGGTTACTGGTACCAGTTCCGTTACTCGAATTCCGTCCGTTACGGTACCAATGCCCCTCTTTCATGCAAGGAAAAACGATACCATCAATTCGATACGGGTTCGATACCAATCTGATACCATGCTCTTCCCTACCCACACTCATAACACATTACATTTAAATCTCTTGGTGTATAAGTTTAGGGAATTGATACTTGCACCATATTTTTTGATGCATGCATTATAATTTGTGTATTACAGTTTGTACCGTACAATACTGTAATACACAAATTGTGATGCATGCATCAAAAAAATATGATACATTAATTACAGTTAAATGTGGTACATTAATTACAGTTAAGAATCAAGTCTGAAAACGCTGCATTCACAAAATGTTAGAAAAAAAAACTTTTTACAAAATGCTTGTGACTAACAATAATCATCTTAACCAATTTCTCTTTTTTTTTCTTAAATTTTCATCTTCTTATGAATGCATGACACATACTTTTATAAAAAAAAAAAATCTTTTGTAATTTTTTTTTGATGTATTATCCCTCTGCTATAAATAACATTTTGAATTTTACATGATTTTATATTAGAAAATGCCAAACTTAGCCTTTAAAGCTACATTTAATTTTTTTTTACATGCATTGTTTGTACTTTTAGAATAACCACTCACACCCTAAATTTAGCTTCTTTCCATCAAGTCACCCTCTTAGCAAAATCCTTTTATAATTCATCAATTAACCATTTTATTATGGGAATTGATTTGCGCATTTTTTTATTTTGATTGAAACACTTCAATTATCACATCAAGCAGTTGTACCATATTAACATCCTGCTTTGATTACTTGTACCGTGAGTGTGCAAATAAAAAAAAGGGCAAATCGCATAAAAAGGTACTCATCTTATGTCCAATTTCAATTAAAGGTACTATTCTCTTTTTTTTCTCAATTTAAGGTACCCGACTTTTTTTTTTGGCCGATTTAGGTTTTTTCTAAATTCCGTTAACTATTTCGTTAGTAAATTACATGTTTGGTCCTTGGGTTTGTATAGGCATTTCATGTTTGGTCTATTTTCATCTGTTTTCATACGCTTTCATACGTTTTCGTCCGTTTTTATACATTTTTGCACGTTTTCGTCCGTTTTTGCACGTTTCCGTCTGTTTTTGCACGTTTCTGTCTGTTTTTACACATTTTCGTCCATTTTTACACGTTTTCATCCGTTTTTACACGTTTCCGTTTGTTTTACATGTTTTCGTCCGTTTTTGCACGTTTTCGTCCGTTTTTTCACGTTTTCTTCCGTTTTTACACGTATTCGTCTGTTTTTGCACGTTTCGGTCCTTTTTTGCACGTTTTCGTCTGTTTTTACACATTTTCGTCTGTTTTTGCACGTTTTGTCCGTTTTTACATGATATCATATGTTTTTAAATGTTTTCGTGTGCACGTTTTCGTTCGTTTTTACACGTTTCCGTCTGTTTTTGCACGTTTCTGTATGTTTTTACACGTTTTTGTCTGTTTTTACACGTTTTTGTATGTTTTATACGTTTTTGTTCGTTTTTGCACGTTTCGGTTCATTTTTGCATGTTTTCGTCTGTTTTTACGTGCAAAAACATGTAAAATGGACGAAAACGTGTAAAAACGGACGAAAACGTGCAAAAATGAACCGAAACGTGCAAAAACAGAAGAAAACGTGCAAAAACGGACGGAAACGTATAAAAACAGAAAAAAAAAAAAAAAAAAAATAAATAAAATAAAAAAAAAAAACTCGTAAAACAGACAAAAAACGTGTAAACCAGACAGAAACATGCAAAAACATGCGAAAACGTGTAAAAACAAACGAAAACGTGCAAAAACGGGCAAAAACATGTAAAAACAGACGAAACATGTAAAATCGGACGAAAACGTGCAAAAATAGACGAAAACGCGTAAAAATAGACGGAAACGTAGAAAAACGGACGAAAACGGACCGAAATGTGCAAAAACGGACGAAAGCGTGTAAAAACGGAAGAAAACGTGCAAAAACGGATGAAAACGTGTAAAACAGACAGAAACGTGTAAAAACAGACAGAAACGTGCAAAAACAGACGGAAACGTAAAAACGGACGAAAACTTGTAAAAACGGACGAAAACGTGCAAAAACGGACGAAAACGTGTAAAAACGGGCGAAAACGTATGCAAGCGTATGAAAACGGACGAAAATAGACCAAACATGATATGCCTATACAAACTCAAGGAACAAACATGTAATTTACTAACGAAATTGTTAACGGAAGTTAGAAAAAAACCTAAATCGGCCCAAAAATAAAGTCAGGTACCTTAAATTGAGAAAAAAAAAAAGAATAGTACCTTTAATTGAAATTGGACATAAGATGAGTACCTTTTTATGCGATTTGCCCTTAAAAATAGTGCACAAAGCACCTCCCTTTTACTATTAACAAGTGGCAAGATGGCCCACAATACACTTGGGGAGAAACAAAACCGAACCAAAAACCAAAAATACCGCAAAAAAAATAGAACCAACTCTAAAAGCGATGGTGTGGTTCCGGCTTAAAAAAACCAAAAATTTTGGTTCGGTTTTTGGTTTTATATGAAAACCCAAACTGAAAAAACCGAACCGTCCCATACAAATATTCATAAAACTAATAAACAAAATATATATTAGTTTTGATAAAAGTAATTACCAAGTCCTAAAAATAAGGGACACTAGCATATGTTTATTTAGATAACACTATAATAAATTCATAAAGTTAGTTTTCTTTATTTCATATTGTCAGGACCGAATACTATAAGATTTATGTGGTTTGGAGGTCTTGGTTGGTGAAAGTAGATGAAGAACATCATCCTTTCTTGAGAGAGAAAGTAGAGAGAGGGAGGAGAAAACAAAGACTTTATTAAAATAAAACACACAATACAACTAGCCAAATGCTTCACCTCACCCCTCATGGAGAGTCAAGAGGGGTATATATAGGCCCTATCTTTGCCACTTAAACGATACTAGTCCCTAAGGGCAAAGTATACTACGCGTCTAGTCCAATTCACGTAAGTGACGTTATCTTTATAAAAAGTGAGGCTAACAATCTCCCTCCAAGATAGCGTCACACGTGAATGGTTACAATGAGACCTATAAACACAAAACAAAGTAAATTACAATAGTAATGAACAATGTTGACTTTCTTGAAGTGCAGAGTCTCTGTAGTCTAGATACTGAGGCAAACTTGAAGTTCTCCCTTCCGATGACCTCGGCATTTGATCTTCTTGTAGCTCTGAACTTCAACTGTAACGGTCTAGTTAGGTTATTACTCCCTCCTAACTAGTGAGCCTTTTTTCTTTTTCTGCTCCCTCCTGAACCGACAACACTCTTCCAACACGTCTTTAATCTTCAGACACGCAGCGGAGAAAGTAAACTCTTGAAGCACAATGGTTGTCGTTCTGGGAACATTGTAACAACATAACTCACTTAACATTGCATCCAAGTAGGTAAAAAGCCCCGATGTACACCACACTACTTCTCCTTCTTCGTTCTTAAGCACAATTCCCTTCGACAATCCAATTACGGAAGATGAAATACCAACTTCTCCCTCCTGATGGTTGCGAGCTATCGGAATCATCATAATGTTGCGTACATGCCGTATTACCTTCTTCTTGATGCAATATTAACATCATAGCTTGATCAAAATTCTGTGAGAATATGTCGCAAAAATACTCTCAATATAACTTCTCTCAAACCAACCTTTAGATGAACCTCCTTTGAATTCACCGGCTAATAGTAATGACCACATATGGAGGAAACCCGATACGACTGACTTGAAAAGGAAGCAAACATCCCAACTTTGTGACTTACTGCTTGTTCTAAATTTTGAACAATCCACAATGCCGTGTGACACTGAGCACTACAACGTAACTCCTTAAATTGATGGTTACACACTGTGAGCACTACAACGTAACTCCTTACTAGTTATAACCAGATTTTCAAATTTCATAAAGTGTTCCAACAAGTTATCTTGAGACATGCATCCAACCAACCAACGTCTCAAAGATAAAGAAGCTCACCCGTGAAATGTCACGTCAATTTCTCGTCAATAATACCGTACAAAAACTCCGTAGTCATTTTTTCAAATTTCGCGCAAGCCGTGAATTATGTATCCTTTGTGAATAATATACCAAAATACCTCTTCAATGACAACAATTATCAAATTTTGTATCCAAAATGAATTTCGGATAACAAGATTCTTTATATCTCATGTTGCATACCACGTCAGCCCATATTTAACTAACTGCCCAAATCCAACTTATTAATTCAGCCAAAGTCGAATGTGTGAAGCCCAATAATGAAATACAGATACCCGATCCATTGACTGAGGCCCACGATCCAACATCCAAGAATATTTATAACCGGTTAGACCTAAATATTCTCACATGACCTAATCTCAATATTACGCCTACCAACTAAAATAAAACCGCCTCTTTACTGAGATCACTCCCAACTCAGAATCATCAAACCTATATCATAATCCCAGTTCAATTATCATCGAATCAGAGATACGCAAACAAAAACCCACTAACAACCTAACCTAAACCGATTTCGATTCACAAAAGTATGAAACGAGATGCCCTGATGAAGTCTTCAAGATCATTGAATGGTCTCAGGTAGGGTTTTTCGTGATGTGTTTACGGTTTATTGTTCCTTTCTTGAACGAAATAAAGAAACGAGTGAACATAATTGTTACACTCTTTCTTTGTCTTCGAATAGCACAACAAGATCGATGATGAACTTGATTCATTTGAAATAATCTTAAGAAGATTAAAAAAATCGAATCAAAAAACTGAGGTCTATCAAATATTTTTCCTTTTTAGACTTGTTTGAGATGGAGAAAGAGTTAGGATGGATTTGGATTAGTTGATGGGAGTTGGATGTTTGGTTCGAATTTGATGTAACAACTTCTTGACCTCTCGTTTTTTTTTTTTTTTTTTAATGGACTGAGGTCGTTTGATGAATGGTAAATGGTATTTGTTTGATGTGGTCGATGTCATGTTTACGCGTAACCTTTTTTTTTCAAATCCTTAAGCGTAAAACAGTTTTGGTCATTATGCGTAGCCTTACGCGTAACGTTATGCTTATGCGTAAGCATACGCGTAAACATATTCGTAGGCCATAGGCGTAAGCCAAGGCTTAAGCGTAAACGCATACGCGTAACTTTTTCTACGCGTAACTTCACAGCTACGCGTAACGCCACTGTAGATTCTTCTTATGCGTAAGTTTAGGGTTTTGACCCTTTGACTTTTTCCGGCGAGTTTTTCCGACCATGTTATCCGACCATCTTCATATGAAACCCATAAACAGCCTAAAAACTGCTTCTTTTTGTCTTTTGACCATGAAAAGATGACGGTTGACCACTTTGTTTCACAGAAATATTGGTACAAAAATAAAAGTGACCTGTTTGGACAAAATATACCCAAGACAGATATACATGAAGAAAGATCAGGACTTTTTTGTTACCAAGATAAGGATACCAAAAACTTTGTTAAAGACTGCTTTTCCTCAATATTCGGAAAAAAAAATTCCGACCCACAGAAATATCACAAAAAACAGTAAAAAACATGTGTAAAAACCAACATAAATCAACAAACAACAACCTTGGCTCGTTATACCAATTGTCAGGACCGATTAACACAAGATTTATGTGGTTTGGAGGTCTTGGTTGGTGAAAGTAGATGAAGAACATCATCCTTTCTTGAGAGAGAAAGTAGAGAGAGAGAGAGGAGAAAACAAAGACTTCATTAAAATAAAACACACAATACAACTAGCCAAATGCTTCACCTCACCCCTCATGGAGAGTCATGAGGGGTATATATAGGCCCTATCTTTGCCACTTAAACGATACTAGTCCCTAAGGGCAAAGTATACTACGCGTCTAGTCCAATTCACGTAAGTGACGTTATCTTTATAAAAAGCGAGGCTAACACATATATGTTTGCCCATCTCATTTATATATATATATATATATATATATATATATATATATATATATATATATATATATATATATATATATTACGTAATCTTATTATTTTTCGACAATATATTCAACTTATTTTATAGGATGTCTTGATTTAGGTTGTAGTTGTTCAAAAAATATTCGTATTTGGATATCCGAAAATTTGATCATAATTTATTAAAAAGTTCGGTTTTATAACATGTCAGTTTTGTAACTCGTATAAAAGCTTTCAAAAAACTATTGATATTTGGATATTTATATATACAAAATTGTTATCTAAAATTTTGGATAAATAAACTTGGGTAAAATAATGGGTCTAACATAAAACAATCATCGCAATATTTGGATCCAAGTTTGTGATATATTAATTATTGACAAATCCCTTAAATTATGTAAATTATCAACAAAAAATTATAGTCGATAACGTTTCATTCATACTGTCGCTTGGGTGTGTTTGGTGAAACTAGTAGTAGCAGTTAGCAGTAAGCAGTTAGCAGAAGCAGTTAGCAGTAGCAGTTTAATTTATAAAAGTGTTTGGTAGAATAGCTGTGGCCATAATTTTATTGTGTAAAATAGCATAATGCTAAATGCTAAATGCTAAATGCTTGTTCAAAGAGCATTTAGCGTTTTGCATTTTTTTTGCTTATAAATGCTAATTGCTAATCATTCCAAACAAGCTTTTTTTAAAAACGCTAAATGCTAAATGCTAATTGCTCCATTTATGCTCGCTACCAAACACACGTCTAAAAAAAACATAAGACGACTCTTATAGCATCATAATCGTATTTACCTCTTGGACAACTCTATACCTTTTAGATAATTATATCTAAATTCATGTGATAACCATTTGTGATAGTGATTTTAAACTTGTAGAAAAGATAACCATCCAATGAAAAATAAAAAACCGAAAACTGAATCGTGAAAAAAAAAAAAAAAAAAAAAATTCAAACCGAACTTTTGAAGCAAGATTTGATTTTAAAAACTTAAAACCAAACTTTTGATTCTTAGGGGCTGTTTGATAACACAAAATGATTTAACCCTTAATGATTGAAAGCATTTGAATGATTTAAAGTCTCTGGATCAAGTTGATTATGAACGAAGAATGTTGTTTGACAAGTGATTTTGATAGATATATCCGCGACATAAATTACTATAGTAACGTTTTGAACGAGGGATTTATTTTTGCAATTATCAATCATTTTATTATACATAGTGATTTACATTACGTGTTGATACATGTCATCTTATAGATTATTTGTAAAGTTAAATTTTGGGTAAATGTTGTTTAGCTTAAAATTGGCGTATCAAATTTTGTTTAATGTTGCATAAGTCGACAACGTTGTTAAAGAAATGTACAAGTCATGCATAAGTCTGGCCTTTTTAGGTAAATTCATTTAGTTTAAAAGTATAAGTCAAAATACGCACTTGGATGAGAAGTAGATAAACATCAAAAGAGAAGTCATGTAAAATACATACGTAGGTGGAGAAATTTTCAAATGCTTACTCTTATTTTGATGCTTACCAAAGGACAAATCTTCACCATTCATCTAGTTTGATCTAATGGTGAGGATTAACCTAAGATTTAGTATATATAAACCTAAGTTCATTTTTTTTCTTTTCCCTTTGTTTTTTATTCACATCCTTTTGTCTTTCTTTCTTTTTTTTTTTGTTTTTTTTTTTTATTTATTTATTATTTATTTTTTTAATTCACGTTTTTTGGTTTATAATCACTTTTTTTTTTTTTTTTTTTTTTTTTTTTTTTTTTTTAAATTCACATTTTTTTATATTCACGTATAAGTACGTATGAAAACAGATGAAAACGTATGAAAATGACGAAAACGTATGAAATCTAAGAAAAAATGCGAACTAAAAAAAATGAATAAAAAAGAAAGACAAAAAGACAAGAAAAAAATATAGACTTAGGTTTATCTACTAAATTTTAGGTTAATTCTCACTATTAGATCAAACTAAATGGATGGTAAAGATTTGTCCTTTAATAAGTATGGATTTATGGGTAAGCAAAATAAAATAACTCATGTAGGTGATAGGTTGTGATAACAAAGAATTATAAAACCGTTGAAAAAAAGTCTATTAAAGATAAAATTTATGGAATATTTTGTTGCTGAATCATTTGCTTCTCTTTATAGTAAAATGATTAAGAGTGAAAAAAAAAAAAAAAAAAGTATACTCCTACGAAACATCACTTACTATCTTTGACCGATTCAGTTTATTAGTGATGAATACACATTTTAACACTCTAGACCCTTCGAACTATGATCCACTCTTCACACGTGCCCTCACAGATATTTTCCTCCACTCCACTCTATATAACTCCACCACCTTCATCACACACACTCGCACACCTTCAAAACACACACACCTAAAAAAAAGAAAAAAACTTCAAACCCTCTAAGAATGGCATCAATGACAACAGCTTTCACCTCACCACTCTACACCAAAACCCAATCATCCTTCCATGGAGTCCCGGTCACATCACCTGTTAGAATGATCCAGCCAGTCAGATCATCCAACAAAACAAACACACCCGTTACCATGTCATATGATCTTGGATCATTCACGTTCCAACCCATTAAGGAAGCTATCGTGTCACGTGAGATGACTAGGAGGTACATGACTGACATGATCACTTATGCTGATACTGATGTTGTTGTTGTTGGTGCTGGATCTGCTGGTTTGTCTTGTGCTTATGAGCTTAGCAAAAACCCTAACGTTCAGGTATATATATATAGATATTTGCATGTGTTTGATTTGTTACGAGATCGATGTGTTCATGTTGATCTATGATATTTAAGGTTGTTTATGTTTTATTTTGATACTGCATGTTTGATCTATGCTACGCTTCAGTTTTTTTTTTTTTTTTTTTTTTAATAAACGATGAATTTGATACTTGTTTGGTGTTTCCAGCATAAAGTTATAAACACCTGATGTGTACTCCCTATATATAGATTGTTTGTTACTGAATACATATATGTGAAATTAAATAATAAAAACAATATTTTTTTGTTATTTATAGATACTTTTTATTATTGTTTATAGTTGATGATGATGGTATTTGTCTATTTGATGTTACGGATATTTATTCAAGATCAAATAAATTTGTTTTGTTTTTTTTTTGTTGACATCTACTCCGTAATAAGTACGTATATAATTAAAGTTGTATAATCCAATTAATGCTGTATTAAATTAATTTATTTAACAAATGGTTAAAAAAAAAATCGCAGGTAGCTATCATTGAGCAATCCGTGAGCCCAGGTGGTGGTGCATGGCTAGGTGGACAACTATTCTCAGCAATGGTTGTCCGCAAGCCTGCCCACCACTTCCTTGACGAGCTTGAGATCGAGTACGACGAGCAAGAAGATTACGTCGTCATCAAGCATGCCGCTTTGTTCACATCCACAATCATGAGCAAGCTTTTGGCTAGGCCAAATGTCAAGCTCTTCAATGCGGTTGCAGCTGAGGACTTGATCATCAAGGGAGGAAGAGTAGGTGGTGTTGTGACCAACTGGTCTTTGGTCGCACAGAACCATGACACACAATCATGCATGGACCCTAATGTTATGGAGGCTAAGGTTGTTGTCAGCTCGTGTGGCCATGATGGGCCCATGGGCGCTACTGGTGTTAAGAGGCTTAGGAGTGTTGGCATGATCGAGAGCGTTCCGGGGATGAAGGCTCTCGACATGAACACTGCTGAAGATGCGATTGTGAAGCTGACTAGAGAGATTGTTCCTGGTATGATTGTTACCGGGATGGAAGTTGCTGAGATCGATGGATCTCCCAGGATGGTAAACACAACATCTTTGTTAAAATTAAATAATCATATTGATGTTACGTGCTAATTGATTTGTTGATGATTTTGTATTCAGGGGCCAACTTTTGGTGCTATGATGATCTCAGGCCAGAAGGCTGCTCATTTGGCCTTGAAGGCGTTGGGTCTTCCTAACGCGTTGGATGGAACATTGGTGGGAAGCCTTCACCCAGAGCTTATCCTGGCTGCTGCCGACTCTAGCGAGACTGTTGATGCCTAAATGTAGTAAATATTTAGGAGCAAGTTCGGGGTTCGGGTTTTAATAAATAAGGGTAAGGAACGAACGAGGCTTGTGAATCGTGGTTAGCTTTCGATTGTTTCGTTGTTAGTTTGTTGTTGAGGACTTTAAAGTTCTAATGTGATTGTGAATGGAAAATTGTTCTGTTTCCTTTTTCTTTTATGTCTTCCTGTGCTATAAAACTGAACTACACTATGGAACTATGAATCGGACTATCTGTTCTTGTACCCGTACCGTACCAAACCTACTAAAAAGTGATTTTTGGCCCTGGTTTAGTCGAACAGAAAGTTGTCCACAAATTTTGGTGGACTAAACTTAACCTGAATTCGTGAGGTCCAACACCATGCACTTAAAGCAGCAGCATGTAGTCATGTAATGAATTATTCGTTGTTTTAAAAAGTACGAAATACTTGCACTAGTTGAAACCAAAAACTGAATCGTTAGTTTTTAGTTTTTTACCGAATATAAAGGAATATAATCCTCCAAGACTCGGTTAATTTGCTCTGTTTTTTATTTTACTTTTTGACTTTTTTTTGTTTAACCCATGTTTACCTCCACCTTTTTTGATGGGCTGATTAGTCGTGTGAGTTTTTAATGTAAGATCATGACTGATCTCTTTCCATTCATGTCTTTTAGCTTAAACACAACTTTCATTAATTGCACATTTTAACACTCACACATGACATTTTAAGTTTATAGCAATAGAAGATGAAGTTTAAAAAAGTTGTAGTTTATAAAAATCATACGTGACATTGCTATGTACATGAAAATATCATTTTCAAACCACTGAAGATGCTTTGATAATCAATACGTATTTCAAAACAAAAGATTTATCAGCGGCCTAGATTGCATTAATACCCACTATCACTAATAGGGTTTGGGAAATTGGAAAAGATAGTCCACATGCATTTGTTTCTCAGAGCGTCTATGCTGACACAAAGCTCATAGTCCAACTTTTACGGTTTTACTCAAACGAAAATACACTATACTATGATTTATAAACTTTTTATTTTCATGACAGCATATTCTTTTTGATGCCATATATATGGTCCTTTACTGCTCCATAATTTCTAATACTGGTATAGTAAATTTTATGAACGGATTTAAAAAACATTCTTTTCATACGTATCAAAACTATATACACTATAATTGTTTACAAAAGAATTAAGGCGCTTTCACAAGATCATTATTGTATTAACTTTGAAAGTGACATAGCACAAACAAATGGCAGAGCAAAGTGCGTGGATCCCCACCCGCTTTTATGAAAAAAAGTCAAAAACTTTAAATCGCAACAAGTGGAAGCATTTTGTCCTTCATCTAAAAACACTATTGTGGCAACAACTTCCAATTGTTATAGATGGCAGTTATTAGAATAATACTACCTCCTCCGTCTCAAAATTATTGTCCACAGACAAAAAACACACAGTTTAAGAAAAAAACATCATCATTACAACTTTCTCTTTCTTACTTTTTGCACAAAGACAGTTTTAACCTTAACCAATTAATTTCTAACTTCTTTAAAGTTTGTAATAATAACCTCAACTAAAAGTAATATGGTAAACTTGATCTATATTCCCTATCTATTTATGGAAGTGGACAATTATTTTGAGACGACCGAAAAAGGAAAGATGGACTATAAATATGAGACGGAGGTAGTAGTATATATAGTTTATTAACCCGCGAAATTTACAGAAGTAAATTTAAAACCGCAAATAGTGTTTAAATAAAAGATCAATTTGTGATATTACGTGAATAAATGATATATTAAATGTACGAATAAAAAATATTAATGATATTTATGATTCAAATAAATTTACATTAAATCCATTTAATTTTTGTCAGTATATAATATTAATGCTACATTATGAAACAAATAAATAACAAAACATGTATCACATAAAATATACAATATATCAAGACTTATTAGTTATCATTTTTACAATTTTCACAAAGTTAATTACTAAAGTAGACCATCACTAGGGTCATTTTACAAAAATGAACCAAACTTTGATGTATTACAAAAATAAACCAGCCCCCTTAGTTAATGCGCTTGTACATGCATGGTTCTTGAAGAGTATGTCCTGATAGACCTAAAAACTCATCTTTAGTACATCTTTCCATAAAAAAATCCAGCTCATACATTTAACTTCCCTCAACATCACCCTCTCTGCGTCTTTCTTCCAGTTCAAAATAACAACTCCATTTTCAATCTCTATCTTAACCACAATATTCAAACTCCGACCCAAAGTCGATTGCCTAAGGTTGCCTACAATCATAAGTTTAGTTTGGAAAAAAATTAAAAATGGGTGACGTCCAGTTTCGTAAAGTGGTAACATAAATGGGTCGTTTAAAATTTTTACTCTTTTTCATATTTTCATAAGATATTTGTGTTTATCACATATCCCCCATAACATACACCAAAGTACCATATATAACCGGTCACTTTCCTTGTTTTGTTCTACATTTTTTTTATCTCAAACGACGTAAAGATTTCATAAGGTATGTGTGTTTATAACATTGTAATAAAAAAAACAATAAAAAAAGATTTCATAAGGATTTATTATTCTGATCCAACACACTATCGAAGTCTTGGGGGGCTTTACAATATCTTACATTTACACGCCCCGACATCTCTTATGTCGTGCAACAAAAATGCCTACACAAGCATGATCCACGAGAGGAACACATGATAACCCTTAAGTGTATCCTATGCTATGTGCATTTAGGCTTGCATTTTTATAAGTCACCCGCTTCTGCCTTGGTCTCCTACACCGACGCTATTTGGGATGGGTGTCCAGATACTCGTCGCTCGACCTCTGGGTATTGTGTATATCTTGGTGACAACCTGATTTCTTGGTCTTCAAAGCGACAACCCACGCTTTCAAGCTCTAGGGCTGAAGCGGAATACCGAGGGGTGCCAATATGGTTTCTGAGTCTTTTTGGCCGCGGAATCTTCTCCATAAACTGCATTATCCCCTTCAAAAGGCAACTCATGTTTATTGTGATAACGCGAGTGCCATTTTTTTCGGGCAACCCGGTACAACATCAACGTACCAAACACATCAAGATGAGTATTCATTTTGTACGTGAAAAGGTGGCACACGATGAAGTTCGCGTTTTACATGTTACATTCCTTTATTAGATGGTCGACATTTTTACCAAAGGCTTGCCTCTTGTTTTGTTTGATGATTTTTTAGACAGTCTCAACATCCATAATTCTCTCAAAGTCAGGTAGGATGGATATGTATAACTTTTGTATATATACACCTTTGGCTTAAGGAATGAAATAAGATTGTATTTTCATAGTAATAACAAATTCAAATATCACAAACAACAATGTGATTATATAAAGTTATATCGAATTGTTAATACTGTAGAAAAATAGAAGGGGGTTGAATAGTTTTACCGATTTAAACTTCGTTTTAAACTATTTAGATCGACTTATGTCAATCTATTTAAATGTGTGTGTTGGATGTTGATAGATAAGCAAATAAATAAATAAAGCAAAGATAAAGAGTAAGAGGCACAAAACCACAACGCGAGTATTTATAGTGGTTCGGCTACAAGGACACCTTCCTTGCCCTACTCCACTCCCCGAGTCACCTACTCGAGAGTTCGTAATCACTACACAACACAAAATCCTTGTGGCGGAGAAGCCTTCACAACTTCGCCTACTCTTTATCCGGTACAAGGCTAGACACCGGGTTCTTCCACGAGGTAGAACCAAACCTATCACAACGTCGCCTACACTTTATCCGGTACAAGGCTAGATACCGAGTTCCATTACAAAGGAGGAACTAGTACCCAACACTACACAACACCTATCCCAAAGGAGATCCACTCCTTATGACAACATCAACAAGGATATCAATATCCTTTGACCCAATACTCATCTATCTTGTACATCGACACACCATATCGAATGTACACCCTAGGCACCTTTCACTAATGCCTTTGACACGACTTCTAGGCACCCTTCACTAATGCCTTCAACACGGACTTTCGGCACCCTTCACTAATGGCTTTGACATGGATCTTCGGCACCTTTCACTAATGCCTTTGACTTGATCCTTTAGACATCTTTCACCTATGTCTTCAACATAACACTTATAATGAGAGAGGAAAGAACTATCAACAAGATAACATCAGTAGTCTTGATGATGATGAAGCTTGGCAACCCATGGACTTGAGCTTGCTCGACTTCAAGAGGTGGTGATGTAAGATATAGGATTTTACAAACACACTAAACCATGATCAAAGTGGGGCGTTCAAGTATGTTTAGAGAGAGAAAGTTCTAGAGAGAGAAAGGGAAGAGAGTTAGGAACTATGTGAAAATAAAGAAAAATGGTATTGAAGCTCCAACCCTCTACCTTGGGAGGTAGAGGGTATTTATAGTGTCTTACAAATAAACGCCACCTACGGGCTGTGGATCAGGCATACAGTGGGTAAAGACCCGTCCGTCCTCCACGGTGTTACTAAACTAAATACTACTTAACATCAAATAACTACGACTACGAGCTTTCTAACGATTACATATACTTGAGGTGACCGACACTTTAACTACTGGATTTTACAAATCCTAACAATCTCCCCCTAAGGGAGGTCACCTCAAACACACATTAAAATTACGTAGAATACAAACAGATATTACATAGAGATTGTTCTTGGATTCTTGTTCATGTTCTTTGTTCTGTAGCTCGTAGTCTTTGATTCTTCATTTTCGCATGTTTGGATAATCTGAGTGGAGGTCTTTAACTGATCCACGTGATAATGAGTTTTGAGCCAGCTTTGAGATCATCAGCCACATTAATCTCTGACTCATCCATAGTGGTGTAGTGACATTTGGACCGACATGCTCACATTCTGGATCATGATATATTCTTATCAGAGTAGCGGAAGCTTTCGTTGATTCATGATATTGGCATCAGCGTAGCAGAAGCATGGAGTGAAAATATCAGAGTCATTGATGCACTAATCATGATTTCTTTGGAACTGAATGTGTTGAGTGAGCATGCGGCTATGGATTGACTGCTTCATTCTGATCAGCTGCAAACATCGGGGTGTACCTGCATAAGACAGTTAGCAATAAAGTGCATGAAAGTGTCTTTGATCACTTTCGATGAATTGAGGTACACGGCCCACGGTTCCCCTTTGATCAGTACATGTACTGCCTGTGATCAGGAAAAATTCCGAAGAATTTCCTTGACAGGGTTTCGCAGCTGCTCTAGATGTTCTCAAACCGGAACGTCTCAAAGAAGACAACACGGAGTGAGTGAACCAGCGAATTGAGATTCACTGATTAATGAAAAGAGATTTGAGAAACAATCGTGTATTGCTCAATAGAAATTGTTTTCGCAATACAACGAAGGTTTTACTGAAAATCAATTATCAATCGTAAACACCTTTTATTTTGAGAAATTAGTACACAGTCGATGTGCTACAGAATAGAGTTTTTAAGCACAACGACTGGTTTTTCAAAGGTATCCGTTAATCCATAACCTGAACCAGGAGTGATTCAAAAGATTGAATCGCCCCATTGTTTCTGTTCAGTTGTCACATGGTTGATCTATTTGATAGATCTCACAGGCCACCCACGAGGAGCTTGTTTGATATTGGCTCCAGAAGGCTTTCCATCTTCATTGTGAATATGATTGCATATCTGATAACGCTACACGCGTCGTTCGGGGTCAAAGGAACTTCCTTTTCGTCGAGCAAGTTTTTCAACACCCTAGGCAGTGAACCTAATCGTTGTAGTGTAGTATTAGGGTAAGCCACGGGTATTGATATCGTTCTCTAGGGGAATAGGAATGCTAGTGAGAAGTTACTACGCTAAGGTTGGGGTTGAGGAAGATTATTTTTTTATCTTTTTATATTTTTAAGAAAAGGAAAGGTACGAATCTCGGGGTTTGGATTTGGGGGGTTGGTATTGCTACCGATTACTCTACTTATCTAATTATCTAATCTAAGGTGTATGTAGTCTATGTCTAATTATTGTGTGCTCGTATGATAGTTTAAAGATGTGTTTACTTAGGTTTTACTACTCCTTAATTATCTCCTATTGGTGGTTGAATTGTCACGTCCTTATTCTTAGTTGCGTTGTGTGTCTAAGGTTGTAGGGTATGCGTTTCTCCCTAACTCTTTGAACTTACCAAAGGGTCTCGTCTACAAAACCCACTAGGGATAATAAACTCTTACTCTAAGGCACTCTTTGGATGGTTTAGCTTACAACTACTCAAGGAGTTATATTCTAAGGTTCACAAAGATTTAATCAAGCATTAAGTACACAACGAATGACCTATCGCATTACTAGATCATTAATCAACTAAGATAAGAGACAACCAATCAATATTCAATAATTAAGTTTCATATTCCCTAAGCAAACACACAAGTAAATTAGCCGGACATGGAGAACATGCAAGCATACACACAAATAATCAAAGACATAATTGTATTAATGAAGTAAAACACTTATCTTGGTGTAAGATAGGGTTTGGAACCCTAAAATACTGTACAAGACAGCCTTGGTTCGGTTTAGGTTTTTCTTACTCCAAAAGACTACACTCCAATACTGAAAAATTCGGATTCTATATACAAGATTACACATGCGACGGCGTCACCTTATGTTTTGTGACGCCGTCGTGTCGCCGTCATTAGGGTTTCGTCTTGGCCACGTTAGACTTGCGACGACGTCACCTTATTCTTGTGACGCCGTCCTCTTCAGCTTCTGACGCCGTCTGGATTGCATCTAGGCCGTCTGAGTTGCGACGGCCTACTCTTTTATAACTTGACGTCGTCACTTGAAAATAGGAGTTTTGGCTTCTGTCCCGTCACAAAATCCTCCGACGGCGTCGCAGTTAAGCAGTGACGGCGTCACCTTGTCTTTTCAGCAGCTTTGAGTGTCTCGATTCTGACTTTGGCCATTTTCTTCGTATATTCGCGCCTTTTCGTCCAAATAAGTGCCATTCCAGCATTTTGCCTTCAAGAGACCTAAAAAGTGAAAAGGAACGATATTAAGCAATAACGGATATAAAAGTGATCAAATAAGGGCTTAAACGACCCCTAAAAAAGGTACCTTTTAAAACCTTCTCAAATATCCCTACACTTGGTATTTGCTTGTCCTCAAGCAAATGTGCTTTTAGCCAATTAATTTATAAGTTAGGGGTCATGAAGCATTGGTTTAAAACGGTCCACAACACATATAAGCCCCGCAAAAGTCATAACAAGCACGGAAATCACATACTAGCACCTCACATGGGGTGTTTGGATACTCACATCTCTCTCGGGTGTATACGAAATATAACAAATTGGAAATGGAAGATAAACACTCATTAACCGGTCCTAGTACATAGATTACCATAGGCTTGAGAATAGATCAAACCTCCATCGCTTTGGCGTAAGAACCTAGGAAAGACTATCAAAGAGGTCTTTAAAGGGTTGTAACGTTAGGCTTACGGTAGGGAAACAAAGGGTTTGGTGGGATAGGCTATATAGTGGTGGCAAGTCAAAAATCTCTATGTTAAATGCATACGAAGAATGGCGTTGCTAAGCCAAGACTGGACACTCTAGACTCTAGCAAACTGAAATAAACAAACATAAATTTAAAGGATAGATGTAGGATGGTAGCCCGTTTTTTTTTTTTTTTTTTTTTTTTTTTTCTTCACTCTATTTTTTTTTCTTTTCTCTTTTTCTCTTTTTTTTTTTTTTTTTTTTTTTTTTTTTTTCATACACTTTTACTCTACCATCCTCTACGGTAACATCAAAATGATAGGGATTTATAGGCACATCCCTACACTTGATTTTTTATTATTCTAACACTAATTTGACCCGAATTGAAAAGATCAAAACACTTGGGGTACATTATTATGCAAACAAAGGGAATTTGAATTTTTAACAAATATTCAAGGATAAGCATAGTTTATTACACAAATACGATTGGACAAAGCAAATATTCAAGGATAAGCATAGTTTCAAAGTTCCTGTTTTATTTTCCCTCCCTACACTTAAACTGAACATTGTCCCCAATGTTCCCCGAAAGTATCAAAGTTATGATAATGGAAGGTAATTAAAAACGAAAGAAACTAGTACTCCCCTGATTAGCTCGGTAGGATCCGTGTGTGAAGTAGTGGTTAAATCCTTTCCAAGAAGAATTTATGCGTGAAAAGCTCCTTCCACTCTTATGTAACTTCTTCTTGATAAATTAAACCTGCACACTTGAAGAAAACAAACGAAACCTTCGCGTAAAATCGGCGGTAATAATATATATAAGACTCGATTTAAACTAGGATATAATGCTTATGGAATGGATGTTTACAGAATTTCTGGAAAATTAAGACCTGGAAAATTCCAAAAATTTATAAGTAGCTCAGAAAACGAGAAAAAAGTAATATGTTGTTTTTACTCCTTCCTGACGCCGTCAGGTTGCGATCCTGACGCCGTCAGGTTATCCTGACAAAAACTGGTCTGCGATTTTCTGGAAAAAATTCTGGAAAATTTACATCTTTAGAATCTGGAAAAATTTCTGCAAAACACCCATTATGACTCTATACAAGCATTTGACTCGAACAAACACACATATATATCTTTTAGTTAATTGTTATTCTCATGTTTACGTTTCTTTTGAAAACGTGTGTAATCCTCCCTACACTTATCCCTTATGTAAAATACCTTTATATGCAATTAAGACGAGGTTAAAAACGAAATAAAGCATTTTTACAAATTTAAACATGAGAATAAACAATCAATAAAAGACATATGACACTAACAAGCAAACAATTAAGCATGGGTTGCCTCCCACGAAGCGCTTTTCTTTATTTGAGAGTCTTGTAGCTAGACTCGTAGTCGTGCTTCTACGTAACTTCATTACCGCCATCTCCTTCCTCATGACGGTCTCTATTGGGGGATTCCATGTTGTAGAAGTGCCCTATGATGCACTTCTCTAAGAGTTCATCCTCTCCCCAATTGGTCCTATATTTCGGTCCTAGGTTCAAGCAATCCTTATAGAATCCGAAAATCTTAGCCATAACATAATCTACTCCTTTTTCCCTATCCTCATCATTCCTATAATAGACCGACAGTTTAAGTTCCTTTTCATCATTAGAGAGTGATGAAAACTTCTCAATCTTAAACGGCATTTGGTAAGATATGCCATCGGTCTCATCCTTGAATCGCACTACTCCTAACGAGAGATCATAGGTCATCCCGGTGCTTTCTATGAAAGGTTTTCCTAGAATAACATGGGACAAGCTAGGGTCTATGGCCGTACTAATATCATCCACAATTATGAAGTCCGTAGAAAACGTGAAACTACCTACATAATCGGGCAATCCCTTAACTCTACCAAGAAAATTGCATTTAACCCTAGGATTATCGGGGTCTTGCCTATTTGGAATAGGCTTCTTCATTACCCAATTGTAGTAGGTGCTAGTCATTATATTGATTGGGGATTTGCGAGCAATGTAGGCCTTTGCCACAAAAAGGTGTCCTATGCAACATGGTATGTTAAGATTCCAAGGGTTCCCAAACTTGATTCTAGGGCTTTTCCTAACATACATGTGACGGAGGTCACGCACTAAGTGAGGGTGGCGAGATAGTTCTTCTTCCGTAGAAAACTTATTGAAATAGTCATTGTCTACTTCATCTACTTCCTCGGTTGATTCATTATTCTCAAGTGTATGGTCCTCTTCGTCATTTCTTCCATTAGGTTTCACTAGGGCGATCGTATTGACGAATTGAACGTACTTAGCTAGCTTACTTGGGTCCTTAATCTCTACACCGGAAGGCTCGGGAGTTGAGATAGCACTAACCTTCCTATCACTATTGGTTATGGCTTTCAAAAGGTTGTCTATCTTCCTATCCATTTCGGCTTGTTGTTGGTTAAAGCGGTCCGAGAGCTTAGCTATTTGGGCTTCTTGGGATGCAACTAAGTTCTCCAACATCCCTTCGATGTTTTGTTGGTTAGGACCGTTAGGTGGGGGCCATGAAAAATCATTGAAAGTGAATTCTTTGGTTTGTCCCCAGTAGAAGTCAGGCTTGTCTTTCCATGCCTGTCGGGTTTCATTGAAATTCCTAGGTCTGGGTATTGTAGGGAATCTTCCTCCCGTTCCATTAATACGCGAGGATGCGTAGTCAACGGAAGCATGTTCGGGGGATCGGGTGCTAGTGCGCGTGTTATGAGGATCACAAAACGGCTCACACGAGGAAGAAACTTTGTTCACATGGTGTGAAGACTTAGGATTTTCGTAGGAACTCATTAGGAATTTTACTTGATCTTCAAGTTCGATCATCCTACGGTCGGAAGGTTGTGAGTCAATGGGAGGCAAGGAGATTGCCTTAACGGTTTTGTGCAGCTCACTGGGGTCATCCCAACTTTCATTGTCATAGAGGGCAAGGTCCTCTATTATACCACATGATTCTTCCGCAGTGAGATCACTAAGTTTTCCACCGGCCGCTTGGTCAATGGATCGCTTGGTGGGGAAGTTGACATGATCATAAAAGATTTGGAATTGGAGCCAAAGATCAATGCCGTGATGAGGGACTTTATGAAGTAAGTCCTTGAATCGAGTCCATGCTTCGTAGAGAGATTCACCCTGACGTTGTTGAAACATCAAGATGTCATTCCTAAGCTTAGTGGTTCTCCCCGGTGGGAAAAATTAAGCAAGGAAGCGAGAGGTAAGATCATCCCAACTTGAGATGGAGTCGGCGGGAAGTCGCTCAAGCCAATTACTAGCTTGGTCCCGTAGAGAGAATTGGAAGAGACGCAGGCGCGTGGTCTCCCGAGTAGTAGCATCAAGGTCGATGGAATCGACAATTTTAAGGAAATCCCTAAGATGTTGATTTGGATCTTCGGAACGAAGTCCATGGAATGCACATCCGTTTTGCACCAACCGGATGGTGTCGGATCGCAGGGCCGTAGTTTGGGCTTGATCGGGAAGCTCAATGGTGTTCCTATAGCCTAAGTGGCTTGGTCTCGAGTATTCACCAAGAGTACGGGCTCTTTGCGGGTCATTTGGTGGTGGGTTGATGAGTGGTGGTTGGTTATCACCTTCCATGATCAAAAGTGATGGGGTTACGAACAAAGGTCACGAAGAAGGGGGATAGACTAAGAGAAAGCTAAAAATGAGAAAAATTTACTTGATAGGAATCAAGCAAAGAAACCTAAACGAGGTGGACTACTAACTAGCTATTCTATTCCCCGGCAGCGGCGCCAAAAACTTGATAATGCTACACGCATCGTTCGGGGTCAAAGGAACTTCCTTTTTGTCGAGCAAGTTTTTCAACACCCTAGGCAGTGAACCTAATCGTTGTAGTGTAGTATTAGGGTAAGCCACGGGTATTGATATCGTTCTCTAGGGGAATAGGAATGCTAGTGAGAAGTTACTACGCTAAGGTTGGGGTTGAGGAAGATTATTTTTTTATCTTTTTATATTTTTAAGAAAAGGAAAGGTACGAATCTTGGGGTTTGGATTTGGGGGGTTGGTATTGCTACCGATTACTCTACTTATCTAATTATCTAATCTAAGGTGTATGTAGTCTATGTCTAATTATTGTGTGCTCGTATGATAGTTTAAAGATGTGTTTACTTAGGTTTTACTACTCCTTAATTATCTCCTATTGGTGGTTGAATTGTCACGTCCTTATTCTTAGTTGCGTTGTGTGTCTAAGGTTGTAGGGTATGCGTTTCTCCCTAACTCTTTGAACTTACCAAAGGGTCTCGTCTACAAAACCCACTAGGGATAATAAACTCTTACTCTAAGGCACTCTTTGGATGGTTTAGCTTACAACTACTCAAGGAGTTATATTCTAAGGTTCACAAAGATTTAATCAAGCATTAAGTACACAACGAATAACCTATCGCATTACTAGATCATTAATCAACTAAGATAAGAGACAACCAATCAATATTCAATAATTAAGTTTCATATTCCCTAAGCAAACACCCAAGTAAATTAGCCGGACATGGAGAACATGCAAGCATACACACAAATAATCAAAGACATAATTGTATTAATGAAGTAAAACACTTATCTTGGTGTAAGATAGGGTTTGGAACCCTAAAATACTGTACAAGACAGCCTTGGTTCGGTTTAGGTTTTTCTTACTCCAAAAGACTACACTCCAATACTGAAAAATTAGGATTCTATATATAAGATTACACATGCGACGGCGTCACCTTATGTTTTGTGACGCCATCGTGTCGCCGTCATTAGGGTTTCGTCTTGGCCACGTTAGACTTGCGATGGCGTCACCTTATGCTTGTGACGTCGTCCTCTTCAGCTTCTGACGCCGTCTGGATTGCATCTAGGCCGTCTGAGTTGCGACAGCCTACTCTTTTATAACTTGACGTCGTCACTTGAAAATAGGAGTTTTGGCTTCTGTCCCGTCACAAAATCCTCCGACGGCGTCACAGTTAATCAGTGACCCCGTCACCTTGTCTTTTCAGCAGCTTTGAGTGTCTCGATTCTGACTTTGGCCATTTTCTTCGTATATTTGCGCCTTTTCGTCCAAATAAGTGCCATTCCAGCATTTTGCCTTCAAGAGACCTAAAAAGTGAAAAGGAACGATATTAAGCAATAACGGATACAAAAGTGATCAAATAAGGGCTTAAACGACCCCTCAAAAAGGTACATTTTAAAACCTTATCAATATCACTCAGATGTTCTGGCAATACCACAAGGATAATGCGTAGGACTCAAGGTATAATCTCTCTTTCCACATTGTGTGAAACAGAGAGTCTTCACTGAAAGTGTCCTAATGAGATTTATTGATGATCTAGTGGCTCTAGACTCAATTTGTGCATATTTGGTTCCTAAGTCGGAGACTAGGGAGAGGGTTTCCTTCTTCAATATCAACAAACTCTAAGAGAAAGTCGATAGATAATGTCGGTTCCCCGTGAGAATGAAACAAGCCCTTTTTAAGAGGAACTTGAGTGGCTTGGGAAGTTGTAGTGCAGTGCGTCACTGGGTCCATGACGTCTTGTCTTCAATACCGATGTTACCTTGGTAACCACCAGTAGCATATGATTTGAACCCGGTTTTTGCCCTAAGGTTGAATAAATGGAGGGATATTTCTTTTCACCCTTTTTCACATTCAATTCTTTTTCATTCTTCAACCCTTTCAGTGCTTACCAAGACTTCATAACCAGAACCTTGTTGGGTTAATTCCAGTACTAGCTCAGTCTCAGTCCGCACTCTTCCCATATCTCATTTTTCTCCTTTTATCATCATACCTAAGGACTTCTATACTAACTAGTGGATTGTCCCTGGGTAGATCCTTCTGGTTCTGGCGGATCATGGGACCTCAACCTAACCTTATCATCCTTATATCACCGTACATAAAGTAAAGTTGGCCGGTCTTTTGGTATTGTTCTTCCGCCTAGAAACCAATTGAAAACCATTTGAAAATCAATCCAGATACTTGTGATATATTATCAAAGCATTTTGTACCTGAATTGTTTTGATATTTTAGAAATGCTCCCCCTCAACATATGCATAAAAATTCAGAATTTGTTTAGCACACGGAGGCAAGAGATCTTTGAACTCGTTGGATTAAGAATGAAAAGGTCCAATATTTTGATTAACATTTTCTAAAATGATCATCATCACTTCCCAATCAATTTGATTAGATAAAGCATTTTGAGGAAGGATGAGGTTTTCAAAAGTTTGCTCCCCCTCAATATGTGCCTCGAAGTTTGAAAGAGTTTTGCACATATTAGAGGGAACCTGCACATAGAGACAATTCAATCACGTTTCAATAATTTGAGGTTTAAAGTAGATGCTCCCCCTCAACATGTGTATGGAAAATTTGAAATCGTTTGTCACATGCGGGGAGGAAAACATGCTAAACACTTATGAAACCATTTATCGAGTTATCAGTTTAAATCTAATTTAAATCACAAAATCTCCCCCGATCACAATTATCAAATCATTTGAGATTTGTAATCTCTGTAGATTTAAATTGATTTTGAAAACTTTTAATGAGAATTGTGACTTGATTATGAAAGACGTTTTAACTGATAAGGATTGGATTTTGAGACTTTAAACTCCATTGATTAAACATGCATGATTATCTTTTGAAAACATAATAATAGCCAAGGTCTTGAACCAATTGTATAAAATATTGTAAAATAATTAGAGTAGACCTTGCTCATTTAAGTGCTAATTGTTTGAGAAGAACACTTTTTGATTTAATTGAAAAATCATTCTCCCCCTCAATCAATGACGAAGGTTGTTGATTGATGGATTGAGATTTAGACACTTGATAAGTTCTTTTGATTTTCAAAAATAGAGTCCGAAGTGTTTTCAAAACAATTTTGTTTTCATTAGATGACAAATATTTTTCAGAAGAATCATTAGAAGGAAAATTATTTGAAAGGAAACATTTGTCTTGTTAATGACAAACATTTGTTTTTAGAATCAGAGCATGAGATTTGAAACATGAGTTAAAGCATGGCTCTGTTATTTACTTTTAAAACGGGTTACTACCTGAAATGACAATAAGCCACCATTTTTCTCCGCCTTTTTTTTTATGCAAAAACTATGTGCATTCGAAGAACATCTAAAAACCCGTGACATTCTTTGAATGTCAACACAAAGTCCGTAGATTATATCGAATAAGGAAAAACATGACAAAATAACAATATTTTTGGAAATTTTCAAGATTTTCTAATTTTTATGGATTTTGAGAATTTTATATTTTTATATTTTCTTGTTTGAAGGTTTTTCAAGTTTTGTATTTTGTTTTTTTTTAAATAAATATTTACAGGAGATAGATGAGGGAAACCTTTTACTCCTCTTCTTCCTCTTGAAGACGTTTGAGTGTTTCCGGTTGCAGACTCTTAAGACCAAGACGTGGAAGAATAAACTCAAAACGTTCTCTAGGAAGAGCTTTGGTGAAGATGTCTGCTAATTGGTATTCAGTCCTCACAAAATAGAGTTCCACTACACCATTTTCCACTTGCTCCCTGATGAAATGATGTCGAATGTCGATGTGCTTTGCTCTTGAGTGTTGAATATTGTTGCATAAGAGAGCAATAGCACTTTTATTATCACAGTACAGAGGGATTTTGTTGAATTCAAAGCCATAGTCAGATAATTGGGAGCTCATCCATAGGATTTGAGCACAACAAGATGACATGGCTATGTATTCAGCCTCTGTAGAGGAAATAGAAGTACTCATTTGCTTCTTTGACGACCAGCTCACAAGCTTATCACCCAAAAACTGAGCACCTCCAGACGTACTTCGTCGAGTATCTTGACACCCTGCATGATCTGCATCTGCATATGCTGTTAGTGACATACCGGTGTCCTTCGGGTACCAAAGTCCCATATTGATGGTTCCTTGGAGGTACCGAAAGACCCGTTTAACCGCTTCAAGGTGCTTTTTGGTAGGCTTAGCCTGGTATCTAGCACACATGCAAACAACGAATAAGATGTCTGGTCTACTAGCTGTGAGGTACATCAGGGATCCAATCATACTACGATATTTCGTTTGGTCTACCATGATCCCTGAGTGGTCCTCATCTAGTTTAGTACGTTCAATCATGGGAGTGTCAACAGGGTCACTAGAATCAAATCCAAATTTCTTTAAAATCTCATTTGCATATTTAGATTGATTTATAAAAATGCCTCCGGGACTTTGTGAAATTTGTAATCCCAAGAAAAATGACATTTGTCCCATCATTGACATTTGAAATTTAGAACCCATTTCATTTAAAAAACGGTCACACTCATTGGGGTCAGTTGAGGCAAAGATGATATCATCAACATAAATTTGAACATGAATTAAATGTTTGCCTGACTTTCTGGTGAACAATGTAAGATCAACTGCTCCTTTGCTGAATCCAGTAGATAGAAGAAACTTTGATAGCGTATCATACCATGCTCTAGGAGCTTGCTTCAAACCATAAAGGGCCTTTTTCAAGCGATAAACATGAGAAGGATGCTCTGGATTCACAAAACCCTCTGGCTGGCTGACATAAACCATTTCTTTCAGATCTCTATTAGGAAAGGCTGTTTTCACATCCATCTGATAGACAACCATGTTCTTGCTAGCAGCATTAGCCAAGAAGATTCTGATAGCCTCAATACGAGCAACTGGAGCAAAAGATTCCTCAATGTCTATACCCTCCTCTTGACGGTATACTTTTGCAACTAATCTAGCCTTATTTTTCAGAACATCCCATGTTCATCAAGCTTCACTTTGAAGATCTACTTAAGAGCAATGATCATAGCACAGTCTGGAGTAGGTACTAATTCCCATACATCTAATCGATCAAACTCATGAATTTCTTCTTGCATGGCATTGAACCAGCTATCTTCATTCATAGCAGTTTTTACGTCTTTAGGTTCGATCTTAGAGAGTACGGAGTTAAAGAAGCACCATAAGGCATCGGTTGCAAGTTGTTTCCTTGTAGATACTGGACGAGAGAGGTTTCCAATGATGTTGTCCAGTGGATGATCATGTGTCCATTTTCTGAGGTGTTCATGTGGTTGTTGTTGTGGAACTGAAGTAGCAGAGTCGATGTCTCCTGATGAAGATGGTTCAGATGATGATTCAGGAGCAAATATATTTTCAAATGGAGCATCTTCGGGAGTAGCAAAGGGATTAACTTCATCCTGTGAATCAGAAGCAATTCCATGATGTACACTCGGTGATTGAAGGTTTGTTGATGAGATAGATTGATCAGCAGCAGGCGCTTCCTGACTTAATGACATAGAAACTGAAGGATTGACTTCATTGACAGGGATAGAAGCAGCCTCTGTTGATGGAATTAACATATCAATAGCACTTGGCTCAAAGTGTTCATCAAACATAGGATCAAACAATTTCTTCAAATCATCTTCAGAGGGAGGTACATAAGGAGATGCTGGTGACTGATTAGAGATAAGAGTAGAACTGATAGGACTACTAGATGAAAGTTGGGATGCAGGTCCAGAACTGGATTGACTTGGAGCCATTTGACCGGTCAGCTCATCGAAAGTAACGTGAATTGTTTCCATGATATTTCGAGTTCTCTTGTTGTAGATTCTGTAACCCTTCTTGTTTGGTGCATAACCAACAAAAATTCCAATATCTGCCTTTGCTCTTAATTTACCTAGGTCTTGACCGTCATTCGTTGGATAGCACAAAGCACCAAACACACGAAGGTAGGATAGATCAGGTTTTCATTTATGAACAAGTTCATATGGAGTTTTTCCATGAGAGGTATGAATAAAGGAACGATTTTGGGTATAGCAAGCAGTGGCAATGGCTTCAGCCCATAGAAACATTGGAACCCTTGAATAAATTAGCATTGTTCTTGTGGCTTCCACAAGAGTTTGATTTCGTCTTTCAACTACACCGTTCTATTGAGGAGTTCATGGAACACTTCTTTGATGACTGATTCCAACACTTTCATAAAACTGAATTAAGTCTTTGCTAACAAACTCTGTGCCATTGTCTGTTCGAACAATTCTGACTGTATTGTTGAGTCGAACATGAAGCTGTTTGATTAGTTTGATGATGACATCTGGAGTTTCATCCTTAGTCCTCAAAAACTTTACCCAAGTAAATCGTGAGTAGTCGTCAACAACTACTAGAATGTATTTCTTCCCATTAATGGTTTGCACTCTTATTGGGCCACACAGATCCATATGAAGGGTATGAAGAACTTCCATTACTGAGTTTGTCGGTTTTGGTTTGTGGGCATATTTCGTACTTTTACCCAATTGGCAAGCTGAACAAAGATGATCTCTTTCATATTTCAATCTGGGTAAGCCTCTGACAAGATCCTTTCTGGAAAGATTATTAATGGTGCCAAAGTTCAAATGATTGAGACGACGATGCCATAACCATGACTTAGTTTTTGAAGCCTTTCACAGCAAGCATATTGGAGAAGACTTCATCATGTCTTCGATAGAGATGGTGTATAGGTTAGAACCACGAGTGCCTCTTAATAATTCTACACCATCAAGTTCTCTAACGAAGCAAGTATGTTTTCTAAAGGCCACTTCAAGATCGGAATCACAGAATTGACCAACAGAGAACAGATTATGACCAAGACCTTCCACATAATATACCCTGGAGATTACACTTTTGCCAACTACATAATCACCATAACCCATAATAGCACCAAAATGATCATTCCCGAATCTAACAGTTCCGATGAATTTACTCACGAAGTTCATGAGCCGCGACCGGTCTCCAGTCATATGCTTGGAACAGCCTGAGTCCAGGTACCACAGAACGATTTGAACGATCTGCAGTTGAACACAGACAAGAATGGATAACTGGATAATTGGGAACCCCATGCAATAATGGGTTCCACTTGGTTAGTAACAGTGATTGGAACACCCACATCAGAGATAGAAGTAATGGAATCATTAGGAATAGATGCAGTGCTGGTGTCTGTATTTGACCTATTCAAAGTATGTTCACTTCTTAAGGGAATAGTTCTACCAGTAGGCATCCATTTTCTAGAGGGCATTGTCTTAGCAGAAAAAGGTATCCATTGATAACCTATCTTTCTAAATGTTCTTCCTGTGGGTTTCCACTATTTTCTAACTTTCTTTTGTCTTTGCCTTTTAGCCTTCTTAGCATGATTTTTAGCATTAACAATTTTAACTGGGCATTTGACAGCATTAGACAAAACATTCACACCACATTCATGATTAGCAACAGAATTCAAGCAGACATCATTACATGGTTTGCAGATAGTATCAGAATTCGAATTAATTACAATACTAGAATCAACACGATTCGTTTTATTCAACTCAAACTTAAAGTTCCTTGGTTGGTCTTCTACTTTCTTCCAATGCACATTCTTAGCTTGCGAGGTCCTATCATTCCTTGTATTGCCTTGAGACTTTGACCTGCTCGCTTTAATGTCACTGATTACTCCTGTAGAGGGAATTATGGGAACATTATTTGATTGATCTACTTTTTGCATTTCCTGTTTAGATGTGCTGAGATCTGAACTACTTGAAGGCATACTAGAGTTCACATTCATAACATTGGGCATTGAATGAGTTGTATACTTGGCACTAGGCATAGAACAAGGTATCAAGGGATTGACTTGCTCACCTAAGGTTTTAGGGCATATTGTAATTAAGCATTCTAGAAGTTCTTGAGATCATTTGGCATATAAGCATGCATGGCCAATTGCATTATCAAGTGGTTTCTCTAACTTATCCTCTTCTACAATCTCACGGAGATATTCTAGGTTGTCCTTAAGGTATGAGAAATATGTTTGAATAGCAAGTTTGTTATTCCTAAGATGAAGAGGAACATATTTCACAGACAAAGCATATTTATTACAAACATGAACCTTTGAAGCACCATTCTCCCCATTTGTCATTGGCATTTTCCCTTTTACCTGACTCTTCAGATTCTCAATTTCCTTTTGTAATGAAGTTATTTTTTCATTATTTTTGTTACGAGTGACTTTTATTAACTCAAATAACTCATTGAAATGACGTTTAACCTTTTCATTTTCTTCTAGAAAACTCTCATTTTCCTTTTGTAAAGCATTAACCAAGTTTTGAAGATGAAAATTTTGAGAATTCCGAGAATCTAAAGGAGGAGGCATTTGGGAGCCAGTCACATTGTTCATTTCACCCTTTAATTGAGAAATTTGGGCTTTCAGTTTTCTGATCGTGTTACAGTGAGCTTGAATCTGTTCATCACGTTTGTTTATTTCAAAAACTGCATCAAACTCTGGAACATCTGAGGATATCTTGATGTTTGAGGTTTTAACATTTTCTTTGAGATGTTGATACTTTAGTTGTAAATCAAAATGTTCAACTTCTAGTTTAGAAAAATGTTTTACCAAATTATCTTGATCATCCTGTTCAATTTCTCACTTAGTTTAGCGTTTTTGATTTCAAGCTCAATGACACGATCATGGGAGACTTTCAAAGCAACAGATAATTCATGAAATTGAGAAGCAGTAATGGAACAATTAGTGGCAGTATAGAACACATCTTGAGAGATACATTCAGAAATCAGATTCTCATTTAAGGTATGCAAGTTCTTCCTCTCAATTTCATTATATTTTAATGCTCGCTCATAGTCACTAACCTCAACAATCATTGCATCAAATTCCTTTTCCATTCCTTTAATATATGTATCTATCCCCTTTTTAAGACTCTCAAATTGATCTTTTAGTTGTTTAAAGAAGGGCATGACCTCAGTTAAATAACATTCTTTTGTTTGCTCAAAACCCCTTTCCCCTTCAGTTATCCTAGTAGGTGTGATCCTTTTCTTACAAGTTTTCTCAAAGTCAACAAATAATTGAAATATAACATATTGACTGATTAAGGTCTTGCTCTTAGTGGCAATAGTTCTTGGAACTAGATGCATTGGTGTATTTGGAGGATACACAGTCGCTGAAGACATTTTCCTAAGGGAAGGGTTTGTAACAACAAGATTCTATGCTTTTTGCTTATCTAAATCCTTTTTCCAGAACACTTGTTCGGGAGTTAACAACGTTTGAGGCTTAAACTTGTTCAAGGAAATCCAGTTTTCCTTCTTGTAATCATGGGGTTTGATGGTTATGTTTTTCTCTTTACATATAGGGTTGTTAAGTTTTTTATTCATTTTCTCCCTAGTGACCTCATCTGATTTCTTATCTTCCTCAGTGCACTCAGCGCTACTAGATTTCTGTCTAGGCTTAAGGATTTCATTGCCATCATAAATTACCTTATGAGCAGTTCTAGCTTTTTTAATGACCTCTGGATTTGGTTCCTCAACAAGGGGAATGCTATGCTTATCGCTAAGAACTCTATGCTTAGTGATCAAGTGAGCAGTCTGAATGGTATTCCCTTGTACGCACAACTTATTTTCAAGCTTGTTTTTCAAAGTTTTTAGATTGGAAAAATCATTCAAAAGTTTTGATTCCTTAGCAGTGAATTCTTGCTTAAGCATTTTAACATTTTCTTGAAGTTCCTGTTTTTGCTTAGCAGTTTTAGAAAGCTTTTCTTGTAAGGAGTTTAACTTTTGTTTTAAGACTTCTTCTCTAAAGTTACTTTTTCTAATAACTGTATGCATTTGGTCATCCATCTCCTGCTCACGGGTGGTTAATTCAAACTTAGCTCGTTGTTCGTAAATAGCAACGCGTTCTTTATAGGCATTGAGTTCAGAGATAACAGAATTATCAGGGGCACATGCAGTGTATTCATCAACAACATAGTCATCATTGACTGCATAAGATACATCACTTGGTACGATCTCACTTTCACTTAGTTTCACATATTGATCATATGGGACAACATTGATATTACCTATATTTTCAATATCTGACTCAATAGTTACAGTTGATTGTACTTCGTCATGTATCTTTTGCTCATCAACTTCATCGTATAGTTTTAATACCTCAGAAATGATTTTGTCTTTGGATGGAACAGCTTGTGGTGATGAAGAGACTTTAGAAGGGACCATTGGAGAAATGCTAGCCATGAAAATTGTTTGTGCAGTAGGTTCATCATCAACGTCAGAGTCGTATGCATCACAATCAGCGACTTGAAAGACATTCTGATGATTGTGGCCTATCTCCTGAATTGGCTGCTCATCCACATTTGCATCATATGTCTTGGCATTTCCCTCAGCAAGAAACAACAACTCCTCTTCATCCAAAGCTGCACCATTATCCTGAGCTTGCACAAGCAACATCTTATCCCTGAAGTACTCTGCATTCTGAGGGTGTTTTGGCGATGTGTAGTTCCTTGCAATATGTCCCTCACCTCCACAGTTGTAGCACTTGATAGGTTTTGCTTGTCCCTGATTTCCATTCCTTCCCCTATTCTGATTTGCCACATATCCTCTACCAACTCCACCTCTTCCTGGTTCATACTGCCTTTCTTGAGCTGGTTGTACCATAACCTTTCCATCTCTGACCAAAGCATGATTGTGTAGATTGGATGCAGTCCTGATTTCATTATTAGTGTGAAGTCTGTTAGTGTGAGGAGTGAAGGTTAAGTTTTGTTTAACCATAAAAGCCAGTTTATTGATAAAGTGTTCCATGACTGCATTGGCATCAGGTTGTTTGAAACTTGAATCTGGAATGACTTGAGATGCTTTAGTAGTAGTTCCATCATTGGTGTAGAAGGCTGTTGAATCATTTGATGAACTTGTTTCTCCCTGGTTGGTTTTGAACTGATCAAGAATCCTTTTTTCAAACATAGCATGTCTCTCATTCTGAAGAAGGAATGCATAGAGTTGCTCATAGTTTGTATTCTTCAATCCTTTGGTTAGCTTCACAGAAGTGACAAACTTGTTCCATTCGGGATTCATGTTGTTCACAAATTTAGAGTTCAACTGAATGTTTGGCATGGTCATTCTGATGTTCCTCATGTCATTAACAAGCTTGTGGAATCTCACGTAATACTCATAGACACTCTCATCTGGTTTCATCTTGAAGTGCTCAAATTCATCATAGAGTTGTGATTCTTTGTCTTCCATAGTTAATTCAGAACCAGAAAGAAGCATCTTGACATTAACCCACACTGCCTTGGCTTCGGTGTTGTGATTAATAAGCTTGTAGATATCCTTTGGAAGACCTTGAAGTACGATGTTAGAAGCCCTGATATCAGCATCAAATCTCTTTTTCTCCTTATCATTGAGCTCATCATACGTCTTTGGTCTGTCTATACCATAGATCATTGTTCCATCTGCAGCTGTATCAATTAAGTCTCTAGTAGTCTCGATCTGATAAGGTCCTTCATCGATTGACTTGAGAATGTTGACTCCGTTTTCTTTTCCCAAATAGTACAATCGGATTCGTTGTGCCCATGAGTCATAATCAGTTCTGTCAAGCATAGGTGGACGAGTATCTGACCCTGATGCTTGAACGTCCTCAGCTACGGAAGAAACAATAGTAGGACCGATGTTTGCCATGATTACAAGTTCTACGGGATTTTACTATTCTTTGATTAAACCGGGAAATTGATTCTTTCATGGGATTTTACTAAACCAAAAGAACAACCGTAAGAATGTAGCACGAAGAAGTAACAAGTCTCAATAGACAAGTGGCTAAACACTCAACTCGCTTAACTATCAACTCGCAAAACAATCAACTCGCTTAAAGAAGCAAGTCGCTTAAGGGGTCAACTCGCTTAATAGCCAAGTCGCATATAGTATCAACTCGCAACACAATCAACTCGCTTAATGAAACAACTCGCTAAATAACCAACCCGCTTTAGTATCAACTCGCAACACAATCAACTCGCTTAATGAAACAAGTCGCTTTAATAATCAACTCGCTTAATAGCAAGTCGCAAACAGACACAACTCGCTTAACCACCAAGTCGCTTAAAAGCTTAACTCGCTAAATAGCCAAGTCGCATATAACAACTCGCATCCAGTAACAAAGCAACTCGCTTCGAAGAAATGTATATCCGAGACTCAACTCGCTTTGTACAAAGTTCAAAAATAACCACTTTATCAATCAAAAACAACCAAACCACAATGATTTAAGCCTTCCAATTCAAAACTTAAACACATATGATGATCCTAAACACAAAAGTACAAGCAAAATTCAAACTTTAACACTAGAATTTATCCAAATGAATCAAACTCTTCTAAACACTTAATACCCCAAAAACCTTATGAAATCTACTAAAACAAAGAGCATGAAAGATGAGTGATCAAACCATGGCTCTTGATACCATTTGTAAGATATAGGATTTCACAAACACACTAAACCATGATCAAAGTGGGGCGTTCAAGTATGTTTAGAGAGAGAAAGTTCTAGAGAGAGAAAGAGAAGAGAGTTGGGAACTATGTGAAAACAAAGAAAAATGGTATTGAAGCTCCAACCCTCTACCTTGGGAGGTAGAGGGTATTTATAGTGTCTTACAAATAAACGCCACCTATGGGTTGTGGACCAGGCATACAGTGGGTAAAGACACGTCCGTCCTCCACGGTGTTACTAAACTAAATACTACTTAACATTAAATAACTACGACTACGAGCTTTCTAACGATTACATATACTTGAGGTGACCGACACTTTAACTACTGGATTTTACAAATCCTAACAGGTGATCTCGCCTTTAAGAGGAACCTAAAGAATCACACAAACACAAAACTACATAGAGAGATCCTTTGGATCTGAGGTTAGATAGTTTACAACACTAAGAGAGAGTGTGTGTGAAAGGGGTGAGTTACAATGAAGAAATGGCTCACTATTTATAAACAAAATCATGCTACTATTCCACGGATACACAAATCCCTTAATTGAGGGATCCGTCTAGTGTAATTCTGGGGATCCATAGGACGCTCCCCTTAAATGGGTTATGGGTCACGGATCATGGGTCATGGGTTATGGACTTTGGATCATGGAGAACGTCATGTAGTTATTGTAATCCTATGTGAAAGTATTGCAAATGTTTTTGCAGTTGTTTTACTTATACAAGAAACTCCCCCTAGCTAAGGGTGTCAAAGTCTTCACGTGTATATTGAAAATCTACAAAACACAGGTTAGAAAACAAGTATATAATGCATAATTTCCTGCAAATAAGACTCAAGTTAGTAATAAACAAGTCTTCTATTGCACGGATCCCACGGTTCCTCCCTTGGAGGGATCCTTCTAGGCTAAAGTGAGGGATCCGTCTCCCTGTAAACTCAAGACAACAATGTTGATGTAAAATGTGAAGTTAACATCAAAAATGAGTTACGTATTAAGGCACCAATGATAATACAACATATAACATGTAATTTCATTCAATAAAAACACGAGAAATGATCTACATATCTCTAAAACTAAGAGAATGACTTAAACATGAAATATGATTCCTAAACTATCTAAGTTAAGCTTAAGACTGGGACACCACTTGAATCCTTAAGGTCAAGGTTGTTTAGGTTTGTTGACTTCATTGAAACGTTGCTCTTCACGTAGTTCATGTATCAAGCCTTCAACATGCTGACAATGATAACAATCTTTGTCATGGCTAGGAAATGATAGAGGTAGAAATGGAATTGCTTGAGATGGAAGGTTGGGTTAAGTTTCCACAAAAGAAGGAGGGATTTGTGGAGGTATATTAGGAGGTGATTCAACCAAAGATAACGGTGGTGGAATATGTGTCAAAGATGGTGGTAGAGAGGTATCTACTTCCATGTGATCGGGTGGTTGACTTTGATGATTCCTCATAATCCAAAAGGAACTATTTGAGGGTGATGGTGAAAAGGATGCCGGTGCTAGTGTCGATTCAACACCTTGATTCTGTTGCGCTATTCTCTCTATCGAGGAGAATGTTGGCAATGGTGGAGGATGAGATGGCCTAGAAGGCAAGTCCTCTAAAGTGTAGAGGTGTGGAGATGAAAGTGGAGTGGTGAATGATAAGGCTCTAGGCACTAAGGGTGATGGTTTAGTGGAAATAGAGGTGTTTGGTTTAGGAGGTATAGTAGTGTTTGGCATTGGTAGTTTTGTAGGAACAATCCTTTTGGAGATTGGTTTGATTGGTTGAGTTGGTGGAGGGTAAATCCTAGCATTTGTGGATTTAACGGGAGATGATTCGGTTGAAGAAATTTTGTGAACCACACGAGCAAGTTTCTTGGGTGGTCCTTTGGTGGATGAGTTAGCACTAGGAGCTTTTCTCATGATGAGATGGTTAGTGAGGTGAAGGTTTCTAAATGCTGAGAATGAGGTTGTAGATGATGACTAACAAGATGGTTTATAAAGGGAAGAATTTGGCAAGTGCATTCAAGACTTAAGCCACTAAGATCCTTTGAAATGTGATGATTTGTATGCACAAGAGTCAACTTCATATTTGTACTGATCAAGAAGGTTAATTGAAGTAAGATGGAGTGTTCAAGTTAGCAAGGAGAGCTTGAAATGATTATTTTAGCTAGGATTAGCTGGATCTGTCAGTCGGTTCCCACAGTTCCCTCCAATGAGGGATCCGTCTAGGCTAATCCTAAGGATCCGACTCTCAGCAGCCAATAAAAGAGGAAAATGATGTTTTGTAAGGTCTAGTACCTACACATCTTGAGTTTTTTAGTCTTCTTAAGTGTCTTAAATGAAAGGGAACTTAAATGATCAAGGGCAATGAGTGATGGTATATAATGATTGCCTTTTATGGAAGTAAATGGGACTTTAAGAGCACCAATGGGTGATCAAAGATGACACTAGGAGATTTGAGAGTGTTAAGTGGTGTTAAATGACCCTAGATATCATATGACAACTTAGGATAAATTTGGAAAATTCCTTCAAATATTATAAGAAATGAAAAACTAGTTTTTGACCCATTTTGAGGTAAGTATGACCAAAATCAATTTGCTAAAATTGAGAGAATTATAAAACTAGATGTGTTGACATGTGAGAAATGATGTGTGAGTATTGGAGCGGAAGGATGATGAGCTTTGGTGAAATAATAAATCAAAAAACACCTTGAGTGTGATCCTAAATTAGCTATGAGTGAGTGTAATACCTACTGAGCTTGAGGAAGGCTTAAGTGGTCCTAAGACATTATGTTTAGTTAGTATGAAGTGGTCTAAGGTAATGGTTTGATGTATGGATGTTTGCAACTGCATTGTTGTCTGCCCGGATCCCACGGATCCCTAAATGGAGGGATCCGTCTAGTACAAGTTGAGGGATCCGGCTCCTGCAGAACAGTAGCATTACAGAAAGTGTGCAAAACTTGCACAAGGTATCGTATTTTAAAGCCAATGTTTTCTAAAGAATTTGAACAACTATATAAGTGAGACACCAAACATATTTTATTCCATGAGAATGATCACACTACAAAGATAAAAGATGGAATCTAAGGATTGATTCTATTTGGAAAGGAAGATGGGTTTCTTGAGCGTTTTCACTAGATGGATCGTCAAATGTGAGATGTGTTAAGAGATTCCATCATCTTATTCACAAGTACGTACAACGGACTTTGAAATTGAGGATGAAAGTACATGATATGATGATAGAGGCGTTTCAGGAATATTCCATATGGGATTAGCTTGTTCTTGTTGCCTTGAAGGTTTCCAATTTGTCTTGCGAAGAAATAGGTGAGATTGTATGGTTGTTGGGTTAGCAGACAATACATTATGTGAGCACAACAAGCGGGAAGAATTTCTCGATTTCCCCTAAGACTCTAAACATTTTCACGTAGAATGACTGCGAGAGGTTTAAGATCATCTCGGATATCACGTGTATAGATTATGTTTGGATCTTAGTAATAGGGTCGAGGTTTGCATAACATGCGAGTTAATTCTTGAGGGGAAGGTATGTGTGAACAATATGGACTATTTTCTTCATGATAGTTGAAGAGAGAATCAAGAGACTAATCTTTAGTAAAGGCACATTGTCCATGATTTGGAATTCGAAGAATGTGAGCAAATTGCCCAAGAGTTAAGACAAAGTTTTGGTTTTTGATCCAAAACCATAGTGATAAAGATCGATCCTCGTTACGAACGAGTTCAATTTGACGAAAGAATTCCAACACAAACCGTGGACAGATTTTCTCGTTAATTCCGAGAAGGCCTTCTAGTCCTATGGTTCGGAAAGAGCTATTGATACCTTCTTCGTATAGTAGAGGTGTGTCAACAATACATTCTTCATGAAAGTGGCAAGTTTCGATATTATTGAACCCACGGACATGATTGCCAGGTGTGTTGGGCTCAAGGGAGATATTAGGAATGTAGACATAAGTGAGTTGAAAGTCGAATTCATACTCATGAGTCATGACGAGACCTATGGAAGTGAATAGTTTATATGAGCGAGTTAATATGAAGAGATGCATCAAAGGAAAGGACATTTGATAGGTGAAAATAATCTCCTAATTTTATTACTTGATTTCTATTAACAATGACAATTAACTTACTCTGTACTAACATTCTAGTGAAAATTTTTCTTTTTATGGTAGATTTTTATGAAATGGTTTTTATGTTTTTATGAAATGGTTTTTATGTTGCATGAGATTTTATGGTAGATTTTTATGAAATGGTTTTTATGAAATGGTTTTTATGGTAGATTTTTATGAAATGGTTTTTATCTGCAGTGACAGAAAAATGATCTTGACGTAAAATAGATTTTTGCAACTTTTAGATTTATAAAAGAAGGTGTGTTTTAGCCAATATTGACTAGTTAAGCATGCATTGTAGGTTTTGAAAGTATGTTAAGGTGAAAGATACGAATGAAAAGAAAATGACAAACACATTATGAGAAATAAACGAGATAAACTAAGACATTAGTAATATTTCATTTCAATGCTAAGAGCGATACAAAGGATTGGATATATGATACAAATGTAGATTAACAACACAAAGTACATGTCTCCATGAGAAAACTTGATCATGGGATACACGAGAGCGATGAGTGTCAAGACGATGATCACGAATGCGATATAAACCATGATGATGAAGTTCTTCCTTGGTTTTGATTTGAGATGAGATGAGATGAAGTTTGAATCAGAGGTATTTTTTGAAAGTGAAAGATTTGAAAAAAAAAATGGGGTTTGGTGGTTGTGAGATGAGTGAGATAGGTTTTATGGGGAAGGAATAATTTTTGAGATTTGTGTTTTGTTTTATTATTAGAAAGGTTTGATATTTTAGGTTAGGATAACACATATTTATATACCTAGATTATAAACGGAAGAGAAACACGTATGAGGGGAAGGTTTCCTAAAGACGCCACGTATATTACTTAAAACATAAAACTAGAAGAATAAAAATATAACCATATAGATTCCTATGCAAGCATACTTATTCTAAACTAATGTTATTTAGAGATAGGTTTTAAGAAAGTCATACCTCTAATGCAATTATGAGTGTCCTTTTCTTTTGACAAGAAAAATGTCAATAGACAAATCCGGTTCCTTCGTGATCTAGATGGTAATTAAGATACCTTCTTAGGAAAGGTAATCTTGTTACAAAGGAATTCCTATGCCTTGATTAAAATGAGCTTTAACTAAGCAAAATGACAAGAAAGGTTAGTGCAACTTAGTAAGATAAAATAAGAAATAAAAATATAATGTTGTCATCCAATCAATATCCTACAAAAGTGTTTTTAAGACATGGTGTTTGTTTTTGTAAACGACCTTCTTTGTAGTTTTCAATTATACACGGATCGTGTCAAGTTTTTAAAGTACAATATACTCTAAAAACTTGGTAACGAAGCTCTGGTACCAATTGTAGAGAACTAGAAGGGGGTTGAATAGTTTTACCGATTTAACTTCGACTTATGTCAATCTATTTGAATGTGTGTGTTGGATGTTGATAGATAAGCAAATAAATAAATAAAGCAAAGATAAAGAGTAAGAGGCACAAAACCACAACGCGAGTATTTATAGTGGTTCGGCTACAAGGACACCTTCCTTGCCCTACTCCACTCCTCGAGTCACCTACTCGAGAGTTCGTAACCACTGCACAACACAAAATCCTTGTGGCGGAGAAGCCTTCACAACGTCGCCTACTCTTTATCCGGTACAAGGCTAGACACCGGGTTCTTCCACGAGGTAGAACCAAACCTATCACAACGTCGCCTACACTTTATCCGGTACAAGGCTAGATACCGAGTTCCATTACAAAGAAGGAACTAGTACCCAACACTACATAACACCTATCCCAAAGGAGATCCACTCCTTATGACAACATCAACAAGGATATCAATATCCTTTGACCCAATACTAATCTATCTTGTACATCGACACACCATATCGAATGTACACCCTAGGCACCTTTCACTAATGCCTTTGACACGAAGTCTAGGCACCCTTCACTAATGCCTTCAACACGGACTTTCGGCACCCTTCACTAATGCCTTTGACACCTTTGACACGGACTTTCGGCACCCTTCACTAATGCCTTTGACACGGATCTTCGGCACCTTTCACTAATTCCTTTAGACATCTTTCACCTATTTCTTCAACACAACACTTCTAATGAGAGAGGAAAGAACTATCAACAAGATAACATCAGTAGTCTTGATGATGACGAAACTTGGCAACCCATGGACTTGAGCTTGCTGGACTTCAAGAGGTGGTGATCTAGTCTTTAAAAGGAACCTAGAGAATCACACAAACACAAAACTACATAGAGAGATCCTTTGGATATGAGGTTAGATAGTTTACAACAAATAAATATATCAAGACTTATTAGTTATCATTTTTATAATTTTCACAAAGTTAATTACTAAAGTAGACCATCACTAGGTTCATTTTACAAAAATGAACCAAATTTTGATGTATTACAAAAATAAACCAGCCCCTTAGTTAATGCACTGGTACATGCATGGTTCTTGAAGAGTATGTTCCGATAGACCTAAAAACTAATATTTATTACATTTTCCCATAGAAAAAATCGAGCTCATACATTTAACTTCCCTCAACATCACCCTTTCTACGTCTTTCTTCCAGTTCAAAATAACAACTCCATTTTCAATCTCTATCTTAACCACCATATTCAAACTCCGACCCAAAGTCGGTTGCCTAAGGTCGCCTACAGTCATAAGTTTAGTTTGGCAAAAAAATTAAAAAATGGGTGACGTCCAGTTTCGTAAAGTGGTAACTTAAATGGGTCGTTTAAAATTTTTACACTGTTTCATATTTTCATAAGATATTTGTGTTTATCACATATCCCCCATAACATACACCAAAGTACCATATATAACCGGTCACTTTCCTTGTTTTGTTCTACATTTTTTTTTATCTCAAACGACGTAAAGATTTCATAAGATATCATTTTTTGTGGTTTTGTTTTACATTTTTTTATCTTAAACGACAAAAATATTTCATAAGGTATGTGTGTTTATAACATTGTAATAAAAAAAAAATAAAAAAAGATTTCATAAGGATTTATTATTCTGAGCCATCACACTATCGAAGTCTTGGGGGCTTTACAATATCTTACATTTACACGCCCCAACATCTCTTATGTCGTGCAACAAAAATGCCTACACATGCATGATCCACGAGAGGAACACATGACAACCCTTAAGTGTATCCTACGCTATGTGCATTTAGGCTTGCATTTTTATAAGTCGCCCGCTTCTGCCTTCGTCTCCTACACCGACGCTAATTGGGGTGGGTGTCCAGATAATCGTCGCTCGACCTCTGGGTATTGTGTATATCTTGGTGACAACCTGATTTCTTGGTCTTCAAAGCGACAACCCACGCTTTCAAACTCTAGGGCTGAAGCGGAATACCGAGGGGGTGCCAATATGGTTTCTGAGTCTTTTTGGCCACGCAATCTTCTCCATAAACTACATTGTCCCCTTCAAAAGGCCACTCATGTTTATTATGATAACGCGAGTGCCATTTTTTTCAGGCAACCCAGTACAACATCAACGTACCAAACACATCAAGATGATTATTCATTTTGTACGTGAAAATGTGGCACACGATGAAGTTCGCGTTTTGCATGTTACATTCCTTTATTAGATGGTCGACATTTTTACCAAAGGCTTGCCTCTTGTTTTGTTTGATGATTTTTTAGACAGTCTCAACATCCGTCTTCCTCCCGCTTCTACTGCAGTATGGTTATTTACTGTTCAACACGTAAAACAAATGAACATAAGATTGATGCATTATATCATTTAGGTAGTGTAGATTGTTACTTTTTATGGCAACGGATTTTAAATTGATCCATGAACTTGCAGAAACAGAAATGCGTCCCTTTGGAAGATCTTGCTGCAGAATTCAAACTATGGACTCACGTGCTCCTTGCTGATATTTCTTCTTTCTTGGTTTTACTTGTAATATGATTGTGCTAGAGTTAATATCTCATAACCATCGGTACTAAACTCTGTGATACTCATTTCCTTCTTGTTTTGTAATATAGGATTGTATCAATCGAATCACTTCGTTGGAAGACATGGGTATGATTCTTTTTCTTGTCATTGTTTGGCTTAAATTTTGAATGCAACAACCGTCTGGTGAATGGTGATCATCTACAGAAATCCAGTTTTTCCAAAGTTCAAAATAACAACTCCATTTTCAATCTCTATCTTAGCCACCATATTCAAACTCTGACCTAAATTCGGATGCCTAAGGTCGCCTACAGTCATAAGTTTAGTTTGAAAAAAAAAATTAAAAAATGGGTGACGTCCAGTTTCGTAAAGTGGTAACATAACTGGGTCGTTTAAAATGTTTACTCTTTTTCATATTTTCATAAGATATTTTTGTTCATCACATATCCCCCATAACATACACCAAAGTACCATATATAACCGGTCACTTTCCTTGTTTAGTTCTACATTTTTTTTTATCTCAAACGACGTAAAGATTTCATAAGATATCATTTTTTGTGGTTTTGTTTTATATTTTTTATCTTAAACGACAAAAAGATTTCATAAGGTATGTGTGTTTATAACATTGTAATAAAAAAATATTAAAAAAAGATTTCATAAGGATTTATTATTCTGATCCAACACATTATCGAAGTCTTGGGGGGCTTTACAATATCTTACATTTACACGCCCCGACATCTCTTATGTCGTGCAACAAAAATGCCTACAAATGCATGATCCACGAGAGGAACACATGACAGCCCTTATGTGTATCCTACACTATGTGCATTTAGACTTGCATTTTTATAAGCCACCCGCTTCTACCTTAGTCTCCTACACCGACGCTAATTGGGGTGGGTGTCCAGATATTCGTCGCTCAACCTCTGGGTATTGTGTATATCTTAGCGACAACCCATGCTTTCTAGCTCTAGGGCTGAAGCGGAATACCGAGGGGGTGCCAATATGGTTTCTGACTCTTTTTGGCCGCACAATCTTCTCCATAAACTACATTGTCCCCTTCAAAAGGTCATTCATGTTTATTGTGATAACGCAAGTGCCATTTTTTTCGGGCAACCCGGTACAACATCAACGTACCAAACACATCAAGATGATTATTCATTTTGTACGTGAAAATGTGGCACACGATGAAGTTCGCGTTTTACATGTTACATTCCTTTATTGGATGGTCGACATTTTTACCAAAGGCTTGCCTCTTGTTTTGTTTGATGATTTTTGAGACAGTTTCAACATCCGTCTTCCTCCCGCTTCTACTACGGGGTCTATAAGAATAATAGTATATATGGAATGTATATCACATCCATAATTATCTCAAAGTCAGGTAGGATGGATATGTATAACTTTTGTATGTATACACCTTTGGCCTAAGGAATGAAATAAGATTGTATTTTCATAGTAATAACAAATTCAAATATCACAAACAGCAATGTGATTATACAAAGTTATAGCGAATTGTTAATACTGTAGAAAACTAGAAGGGGGGTTGAATAGTTTTACCGATTTAAACTTCGTTTTAAACTATTTAGATCGACTTATGTCAATCTATTTAAATGTGTGTGTTGGATGTTGATAGATAAACAAATAAATAAATAAAGCAAAGATAAAGAATAAGAGGCACAAAACCGCAACGCGAGTATTTATAGTGGTTCGGCTACAAGAACACCTTCCTTGCCCTACTCCACTCCCCGAGTCACCTACTCGAGAGTTCGTAATCACTACACAACACAAACTCCTTGTGGCGGAGAATCCTTGACAACGTCGCCTACTCTTTATCCGGTACAAGGCTAGACATTGAGTTCTTCCACGAGGTAGAACCAAACCTATCACTACGTCGCCTACACTTTATCCGGTACAAGGCTTGATACCGAGTTCCATTACAAAGGAGGAACTACTACCCAACACTACACAACACCTATCCCAAAGGAGATATACTCCTTATGACAATATCAACAAGGATATCAATATCCTTTGACCCAATACTAATCTATCTTGTACATCGACACACCATATCAAATGTACACCCTAGGCACCTTTCACTAATGCCTTTGACACGACTTCTAGGCACCCTTCACTAATGCCTTTGACACGGATCTTCGGCACCTTTCACTAATGCCTTTGACTTGATCCTTTAGACATCTTTCACTTATGTCTTCAACACAACACTCCTAATGAGAGAGGAAAGAACTATCAACAAGATAGCATCAGTAGTCTTGATGATGTTGAAGTTTGGCAACCCATGGACTTGAGCTTGCTCGACTTCAAGAGGTTGTGATCTCGCCTTTAAGAGGTACCTAGAGAATCACACAAACACAAAACTACATAGAGAGATCATTTGGATCTGAGGTTAGAGAGTCTACAACACTAAAGAGAGTGTGCGTGTGAAAGGGGTGAGTTCCACGGATCCCTTGATTAAGGGATCCATCCAGTGTAATTCTGGGGATCCGTAGGACGCTCCCCTTAAATGGGTTATGGGTCATGGATCATGGGTCATGGGTTATGAATTTTGGATCATGGATATCCAAATAGATACAATGTATCTAAAAGATGCAATGTATCTAGAAGATGCAATGCATCTAGTCAATGGGTCATGGGTTAGCTTCATGGGTCATGGATAATACCCATTATGACTTATGAATGATGTCATGCAATGGGTCATGGGTTATGGATCATGCTCCATGGGTATCGGTCATGGACTTTGGGTTTTACCCAACTACATTCAATGTATTTAGTCAATGTGTCAAATACTTAGACTTCTACCCATTCTATTACCCATAATAATACATACTAAGTATGTATATATCTACCAATTATGTATACACTAGTTGTTGTACATATGCATTACTATACTATGAAAACACTATTGCTTGTTTAGTGTATTATATGAAAGCGTAAGTGTGTTAGTAAACTATTGGCTCAAACCATTTACGTATTTTATTTGTTTCGTTAAAATGATTTTACATTTGTTATCGACAAAGCATTAAAATATCGTAAAATACAAATATACGTTTTTACGGCTTATTTGTATTAACAAATACTCCCTATAGAATGAGTTATTTTTGTACATTTAGATGTGGCACGTTTAAATTTTGTTGACACTGACAATGTATGTAGATGACATTTTAAAGCACGGAAATGGAAACGTACAACTAGATCTTGATGTCGTAACGACATTTCACAATACCATTTTACCTGCTACAACCCTTTATGCACCAGTTATCTTTTGTATGGTTCATTAAAAGTTAAAATAACAGGGGTAAATTGTTACTCTAGATAATCAAACGGTCAAGATCAAGTCACACATGATCGTCACAATAAACACACAACATCATCTATTATCGCCTAATTAAATTAACGTCACCCCTTCTCCGATCTTTTAGAGCGTCTACAATGCAAAAAGTACTTTTTACTTCTTACACGCGCACACGCCCTTGTTGATAATTCAAAGACAAACAAACAAACAAATTCAACAAAAGAAGCGGAAACTTTATTCAAATTATCAAACCAAACACAAAACCAAATTCAAATGTACCAATATAAAAACTAATTCATAATGTACCATTACAAAATTCTAATTCAAAAGGTACCAAACTATTATTCAAAAGGTACAAAAAATTCTAATGCTAATAATCCCTATTTATAGGCAAACTAACCGTCATAGATTAATTTCCTAATTCAAAACAAACTTGTAGGACAAGTCATACAAATTACCAAATTTACCAAACAACCCTTAAAGTTTAAGTTACTTTTCTAACAATCTCCATCGTGACTTAAACTCCTCCACCTGTTTCAAATCAAATTCAAAGTTCCAAACGCTAGTGATACTAGCAATTCAAAACAAATTTGACCCAAAGCAAACGTTGATGACTTCAATACGAACAATCAAAAGTTAACCGACAATTTCAAAACGACTAACCAAATAAACAAATTGGCTAAAACGATCTTCAATAAAGACAATCAAATTTGGGCAGCCAACTTCAAAAACCCGACAAACGAAGATCCCAAATTTTCCAAAGCAATAAATTCCAAAATCAAACAAATTCAAACGACTTAAACCAAGTCTTCAAACACCAGATCAATCTTCAAATTCTAAAAATCAAATTCAAATTCTAATGACTCACTTATGTAATAAAAATTACTGTCCAACTTCAAACTTATTATCCATGTATCAACCAAATTCAAGTGAATAAATAACTTGATGAACGGGCTCTAATAATTCGAACACCCCAAATATAATACGGATAATAATTCTAATAACCCACTTATTACGATAGGAATTACGGTCCAAATTTCAATTTCAAATTCAAATACGTAAATAAACTAATCGTAGGTTAATCTTCAAACAAACAATTAACTTAAATTGAAATCCTAACTAATATGTCAAAAATTCCAAAAGAGAAAATAAACCAATCGATCAAACTAACCAAATTATCAAATATCTCGTCCTCTTGAGATCGACCAAATAAAACAACAAACGACAATCCATCAAATAAAACTGGATTCTAAAATTGTTGTAACGTATACCAAATTCAAAGTGAACCAAACAAATTCTTCCAAAAGGCCAACTGACCCATTTACTTTCGCTATCCAATCAAAAGTAACTAATGTGACCCAATCCCAATAAACAAGTTACGAATAACCGATACTTACGAATCATACAAACCTTCAATACTAAAAACGATTTATTTGAACAAAAACAATCGACCTTCAATCCAAACGAACTTTTTTTTTTCATTTTTTTTTTAATTTTTTTTTCATGGCTAAACGAACTTAGCTCTTGATATCACTTGTTGATAATTTAAAGACGAAACAAACAAACAAATTCAACAAACGAAGCGGAAGCTTTATTCAAATTATCAAACCAAATTCAAAGGTACCAACACAAAAATTAATTTAAAAAAGAGGTGATTTACACACTCTCATAAATGATTGGGACACTCAAATTTTGAGTGTTTGAACATTTATGCCCTTACAGGATAAACATAACTAAAAATAACGTGAAGGTATAAATGTTCAAACACTCAAAATTTGCGTGTCCCAATCATTTATAGGAGTGTGCAAATCACCTCCCAATTTAAAATGTACCATTACAAAATTATAATTCAAAGGGTACCAAACTATTATTCAAAAGGTACAAATAATTCTAATGATAATAATCCCTATTTATAGGCAAACTAACCGTAATAGATTAATTTCCTAATTACAAATTACCAAATTTACCAAATAACTCTTAAAGTTTAAGTCAATTTCTAACGCCCCTTAATTTAACTAGATTTTGTAAATTGAAAAACAACCGTTAAACCTTAACTAGATTTTGCCAAAACCTTTTCATTTTGAAAGCTAGCTTTCAAAGCCCGCCCGATGTGCGGGCATGCCTTATAATTGTCGTTTTGAAAAAAATAAGTTAAAGAAAAATAAGATTTATACGTACCAAATTTTCTATTGAATGCATTAAGAACGAAAAGAAAGAAACGGTTATCAAATATGAGAGAAAAAAGTTTCAAAGTGGTACGCAAGAACAAAGTATCAAAGCATAGCCCGTTCAATGGGCGAGTAAGCCTTATAAATATCGTTAAAAAACTTTAGTTAACCAAAAATAAGCTATAGGTATAACCAACACTCGAATGAGTCTTTCCAGAATGTGCATATCCAACTATCTAAACGGGAACCATTCCTTCTGGTACTTGTTGCGCCTGCATCCATTTGTTCTTCTGGTTCAAGCTTTACTGTGATGTTTCTACTCTGTGCATTCAAACACATTTGTTATTACGGAGTAATTATAAAAAAAAGAAGAAAAAAAAGAAAAGCAATTATAGGTCACCCCGTCCATTTTGACACTCATTTATCTGTATTAACCAATTAACCTACCCACCTATTTTCCAACATCTAAATATTCCTTAAGGTAAAGAAAAGAGTAATATATTATGATGGCCTTTTTTTTAAGTAGTATAAGCTTTTGCTATACGAGCTCTTAATACGAAATAAGAACAAAAGATCAAAACATTAAAATTATCACAAAATATCAAAGTGTGTACTGGGAAGAATGATAATCAATAGTTGTTAAGGGCTATAAAAAAATTATCATGTTAGGTGTGACTTGTGGATTAGCTTTCCTTTCACTACCATGACATATCAATGATCGTGCAAAATTCAAAGAGTAAGCAATAAAAGTGGTACCTTTCTGAATTTAATGAATTTGTTTTCCAATTATGTTGTAGCCTTCGACCGTCTTTACTCGAAATGCCATGATATTTTTAGCATTGATAAAAGCATGTTCCTCTTCCATTCCTGAACCTACCAATTATCAAAGCGATTTACATTAATGTAAACAAAGAATAATAGTAACCTTGAGTGATGAATAAGAAGATAGTTAAAAAAAGCCCAAAAAATGCAATTAAATCAATCGGATGTGAATTAATAAGGATATACTTTCAATTTGCTAATGCTTTTTCTTTATGTACAAATATCCAAACCCCAACCTGTTTTAACATGCCAAAATGCTTGTTGTTGCCCCAATCATTTTGACTTGTTAATTAACACGTCCGTCTTGAAAACTCTAAGTTTCACTGACCTACATTAGTCACTGAATCCATCATTGTCAAGTATCTTTTGGTTTATGAATATTGTTAATAAAAAATAAGCTATAAACCCTTTCACAGTAGATATTTGCATCAATTCAATCACATATAAACCCTTTCCTAACATCTTTATGCTACATTGTACTGAGAGTAAAAAAACACATCCCGTCAACTCGTTCACATCCACTCAATCACATATATCCTAACTTCAATCCTTCAGAATAGCTATTGCAAGTATGCAACTATGAACTAATTCGATCACATCCGTTAAATAACGTATATATCATATCTTATCCTATCATCATCATTGTGTGTTTTTCCTTAGTATTGTGTCCGTTAATGAACTTAATCACTTCTCCTAAAATATTATCCTATAAATCATATCCTATAGTCATCTAAACATTACGATACTTAACAGCTACTATAGTAACTCGATCATATATGCTGATTTTTTCAATTATAAATCGTATCCTATGATCATAACATAACTTATATATTAGGCCCGTATTTATAAACACATAAAAAATGCATACGTAAATTAAAAAATTTATATTTAAACCTTTATCTAATATCAAGTAAGTCTTGTTGGAAACCAAGAGGAACACATACATAGCGTTTGGATACATACCCATAGCCATATGGAGAGTAGATTGGAGCAAGCATGTAAGGCCTCTGTGAAGGGAATCCAAAATATGGGTAGGGACAGATCCCTCTAAATTGTTTCATCCTAGGAACATTGATTCGCTTGGCAACAACCTGCACATCGTGGAGATCTACAAATAAGAACTTAAATCCCCGTATTTGCCATTATTGGATAGTGTTCAAACAAATATTTTCAGCAAAATGACGTATATTCAAATTTAAAGTTATCAACTTACTTGTAACCATAGGATGACAGGGGATATCATTAAAATGAATAATGGCGGGAACACTGTTTGGTGAACAACTAATGCCAACAACAGTTTCTGCGGAAACACCATTGTTCAACAGCTCATCGTGACAAAGATACCTGGATATGGCTACTAAATCAACTTTAGACAATTGCTTAGAAAATATTTTTGGGCTAGACGATGCGGTTGCGCGAAGTTCTTCATTAATTCCTGAAGAGAGACTGGTGGAAGTGGGTAAGGGAGTAAAACCTGGTGGTTCCAGCCGCAGCTGCTGCTCGGTGCCAATGATGAGCGTGTCTCTTCTTCTAGGTCTGCGCAAGGAATATACAAAATTGTGATAATATTGAGCAATTGGAAATACCATGATTATCTTTTTGAGAGCAACTTCCTCTTTTACTGTTGATTGCAGTTCTTTTATAGTATAATAAAATATTGGTTCATATTGTCATGATCATAACAATGAATATACTTTTAAGTAAAGAGCAATAATGATATAAGAAATGTACCTTGTTCAACTGCAGGGAAACAGTCCATGAGCAATGACGTGAATCAAGCATGTGGCATCAAGAGCAATGGCAAATTATTTATGCAAATTAAACATGTGTAGCATGCAAATTATACATATAGCAATGGCAAATTACACATATAGCAATGGAAATATGCAGATTGTGTCCGTTAACGAACTTAATCACTTCTCCTAAATATTATCCTATAAATCATATCATATAGTCATCTAAACATTACAATACTTAATAGCTACTATAGTAACTCGATCATATCTCCTGATTTTTTCACTTATAATCGTAAACTATCATCATAACATAATTTATGTATTTATAAACACATAACAATTGCATATGTAAATTAAAATATTTGTATTTAAACCTTTATCTAATATCATGTAAATCTTGTTGGAAACCAAGAGGAACACACACATAGTGTTTGGATACATACCTATAGCCATATGGAGAGTAGATTGGAGCAGGCATGTAAGGCCTCTGTGAAGGGAATCCAAAATTTGGGTAGGTACGGATCCCTCTAAACTGTTTCATCCCAGGAACATTGGTTCGCTTCGCAGCAACATGCACATCATGAAAATATACAAATAAGAACTTAAATCCCGTATTTACCCTTATTGGATAGTGTTCAAACAAAGATTTTAAGCGAAATGCGTATATTCAAATTTAAAGTCATCAAATTACTCGCAACCATAGGATGACTGGGGAGGTCATTCAAATGAATAATAGCGGGAACACTGTTTGCCAAACAGCTAATGCCAACAACAGTTTATGCGAAAACACCATTCAACAGCTCATCGTGACAAAGATACCTGGATATGGTTACTAAATCAACTTTAGACAATTGCTTAGAAAATATTTTTGGGCTAGGCGTTGCGGTTGCGCGAAGTTCTTCATTAATTTTTGAATATGGAAGTGGGGTAAGGGAGTAAAACCTGGTGGTTCCAGCCGCAGTTGCTGCTCATTGCCAATGATGAGCATGTCTCTTCTTCTAGGTATGCGCAAGGAATATACAAAATTATGAAAATATTGAGCAATTGAAATACCATGATTACCTTTTTGAGATCAACTTCCTGTTTTACCATTGATTGCAGTTCTTTTACAGTATAATATTGGTTCATATTGTCATGATCATAACAATGAATATACTTTTAAGTAAAGAGCAATAATGATATAAGAAATGCACCTTGTTCAACTGCAAGGAAATAGTCCATGAGCAATGGCGTGAATCAAGCATGTGGCATCAAGAGCAATGGCAAATTATTTATGCAAATTAAACATGTGTAGCATGCAAATTATACATATAGCAATGGAAAATTATACATATAGCAATGGCAATATGCAGATTTTATCTTATCCTTTGTGCCCTTTAAGTTGTTGCAAGATCCTGAGGTCTTCGAAATTCGAATAGTGATCAACAACCATGACCTGAATTACATGTAAATAAGTTCTTTCTATTAATATTCATTTTTATTAGATGGACGAATTGGCTGGAGTCATACATAGTTCAAAAAAATAATAATAATAAAAGTCATACATTCTACCATATGATCTCAACTTATTGAAGCCAACTGCCATGTTTTAGATCCGAATAAATTTAAATGCTTTTCTTGAAAGTAAATCATATCACTGGTACATAAAACTTTGACTGCACAAGGTTTTAACCACTATATATTGCAAATATGAGATTACTCAACTTAGATAATCTTTACATACAATCAATGGCATATATCGTAGTTATTTACTTCTTGCAATATTTGATACCAAATAATATATTATACACACTAAAAGAAAGTATAATGGAATGCAGAAGCACAAATTAAAGTCACGAAGTTTGCACCAGATTACTATGCAAAGAACGAAACGCAATTTGGGCGACGTACCTTTTTTTTAGTCAAACAGAAGATGAAATGTTGATGTTTCGAAAGATGTTAGACGACAATAACTTATCGATAAAACTCAAGGGAGATTTCAAGTGGCTTCTAAAAAAATGGGATACCTCTGGTTTTTAAACATACGACAAGGCATGCTCGTTTTAGATGTGAATTCCCTTACAAAGACTTGATCTATAATAAACGTTACTCGAGAGCATGTAATCCGTGAAAACTTTAGTCATTTTATCTTACATTATGTTATTACACAGTATATATAATATTAATTTGGTTACTTGAGTAATAGTTATTCAGATATATAAAACTGTTATCCGAAATTTTGGATACATGAAATTCCTTTATCATTTTATACATATTGTGCTTGTTATGGTGTAAATTTAGTGATTTGCAGTATAACTAATTCTTGACTCAAATATAAGTTTTCCAATAATTCACATATTTGGATACAATATTTTCAGATATTCGGATATATAAATTGCTATGTGTGCATATCATATTCATTCTCCGTGTGCCAAGTAAATTTCTACGTGTACATATCACTACCCGAAATATTTAATGCCCCTTATTCTAATTTAGTCAAATGCATAAGTGTATAAGATAGCCAAATTAGTTTGACTTAGTAAACTACTACACATTATTGACATTTTTTATTTCCCTGACCGTTGACTACGAAATATGGCACAAGCAACTTTTGAAATAAGCGGTGCATCTATTATCCTACAACAGGACCAGAAATGGATAATGCAATCGTAAGTTACCTTTCTCAGTTTTATATGCCAATCTATATAATAATGTATGATATAAAATATATATATATATATATATATATATATATATATATATATATATATATATATATATATATATGTTTTTATTTTGTTTACCATAGAGAGCAGAAGAGATGCCTAGAAGGTATAATTGTTTAGGGAGGATAATAAACAATGCATGCACAATAACTACTACCCTAGTTGGAATTCCCACATTTTTTCTTAGAGCATAAATTATACTCGTTAATTTTGTCAGGGATATAGGTAGTTTACATGTAAAGGATGCACAACACACAATCCATGTAGATCGACCTAGACATAAGTAACAAAATTAAAGTAACTCTTGGAGGCAATGCTAGCCTACTTATTAGTTTCAAAATATCAAGTGATATAAAAGCCTTCCCAGTTGGGTACTTTCATGTTGACTACAAACACTTATAAGTTTCGTCTGATTATTTCCATGTCTGCTAGCGCGTTTTAAACATCCAAAAATGACCAAGTGATTGTAGTGAGGTTTAGGCCCTCTAGCAGAAGATGAAATGTTGATCTTTCGAAAGAGGTTAGACGACAATAACTTATGGATAAAACTCAAGGGTGATTTCAAGTGGCGCCTAAAAAATGGGATACCTCTGGTTTTTAAACACACAACAAGGCATGCTCGTTTTACATGTGAATTCCCTTACAAAGACTTGATCTATAATACATTTTACTCGAAAGCATGTAATCCGTGAAACTTTAGTCGTTTTATCTTACATTATGTTATTACGTAGTATATATAATATTAATTTGGTTACTTGAGTAATAGTTATTCAGATAAATAAAACTGTTATCCGAAATTTTGGATACATGAAATTCCTTTATCATTTTATACATATTGTGCTTGTTATGGTGTAAATTTAGTGATTTGCAATATAAATAATTCTTGACTCAAATATAAGTTTTCCAATAATTCACATATTTGGATACAATATTTTCAGATATTCGGATATATAAATTGCTATGTGTGCATATCATATTCATTCTCCGTGTGCCAAGTAAATTTCTATGTGTACATATCACTACCCGAAATATTTAATACTCCTTATGCTAATTTAGTCAAATGTGTAAGTGTATAAGATAGCCAAATTAGTTTGACTTAGTAAACTACTACACATTATTGACATTTTTTATTTCCCTGACCGTTGACTACGAAATATGGCACAAGCAACTTTTGAAATAAGCGGTGCATCTATTATCCTACAACAGGATCAGAAATGGATAATGCAATCGTAAGTTACCTTTCTCAGTTTTATATGCCAATCTATATAATAATGTATGATATAAAATATATATATGTTTTTATTTTGTTTACCATAGAGAGAAGAAGAGATGCCTAGAAGGTATAATTGTTTAGGGACGGTAATAAATAATGCATGCACAATAACCACTACCCTAGTTGGAATTCCCACATTTTTTCTTAGAGCATACATTATACTCGTTAAATTTGTCAGGAATATGGGTAGTTTACATGTAAAGGATGCACAACACACAATCCATGTAGATCGACCTAGACATAAGTAACAAAATTATAGTAACGCTTGGAGGCAACGCTAGCCTACATATTAGTTTCAAAATATCAAGTGATATAGAGCCTTCCCAGTTGGGTACTTTCATGTTGACTACAAGCACTTATAAGTTTCGTCTGATTATTTCCATGTCTGCTAGCGCGTTTCAAACATCCGAAATGACCAAGTGATTGTAGTGAGGTTTAGGCCCTCTAACAGAAGATGAAATGCTGATCCTTCGAAAGAGGTTAGACGACAATAACTTATGGATAAAACTCAAGGATGATTTCAAGTGGCGCCTAAAAAATGGGATACCTCTGGTTTTTAAACACACAACAAGGCATACTCGTTTTACATGTGAATTCCCTTACAAAGACTTGATTTATAATACATTTTACTCGAAAGCATGTAATCCGTGAAACTTTAGTCGTTTTATCTTACATTATGTTATTACGTAGTATATATAATATTAATTTGGTTACTTGAGTAATAGTTATTCAGATATATAAAACTGTTATCCGAAATTTTGGATACATGAAATTCCTTTATCATTTTATACATATTGTGCTTGTTATGGTATAAATTTAGTGATTTGCAATATAACTAATTCTTGTCTCAAATATAAGTTTTCCAATAATTCACATATTTCGATACAATATTTTCAGATATTCGGATATATAAATTGCTATGTGTGCATATCATATTCATTCTCCGTGTGCCAAGTAAATTTCTATGTGTACATATCACTACCCGAAATATTTAATACTCCTTATGCTAATTTAGTCAAATGTGTAAGTGTATAAGATAGCCAAATTAGTTTGACTTAGTAAACTACTACACATTATTGACATTTTTTATTTCCCTGACCGTTGACTACGAAATATGGCACAAGCAACTTTTGAAATAAGCGGTGCATCTATTATCCTACAACAGGACCAGAAATGGATAATGCAATCGTAAGTTACCTTTCTCAGTTTTATATGCCAATATATATAATAATGTATGATATAAAATATATATATGTTTTTATTTTGTTTACCATAGAGAGCAGAAGAGATGCCTAGAAGGTATAATTGTTTAGGGAGGATAATAAACAATGCATGCACAATAACCACTACCCTAGTTGGAATTCCCACATTTTTTCTTAGAGCATACATTATACTCGTTAATTTTGTCAGGGATATGGGTAGTTTACATGTAAAGGATGCACAACACACAATCCATGTAGATCGACCTAGACATAAGTAACAAAATTATCGTAATGCTTGGAGGCAACGCTAGCCTACCTATTAGTTTCAAAATATCAAGTGATATAGAGCCTTCCCAGTTGGGTACTTTCATGTTGACTACAAGCACATATAAGTTTCGTCTGATTATTTCCATGTTTGCTAGCGCGTTTCAAACATCCGAAATGACCAAGTGATTGTAGTGAGGTTTAGGCCCTCTAACAGAAGATGAAATGATGATCTTTCGAAAGAGGTTAGACGACAATAACTTATGGATAAAACTAAAGGGTGATTTCAAGTGGCGCCTAAAAAATGGGATACCTCTGGTTTTTAAACACACAACAAGGCATGCTCGTTTTAGATGTGAATTCCCTTACAAAGACTTGATTTATAATACATTTTACTCGAAAGCATGTAATCCGTGAAACTTTAGTCGTTTTATCTTACATTATGTTATTACGTAGTATATATAATATTAATTTGGTTACTTGAGTAATAGTTATTCAGATATATAAAACTGTTATTCGAAATTTTGGGTACAAGAAATTCCTTTATCATTTTATACACATTGTACTTGTTATGGTGTAAATTTAGTGATTTGTAATATAACTCTTGACTCAAATATAAGTTTTCCAATAATTCACATATTTGGATACAATATTTTCAAATATTCGGATATATAAATTGCTATGTGTGCATATCATATTCATTCTCCGTGTGCCAAGTAAATTTCTATGTGTACATATCACTACCCGAAATATTTAATGCTCCTTATTCTAATTTAGTCAAATGTGTAAGTGTATAAGATAGCCAAATTAGTTTGACTTAGTAAACTACTACACATTATTGACATTTTTTATTTCCCTGACCGTTGACTACGAAATATGGCACAAGCAACTTTTGAAATAAGCGGTGCATCTATTATCCTACAACAGGACCAGAAATGGATAATGCAATCGTAAGTTACCTTTCTCAGTTTTATATGCCAATCTATATAATAATGTATGATATAAAATATATATATGTTTTTATTTTGTTTATCATAGAGAGCAGAAGAGATGCCTAGAAGGTATAATTGTTTTGGGAGGATAATAAATAATGCATGCACAATAACCACTACCCTAGTTGGAATTCCCACATTTTTTCTTAGAGCATACATTATACTCGTTAAATTTGTCAGGGATATGGGTAGTTTACATGTAAAGGATGCACAACACACAATCCATGTAGATCGATGATAACGCTACACGCGTCGTTCGGGGTCAAGGAAACTTCCTTTTCTTCGAGCAAGTTTTATAACACCCTAGGCAGTGAACCTAATCGTTGTAGTGTAGTAATTAGGGTAAGCCACGGGTATTGATATCGTTCTCTAGGGGAATAGGAATACTAGTAAGAAGTTACTACGCTAAGGTTAAGGTTGAGGAAGATTATTTTTGTATTTTTATATTTTATGAAATGGAAGGGTACGAATCTCGGGTATTGGATTTGGGGGGGGGGGGTTGGTATTTCTACCGATTACTCTACTATTATCTAATTATCTAAACTAAGGTTGTGGGAGTCTATGTCTAATTAATGTGTGCTCGTATGATAGTTTAAAGATGTGTTTACTTAGGTTGTACTACTCCTTAATTATCTCCTATTGATGGTTGAGTTGTCACGTCCTTATTCTTAGTTGCGTTGTGTGTCTAAAGTTGTAGGGTATGCGTTTCTCCCTAACTCTTTAAACTTACCAAAGGGTCTCGTCTACAAAACCCACTAGGGATGATAAACTCTTACTCTAAGGCACTCTTTGGATAATTTAGCCTACAACTACTCAGGTAATCATATTCTAAGGTTCACAAAGATGAATCAAGCATTAAGTACACAACGAATGACCTATCACATTACTAGATCATTAATCAACTAAGATAAGAAACAACCAATCAATATTCAATAATTAAGTTTCATACTTCCTAAGCAAACACACAAATAAATTAGCCGGACATGGAGAACATGCAAGCATACACACAAATAATCAAAGACATAATTGAATTAATGAAGTAAATACTTATCTTGATGTAAGATAGGGTTTAAAACCCTAAAATACTGTACAAGACACCTTAGGTTCGGTTTTAGGTTTTCACTCCAAAAGACTCTTCTAAAACTGAAAAATTCGGATTCTATATATAAGATTACATATGCAACGGCGTCACCTTATGTTTCGTGACGCCGTCGTGTCGCCGTCATTAGGGTTTCGTCTTGGCCACGTTAACCTTGCGACGGCGTCACCTTATGTCCGTGACGCCGTCCTCTTCAGCTTCTGACGTCGTCTGGGTTGCATCTAGGCCGTCTGAGTAGCAACGGCCTACTCTTTTAAAGCCCGACATCGTCACTTGAAAATAGGGTTTTTGGCTACTGTATCGTCACAAAAAATCCTCTGACGGCGTCGCAATTAACACCTGACGCCGTCGCCTTCTGTTTTCAGCAGCTTTGAGTGTCTCGATTATGACTTTGGCCATTTTCTTCATATATTCGCGCCTTTTCGTCCAAATAAGTGCCATTCCAGCATTTTGCCTTCAAGAGACCTAAAAAGTGAAAAGGAACGATATTAAGCAATAATGGATACAAAAGTGATCAAATAAGGGCTTAAACGACCCCTCAAAATGGTACCTTTTAAAACCTTATCAAATATCCCTACACTTGTTATTTGCTTGTCCTCAAGCAAATGTGCTTTTAGCCAATTAATTTATAAGTTAGGGGTCATGAAGCATTAATTCAAAACGGTCCACAACACATATAAGCCCCGCAAAAGTCGTAATAAGCACGGAAATTACATACTAGCACCTCACATGGGGTGTTTGGATACTCACATCTCTCTCGGGTGTATATATGAAATATAACAAATAGGAAATGGAAGATAAAAACTCATTAACCGGTCCTAGTACATGGATTACCATAGGCTTGAGAATAGATCAAACCTCCATCGCTTTGGCGTAAGCACCTAGGAAAGACTATCAAAGAGGTCTTTTAAAGGGTTGTAATGTTAGGCTTACGGTAGGGAAACAAGGGTTTGGTGGGATAGGCTATTTAGTGGTGGCAAGTCAAAAATCTCTATGTTAAGTGCATACGAAGAACGGCGTTGCTAAGCCAAGACTCGACACTCTAAAATTCTAGGTAACGGAAATAAACAAACATAAATTTAAAGGATAGATTTAGGATGGTAGCCCGTATTTATTTATTTATTTATTTATTTTTTCACTCTATTTTTTTTCTTTTTCTCTTTTTCTTTTTTTTTTCGATTTTTTTTTTCCATACACTTTTACTCTACCATCCTCTATGGTAACATCAAAATGATAGGGATTTATAGGCACATCCCTACACTTGAGTTTTTTATTACTCTAACACTAATTTGACCTGAATTGAAAAGATCAAAACACTTGGGGTACATTATTACGCAAACAAAGGGAATTTGAATTAATCCCTTCCCGTCATTTCATAAACTTTAACTTTTCCCATGAATCCCAATCGTCCCAAAACTGTATACAAAGGATATGACTCGACCTAGCAACTTATGCAAGCAACTAGATAATTGAACTAAGGGTTTAGGGTGATAACAAACATTTGCACTAAAAGTGAGTGCATAAGGGGTAGGCTAAGGCGATTTGGGTGTATATTTGGGGGTGGGGTGTAAACAATGCTCTTCATTGATACTCCGGAAAAACCGAAACATCACGAGAACCGCGAAAAGGATAGGCTCTGAGAGGTTAACTAGGGGTATCGTGTACTAAAGATGAATACAACGCAAAGGGTGTGGGGGAATTACTCAACCGATGTGGAAGAAGTAATTATATTACGGGTATCAAACAAGGGTTTATCCTAATGCCTCTTATCATTTAGTTATTCCTAACTACACAAGTGTAGCCTCACTTGCGATCTCGGAATGCATCACAAAACAAGTTCTAGAATCTAATATACTACCGGTTCACACTCTAAGCATTGAAGATGAATGCTTTAATTCCTACTAATCTAAGGGCGATCCTCACATTTTGGGTGGAATTTGGGTGGTAAAGGGTTTTTGTGCTAGTCATGCAACTTCCTATCCGTGAGACGATTTTGTTAAGACTAATGGCCCACTCCAATATGTCATGAAAAATTTTAAATTTGGTGCCAAAATTACCCTAACCGACATTTTCTCATGGTTTATTACGCAAATGCAATTGGACAAAGCAAATAATCAAGGATAAGCATAGTTTCAAAGTTCCCGTTTTATTTTCCCTCCCTACACTTAAACTGAACATTGTCCCCAATGTTCCCCGAAAGTATCAAAGTTATGATAAAAGAAGGTAATTAAAAACGAAAGAAACTAATACTCCCCTGATTAGCTCGGTAGGATCTGTGTAAAGTGGTGGTTAAATCCTTTTCAAGAAGAATTATTGCGTGAAAAGCTCCTTCCAATCTTATGTAACTTCTTCTCGACAAACTAAACCTGCACACTTGAAGAAAACAAACGAAACATTCGCGTAAAATCGGCGGTAATAATATATATAAGACTCGATTTAAACTAGGATATAATGCTTGTGGAATGGATGTTTACAGAATTTCTTAGAAAATTAAGACCTGGAAAATTCCAAAAATTTATAAGTAGCTCAGAAAACGAGAAAAAAGTAATCTGATGTTTTTACTCCTTCCTGACGCCGTCAGGTTGCAATCCTGACGCCGTCAGGTTATCCTGACAAAAACTGGTCTGCGATTTTCTGGAAAAAATTCTGGAAAATTTACATCTTTAGAATCTGGAAAAATTTCTGCAAAAACATCCATTATGACTCGATACAAGCATTTGACTCGAACAAACAAACATAAATATCTTTTAGTTAATTGTTATTCTCATGTTTACGTTTCTTTTGAAAACGTGTGTAATCCTCCCTACACTTATCCCTTATGTAAAATACTTTTATATGCAATTAAGACGAGGTTAAAAACAAAATAAAGCATTTTTACAAATTTAAACATGAGGATAAACAATTAATAAAATATATATGACACTAACAAGCAAACAATTAAGCATGGGTTGCCTCCCACGAAGCGCTTTTCTTTATTTAAGAGTCTTGTAGCTAGACTCATAGTCTGGCTCCTACGTTGCCTCACTACCGCCACCTTGACGGTCTCTAATGGGGGATTCCATGTTGTAGAAGTGCCCTATAATGCACTTCTCTAAGAGTTCATCCTCTCCCCAATCGGTCCTATATTCCGGTCCTAGGCTCAAGCAATCCTTATAGAATCCGAAAATCTTAGCCATAACATAATCTACACCTTTCTCCCTATCCTCATCATTCCTATAATAGACCGACAGTTTAAGTTCCTTTTCATCATTAGAGAGTGATGAAAACTTCTCAATCTTAAACGGCATTTGGTAAGCTATGTCATCGGTCTCATTCTTGAATCGCACTACTCCTAACGAGGGATTATAGGTCATCCCGGTGCTTTCTATGAAAGGTTTTCCTAGAATAACATGGGACAAGCTAGGGTCTATGGTTGTGCTAATATCATCCACAATTATGAAGTCCGTAGGAAACGTGAAACTACCTACGTAAACGGGCAATCCCTTAATTCTTCCGAGAAAATTGCAACTAACATTAGGATCATTGGGGTCTTGCCTAGTTGGAATAGGCTTCTTCAATATCCAATTTTAGTAGGTGCTAGTCATTATGTTGATTGGGGACTTGCGATCAATGTAGGCCTTTGCCACAAAAAGGTGTCCTATGCAACATGGTATGTTAAGATTCCAAGGGTTCCCAAACTTGATTCTAGGACTTTTCCTAACATATATGTGACGGAGGTCACGCACTAAGTGAGGGTGGCGGGATAGTTCTTTTTCCGTAGGAAATTTGTTGAAATAGTCAATGTCTACTTCATCTACTTCCTCGGGTGTTTCATCATCCACAAGTGTATGGTCCTCTTCGTCATCTGTTCTATCCGGTTTCACTAAGGCGATGGTATTGACGAATTGGACGTGCTTAGTTAGCTTGCTTGGATCCTTAATCTCTATACCTGAAGGCTCGGGAGTTGAGATAGCACTAACCTTCTTATCACTATTAGTTATGGCTTTCAAAAGGTTGTCTATTTTCCTATCCATCTCGGCATGTTGATGGTTAAAGCGGTCCGAGAGCTTAGCCATTTGGGTTTCTTGGGATGCAACTAGGTTTTGCAACATCCCTTCGACGTTTTGTTGGTTAGGGCCGTTAGGTGGGGGCCATGAGAAATCATTGGAGGTGAATTCTTTGGTTTGTCCCCAGTAGAAGTCGGGCTTGCCTTTCCATGCCTCTCGGGTTTCATTGAAATTCCTAGGTCCGGGTATTGTAGGGAATCTTCCTCCCGTTCCATTAATACGTGAGGATGCATAGTCAACGGAAGCATGTTCGGGGGATCGAGTGCTAGTGCGCGTGTTATGAGGATCACAAAATGGCTCACACGAGGAAGAAACTTTGTTCACATGGTGTGAAGATTTAGGATTTTCGTAGGAGCTCATTAGGAATTTAACTTGATCTTCAAGTTCGATCATCCTACGGTCGGAAGGAGGCAAGGAGATTGCCTTAACGGTTTTAGGTAGCTCACGGGGGTCGTCCCAACTTTCGTTATCGTAGAGGGCAAGGTCCTCTATTATACCCCATGATTCTTCCGCGGTGAGATCACTAAATTTTCCACTGGCCGCTTGGTCAATGGATCGCTTAGTGGGGAAGTTGACATGATCATAAAAGATTTGGACTTGGAGCCAAAGATCAATGCCGTGATGAGGGACTTTATGAAGTAACTCCTTGAATCGAGTCCATGCTTCGTAGAGAGATTCACCTTGACGTTGTTGGAACATCAAGATGTCATTCCTAAGCTTAGTGGTTCTCCCCGGTGGGAAAAATTGAGCAAGGAAGCGAGAGGTAAGATCATCCCAACTTGAGATGGAGCCGGCGGGAAGTCGCTCAAGCCAATTACTAGCTTGGTCCCGTAGAGAGAATTGGAAGAGACGCAGGCGCGTGGTCTCCCGAGTAGTAGCATCAAGGTCGATGGAATCGACAATTTTGAGGAAATCCCTCAAATGCTGATTTGGATCTTCGGAACGAAGTCCATGGAATGCACATCCATTTTGCACCAACCGGATGGTGTCGGATCGCAGGGCCGTAGTTTGGGCTTGGTCGGGAAGCTCAATGGTGTTCCTATAGCCTAGGTGGCTTGGTCTTGAGTATTCACCAAGAGTATGGGCTCTTGGCGGGTCATTTGGCGGTGGGTTGATGAGTGGTGGTTGGTTATCATCCTCCATGATGAAAAGTGATGGGTGTTACGAACAAAGGTCACGAAGAAGGGGGATAGACTAAGAGAAAGCTAAAAATGTGAAAAATTTACTTGATAGGAATCAAGCAAAGAACCTAAACGAGGTGGACTACTAACTAGCTAATCTATTCCCCGGCAGCGGCGCCAAAAACTTGATAACGCTACACGCGTCGTTCGGGGTCATGGAAACTTCCTTTTCTTCGAGCAAGTTTTATAACACCCTAGGCAGTGAACCTAATCGTTGTAGTGTAGTAATTAGGGTAAGCCACGGGTATTGATATCGTTCTCTAGGGGAATAGGAATACTAGTAAGAAGTTACTACGCTAAGGTTAAGGTTGAGGAAGATTATTTTTGTATTTTTATATTTTATGAAATGGAAGAGTACGAATCTCGGGTATTGGATTTGGGGGGGGGGTTGGTATTTCTACCGATTACTCTACTATTATCTAATTATCTAAACTAAGGTTGTGGGAGTCTATGTCTAATTAATGTGTGCTCGTATGATAGTTTAAAGATGTGTTTACTTAGGTTGTACTACTCCTTAATTATCTCCTATTGATGGTTGAGTTGTCACGTCCTTATTCTTAGTTGCTTTGTGTGTCTAAAGTTGTAGGGTATGCGTTTCTCCCTAACTCTTTGAACTTACCAAAGGGTCTCGTCTACAAAACCCACTAGGGATGATAAACTCTTACTCTAAGGCACTCTTTGGATAATTTAGCCTACAACTACTCAGGTAATCATATTCTAAGGTTCACAAAGATGAATCAAGCATTAAGTACACAACGAATGACCTATCGCATTACTAGATCATTAATCAACTAAGATAAGAAACAACCAATCAATATTCAATAATTAAGTTTTATACTTCCTAAGCAAACACACAAATAAATTAACCGGACATGGAGAACATGCAAGCATACACACAAATAATCAAAGACATAATTGAATTAATGAAGTAAATACTTATCTTGATGTAAGATAGGGTTTAAAACCCTAAAATACTGTACAAGACACCTTAGGTTCGGTTTTAGGTTTTCACTCCAAAAGACTCTTCTAAAACTGAAAAATTCGGATTCTATATATAAGATTACATATGCGACGACGTCACCTTATGTTTCGTGACGCCGTCGTGTCGCCGTCATTAGGGTTTCGTCTTGGCCACGTTAACCTTGCGACGACGTCACCTTATGTCCGTGACGCCGTCCTTTTCAGCTTCTGACGTCGTCTGGGTTGCATCTAGGCCGTCTGAGTAGCAACGGCCTACTCTTTTAAAGCCCGACGTCGTCACTTGAAAATAGGGTTTTTGGCTACTGTGTCGTCACAAAAAATCCTCTGACGGCGTCGCAATTAACACCTGACGCCGTCGCCTTCTGTTTTCAGCAGCTTTGAGTGTCTCGATTCTGACTTTGGCCATTTTCTTCATATATTCGCGCCTTTTCGTCCAAATAAGTGCCATTCCAGCATTTTGCCTTCAAGAGACCTAAAAAGTGAAAAGGAACGATATTAAGCAATAACGGATACAAAAGTGATCAAATAAGGGCTTAAACGACCCCTCAAAATGGTACCTTTTAAAACCTTATCAATCGACCTAGACATAAGTAACAAAATTATAGTAACGCTTGGAGGCAACGCTAGCCTACCTATTAGTTTCAAAATATCAAGTGATATAGAGCCTTCCCAGTTGGGTACTTTCATGTTGACTACAAGCACTTATAAGTTTCGTCTGATTATTTCCATGTCTGCTAGCGCGTTTCAAACATCCGAAAATGACCAAGTGATTGTAGTGAGGTTTAGGCCCTCTAACAGAAGATGAAATGATGATCTTTCGAAAGAGGTTAGACGACAATAACTTATGGATAAAACTCAAGGGTGATTTCAAGTGGCGCCTAAAAAATGGGATACCTCTGGTTTTTAAACACACAACAAGGCATGCTCGTTTTACATGTGAATTCCCTTACAAAGACTTGATCTATAATACATTTTACTCGAAAGCATGTAATCCGTGAAACTTTAGTCGTTTTATCTTACATTATGTTATTACGTCGTATATATAATATTAATTTGGTTACTTGAGTAATAGTTATTCAGATATATAAAACTGTTATCCGAAATTTTGGATACATGAAATTCCTTTATCATTTTATACATATTGTGCTTGTTATGGTGTAAATTTAGTGATTTGCAATATAACTAATTCTTGTCTCAAATATAAGTTTTCCAATAATTCACATATTTGGATACAATATTTTCAGATATTCGGATATATAAATTGCTATGTGTGCATATCATATTCATTCTCCGTGTGCCAAGTAAATTTCTATGTGTACATATCACTACCCGAAATATTTAATGCCCCTTATTCTAATTTAGTCAAATGCGTAAGTGTATAAGATAGCCAAATTAGTTTGACTTAGTAAACTACTACACATTATTGACATTTTTTATTTTCCTGACCGTTGACTACGAAATATGGCACAAGCAACTTTTGAAATAAGCGGTGCATCTATTATCCTACAACAGGACCAGAAATGGATAATGCAATCGTAAGTTACCTTTCTCAGTTTTATATGCCAATATATATAATAATGTATGATATAAAATATATATATGTTTTTATTTTGTTTACCATAGAGAGCAGAAGAGATGCCTAGAAGGTATAATTGTTTAGGGAGGATAATAAACAATGCATGCACAATAACTACTACCCTAGTTGGAATTCCCACATTTTTTCTTAGAGCATAAATTATACTCGTTAATTTTGTCAGGGATATAGGTAGTTTACATGTAAAGGATGCACAACACACAATCCATGTAGATCGACCTAGACATAAGTAACAAAATTAAAGTAACTCTTGGAGGCAATGCTAGCCTACTTATTAGTTTCAAAATATCAAGTGATATAAAGCCTTCCCAGTTGGGTACTTTCATGTTGACTACAAACACTTATAAGTTTCGTCTGATTATTTCCATGTCTGCTAGCGCGTTTCAAACATCCGAAAATGACCAAGTGATTGTAGTGAGGTTTAGGCCCTCTAGCAGAAGATGAAATGTTGATCTTTCGAAAGAGGTTAGACGACAATAACTTATGGATAAAACTCAAGGGTGATTTCAAGTGGCGCCTAAAAAATGGGATACCTCTGGTTTTTAAACACACAACAAGGCATGCTCGTTTTACATGTGAATTCCCTTACAAAGACTTGATCTATAATACATTTTACTCGAAAGCATGTAATCCGTGAAACTTTAGTCGTTTTATCTTACATTATGTTATTACGCAGTATATATAATATTAATTTGGTTACTTGAGTAATAGTTATTCAGATATATAAAACTGTTATCCGAAATTTTGGATACATGAAATTCCTTTATCATTTTATACATATTGTGCTTGTTATGGTGTAAATTTAGTGATTTGCAATATAACTAATTCTTGACTCAAATATAAGTTTTCCAATAATTCACATATTTGGATACAATATTTTCAGATATTCGGATATATAAATTGCTATGTGTGCATATCATATTCATTCTCCGTGTGCCAAGTAAATTTCTATGTGTACATATCACTACCCGAAATATTTAATACTCCTTATGCTAATTTAGTCAAATGTGTAAGTGTATAAGATAGCCAAATTAGTTTGACTTAGTAAACTACTACACATTATTGACATTTTTTATTTCCCTGACCGTTGACTACGAAATATGGCACAAGCAACTTTTGAAATAAGCGGTGCATCTATTATCCTACAACAGGACCAGAAATGGATAATGCAATCGTAAGTTACCTTTCTCAGTTTTATATGCCAATATATATAATAATGTATGATATAAAATATATATATGTTTTTATTTTGTTTACCATAGAGAGCAGAAGAGATGCCTAGAAGGTATAATTGTTTAGGGAGGATAATAAACAATGCATGCACAATAACCACTACCCTAGTTGGAATTCCCACATTTTTTCTTAGAGCATACATTATACTCGTTAATTTTGTCAGGGATATGGGTAGTTTACATGTAAAGGATGCACAACACACAATCCATGTAGATCGACCTAGACATAAGTAACAAAATTATGGTAATGCTTGGAGGCAACGCTAGCCTACCTATTAGTTTCAAAATATCAAGTGATATAGAGCCTTCCCAGTTGGGTACTTTCATGTTGACTACAAGCAATTATAAGTTTCGTCTGATTATTTCCATGTTTGCTAGCGCGTTTCAAACCTCCGAAATGACCAAGTGATTGTAGTGAGGTTTAGGCCCTCTAACAGAAGATGAAATGCTGATCTTTCGAAAGAGGTTAGACAACTATAACTTATGGATAAAACTCGAGGGTGATTTCAAGTGGCGCCTAAAAAATGGGATACCTCTGGTTTTTAAACACACAACAAGGCATGCTCGTTTTAGATGTGAATTCCCTTACAAAGCTTTGATCTATAATACATTTTACTCGAAAGCATGTAATCCGTGAAACTTTAGTCGTTTTATCTTACATTATGTTATTACGTAGTATATATAATATTAATTTGGTTACTTGAGTAATAGTTATTCAGATATATAAAACTGTTATCCGAAATATTGGGTACATGAAATTCCTTTATCATTTTATACACATTGTACTTGTTATGGTGTAAATTTAGTGATTTGTAATATAACTAATACTTGACTCAAATATAAGTTTTCCAATAATTCACATATTTGGATACAACATTTTCGGATATTAGGATATATAAATTCCTATGTGTATAAATCACATTCATTCTCCGTGTGCCAAGTAAATTGCTATGTGTACTCACTACCCGAAATATTTAATGCCCCTTATTCTAATTTAGCCAAATGCATAAGTGTATATGATAGCCAAATTAGTTTGACTTAGTAAACTACTAGTACATATTATTAACATGTTTTATTTCCATGACCGTTGACTACAAAATATGGCACAAGCAACTTTTGAAATAAGCGGTGCGTCTATTATCCTACAACAGGACCCGAAATGGATAATACAATCGTAAGTTACATGTCTCAGTTTTATATGCCAATAGTGGAACTATATTTAAGGAAAATATATGTATGTGCTAAACTTATGTTTGGTTGCATATGTTTATAGATTTGGACTTGCAAGATATAATCCAAAAAATATGTTAGTCTAGTGGTTATCATGTTTGTTAATGTTATTAACACCCTAGGTTCAATTCTTGCAAGTGGCTAAATTTTTAACAATATCCGAATTTTAATATTTAATCCAATTTTAATACTTTAAATCGTTGCTTAGGTGGCATTAACTTGTGATGACATGGACATAATGTGATGACATGGCTTTATGACGTGGTATTATGGATGCCAAGTGAAATTATATGTGACATGCCTCCTTTTATATATAATATATATATATATATATATATATATATATATATATATATATATATATATATATATATATATATATATATATATATATATGTATATATATATACTAGTGTCAAAACCCGTCCGATGGACGGGTATGACTTGTGGTTTTTATTTTTAGGTTTTAGTAAAACCAATATATACTAAAAGTAATTAAAAGTTAAATTAAACAATTTACATCTATAATTGATGTTACCATAATCAATTGCTAAAGAAGATAATTCTATAATTGTATTTTTCTTATTAATTTTTTAGCTTCATGACCCGCCCGATGGGCGGGTTCGCTTCATAATATTGTTTGACAAAATTATATGCACGTAAAATAAATAATGAATAACGGCAAATATTTCAAATAAAAAATTAGAAACAAAAATATAGTGCTCATGTATCATATGTAAAAAAACAATAATAAGTATGACAACTAATCAATTACATGATGGTTATTCATATGCGAAATATAATTTCTTTGTACAAAACGTGTGTGTAGTTTGTGTATTCGACATCATGGTCACAATAAAGAACCTCCAAACCTTTTTACGTCTTGATTCTTGAAAACAGCCACACAAAGTTGCCCGTGTGAGAATACCGACCTTTGTAGAGATAGCCCAACTTACGATTCCACTTGAATGGCATCTTATTCGGATTTAGTAAAGTACCAAGAAACATTACCATGCCTACAACATGACCAGATGTATATATAGCTTACCAATTTAGGGAATAAAGCTAATTAGTATGGGGAAGAAACGCTTGGAACTTTGATCCTTATAATGCTCTTATAAAACTATTCACAAGTCCCTAGAGAAATGATTAAGATTGTCATTTTCAATTATGAGCATCACTGACATGCTCCTCGAGTAGTGATACAAAAATGTTCCATGCTAGCTTCCATTCATTAATACATTCTAAAATGTCAAAAAATGTATATAGTAAAAACCTATAAAATACTACTGCTTACATTGGTATATATAGCTCATTTACGGCTGTATTTTACCTTGAAGCAAAGTGAAAATAAGAACCAAGAGAACCAATGGTGGTTACATAAATCAGTGCAGCTACCATCAAACAAAATAATACGATCATCAACGTCCTTACTGTAACTCCCAATAAATGCTGTTGTTGCTCCCACGATCGCTTAGAAGTTGAACTAAATTAGTGCGAAATCCAAATGTTGATATAAAAGTTCACACTAATTCCTGTGGAGTTGTTGAACAAAAAATTTCATCTTTGCTAGTTGAATAATCTATTTTAACGAATCAAAATGTTCTAACAAAAAAATAACAGCTTTACTTTTTTTGCCGAATACAAAACGAACAATAGAGACTTCGTGTGTGTATGTGATTGTGGACAGGATTATCACCACATACATATGGTATCTGAAAATGAAGCATCACTTACTTTGAACATCGCATGGTTAAATAGATTTCTAACCTGATGTAGTGGCAATCAAATCAAAATGTTAGGATCCAACCACAACTGCTAAACCTATCGGTATGTCCTTTTAACTCTAGTTATTTAATGTTACTTTGCAGCAAATCAAAACAACACCTGTCAATTTTTCATGCAAACCAAATAGACACCTAAAATTTTAATGAATAATCTGTTTTTAAAGAGGTGTTTAGTATTTGGTTCGTAATCATGTGATATGAGATTATTATAGTATATCGGACACGCATATAGGAACCCATCCAAATAGAATTAAGGATTGTTGACTAAAGTTTAATCGTCTAGACGCAAGGACTCAAACATCTTTCAAAACCAAATTTTACAGTAACTTTAAATTTCAGCAAACCAAGATTTTTGGACTGAGCACAAGTTTAGTTCTGTTTGGGCAAAAAAATCTATTAGAGGTTGTTTCGACATAAAAAGTGCTTTATGGTTGTTTGACAGAAAACTACATTTAAAGACTCTTTGGATATAAAAACGGCTTTATTGGCTGTTTAGTCAAAAAATGCGTTAAGGGGTGTTAGGATAAAAATAAGTGTAAGGTTTGTTCGGATGGAAACAACTTCAAATGGTTGTTGGACATAAACAAATTTATATATTTGTCATAGTTTTGGATCACTTTAACTCAAATTCTTTCATAGTCTTATAAAGCCAGGACAACTAATTTGGGACAATTTCTCATTAAAGGATGAGGACTAAAGTTTAATAATCTACACGCATAGGTTCGGGGTCCTACAAAAAATTTCAATTAGCAATCCCAAATAGTCCCTATAAGGAGTTATTGTGATAAGTAATACCAAACAGCCTTATAAAAGTTTAAATAAGAACTCCCAAAGAGCCCAAAAAAATTGTTATTCTAATAGCATACAAATTGAAACTCAAGCAATGGTTTAGTACTTGATCAAAATCTGCATGATCTTGTTAATCTACACTATACAGTACATGGTTAACCTCATCTTATTCATCCATGAGATTCTATCATCAGCAAAGAGCCTGGTGTACAACCAATGTTGATTCAATGGGGTTTCATATACGGTAAAAATTTTCTTATATATATAGTTGTTCTCGAGCAAGAACCGTAAAGGTCAGGGTGTAAAAATTCTATAAGGTAGTGAAAATAAGAGTGCCACTTAATAATGCACAAAAAAAAAAAAAAAAAAAAAAAAAAAAAAAAAAACTGAATTGATATTGTCAAATGTTATACTTATATTTTGCGACCACCTAAACAAAAAACTAAGCCTGTGACGAAGTGCGGCTACAAACTACCCTTGTTCTATCACAAATATATATGGATTAAAAGGAAAGGCACTTGGAACTAACCAGATACTCCGATGTCGAAATGGAAAAAGGCTTGGTATATATGTTAATCTCTTTTAAATTTGTGCCTGTACAACATCGCAGTTACATATATCTACATCAGCTTGAAACATTGTATAACACTAAACTATATTAAAAGGAAAGTGATATAAGGCATATGCAACTTATAAACACATAAACGAAGAACTTACGGTTTCCATGAGTTGCTTCACATCTATTACAATAAGCTTGAAACTGAGCCTAGCGTGTTCTGTATTTAGTTCCTCGTAAATGATTGAACCACTTTTATCTAGGTTAATATTAATTGACATTGCTTTTGGACCTTTAATGTGTGTCAATTTGCAAGGTCTACTGAGAAAGTTGTTTACAACCAACTAACTTACAATAATCAAGATTCATTATGTTAGCCTACTTTAGTTATTGGCAACTGTATATATTTCGACAACAATTTGACTTGCCTCACAATTTCGACTGCAGCCGCCATTGTATAGCGTTCTGTTAAGGAATAAGCACAATTCCATAGTTTTGGATATGAAGGTATCTCCAAAGAAAAAGACTGTATATCTATATGTGCCAGTGCAAAACATTCTGCATTAAATCAAATAAAAATAACTGATAAACACATGTTCTTTTTCTGAGTCACACTATCCCCAACGCTACAAAATATCGATTTGTAAAGTTTCACTATTCGATAATTTAGATGTTTGACTAACATTCAAACCTTTAGAGGTTAAAAGATTGATAGTATAAGGGTTAATTCTGATACACTTAATGATAAACATCAGTGACAGATAAGCTATTGCAAATAAAGCTCGCATTGCCCCAAGTTAACACTTACCAACTTTGCATAAGCCAAAGAGTCGATAAAATAAAAATTATCATTGGCAATGGCTGATAATGCGTGGATGTATATGCAACATTGTCACCAAAAACGCCAGTACTAACATATCAGTTAACAATAATGATTTTAAAAATATTCAGTAAATAGCAGCATTTGATATACAAAAAAGTTACTGGACATCTTACGAATCAACAACTTAAAAAACTTGAATTATTGTGTACTCTATGAAGGGAAAGAAGAAAGAGGCATCTCACCAACAACCTAAAACTATAATGTATCTCAATATATATCCCCTTGGTTATACCAGTTATATATTGAACTCATTTTATGCATAAACTATAATGTATCTCAATCATTTATGCATAGTATTCATTATGAAGCAAAAGTTACTAAATTAATACCGTACAATTTATATCTTTGAAATAATGCAAAAGAGTAAAAGCATCTATAGAAGCATACCCATGAAAGTTGGCCTGGTGGCGCGGGTGCTGAAGTTAACCCTAACTCCACATGCTCCCCTGATATTGCTTCTTTCCATCCTGCAGGTATGAAAGCAATCACCAAGGCTAGTCAGACATCACTTTATGTGAGAACATTGGCCAACAAATCATCTCAGTTGAATCATAAAGGTTACACAACAAATGTTAGACACTCAAACATTTGATTATTATAACTTAGTACGGCATAAGAACATCCAAAATTTCAATGACTATTTTATACAACATGTTCAATCGAAATGCTTTTACCCACTATGATAATCATATATGCAGTATGATCTGGTTTCCGAGCTGAATTGATAACTTCAATCACATAAAATATCATCAAGACGCACCAAAAATTAAAAATTTACATAAAAACACAATAAAACTAAAATCTTAAGAATAGCAGCAAGAAACTGATGTTGATTACATCTGGGTCATTTCATCTCTTAAACTCCCTAAATACTCAATCGGCTAAACTGCTTAAACACTAAAACAACAACGAATAATCTAGTTAAACATATCAGATCTAATTTTATTGCATGTACAAAAAAGCAAACCCCAAAGACCCTCTAATTTTAAAGAGCATGAAAGTAGGTACTTTTATACTCCAACATGAAGGGTTGACCGATCACCTTTACCATCGTAAATTTACCTACATGTACTAAAACATAGGAAAAACAAACATGAGTCGTTTCTTAATATTTTGTTTAAGTATTTTCAGGTGATACAAAGCAAGGTCTTTACCAAACACTATAGGGTATTCAAGCAACTGTTCAAAATGGGTAGCTGGGAGCAGCTCATATGGTTGGCACAAAAACCTATAATCAAAATGTGCATTTGTCAACCACATGGTTTTTGAATATTATCTTGCTGAAACAATGTTACAAAACATGCTCAAGTGACTAATCAAGTATGGGTCTTAAATATCATATCTACCATTGAGCATTTTAGTCGTATTTCTCCATCTACCTGAGAAGTAAATCTTAAACACTGATGATATGACTAAATAAAGTTTAAACCTACATGCAGTACAATAATATTTAGTCAAAGTATAATAACTTTCACTGTTTTGGCTGCTCGACCCATTTGTAAATCGATTGATAAGGACCTTATTAGTTTTAGTTGTTTACGAATAGGGATGAAACGAGACTGACTTTTGATCATGTATGCCCTTCATGAGTGTCTTCTTGAGCTTCACAAACAATAAAGGTAACTAATGCCATGTAACTAATGGCATAACTAATAATGTCACGTTATCAGCATGGGTAACTGTTATCAAAAATTTTTTTTGCCATAATCATGGCATAATGATGGTATATTTAATTTCGTTCTGCAAAACACATTTACTTTCTAACCTCTTTCATTCTTCATATAAGAAAACTTGCTTTATATAACAAAACTTGCTTTATATAAGAAAACTTGATAGATGTTTACACAACACCTAACATCTTCATGGACAAAAATAGAAGCCAAAGTAGCTATACTCACCGGTGGGGAAAGCGGCATAACAATTTGATGTTCCACGATTTCATGTTCTTCTAATGTACGTTGGGCCGTAATTTCTTCCTAACACACAAATAAATTTCAATCAGTGATAATGCAAATAAAGATGTGGTTTCATATTCTAAGTGAAAACCTGTGTTTTCGCGTACGGAAAAGACTATGAGGATGCAATTTAACTGTTGATAACCGAAATATATTCCAAAGGTTAATATAAATATCTACCTGGGAACTCAAAGCCTCGAGCTTTCATCATAAGTGCCATGCACATACCTTCAAGTCGAAAAAAGATCCGGTATTAATACGGATAACCACATTTGCATCCGTTTTTCAACAGAAAGCCCACATCATACTTTTCTTTAACCTGCTTAGTTTGTGAATTTTGGCAAAAAGGCCATATGAAGAAGCACATGCATAATAGGTTATTTCAACCACAAAATATCGAGAAGCTTTCAAATAAGGTTTCTGAAAAACCTTGAAAGTGCTAAATAACAGATACTAAACTCGCCAAGGAAGCCTGCCAAAACACCCCTATAACAGGTAAAAAGGTCACCTGGAAGACTGAAGACATTTCTCGTATAATTCCTTCCATACCAGATTTACCCAACCTGTTCAAAAGTCCTGAAAAAGAAATAAAGAATTAACACAGCTAACCAATCAAAAGCTAACCTTTAGAACATCCTTTACACCCAATACATTTTGCCCACTTACTCTCTTATTTGAATCTGTAGAAACTAAGCTTACCTTTTTCAGTTACGAACATGATAGTTCATACGAACCAATAAGTATTGTAGTATATATGTCTTATATTCTATTATTTTGTGAATTGCCAATCACGTCTGGAGTCTCTACCCTAGTAGGGGTGCTGAATAAGGAAAAAAAGTAAATGAATAACCATTCAATAAGACTAAGAAGATGAACACATGATTACATGTGTAGGTGGAAATATCAACTCACTTATGTACCGATTTTGTTTCATCTTTAATTGGTATATTGGTAAAATATTAACAATGGCTTAAATGGGAAAAAGAACAAACGGATCAATAGTAGCACAACGTACATATAATAGTTGTAAGAAAGGAGGCTATATGTAACTATATGAGTTTCAGACATTAAGATACATGATAAGTTAAAAAAAAATGAACAGTATGACATCTGAGACACAATGAACCAATCTGACGTGCCTGTGAAAATATATATTGTTCCTAACTTCAAAGTTCATATTACCAGGAGGGTACTATGTTGTACCTGAATACGATCCATGATGCCTCATCAAAATGCCATCATTGTAAAAGCTAATACTGGGACACTTTTTAAATAAAATGCTTCCTGCTTCAGCATGTTTGAAGGAAGTCTTCTGCCATTGTAGCGGTTAACCTTGAACTTGTGAAAGATACATCAGATTATTTTCATGGAAATTCGAAGAAAGATGAAGGATTGATATATTGTTACTCAATATTGTTTATGAACATACCTTCTAATTCATGAAAAGCAAGTTGTTGATACGATTGATCGCGTTTTTTTTTTTTTTTTTTTTTTTTTTTTTTTTTTTTAGATCGAATAGGGATGAGACCTAGGTATTTTTCAGGAGTGATTTACTTATGAACGAAGACGGATGAATGTGTATGAGCTGTGTTTGCTTATGTGCAGCTTCATCAAAGAAAAATAACTCTAACATTACCCAAAGCCAAAATTTGATAGAATAGTACCGTGAGGAAGTTGCTAGTATTTTGATATAGTTGTTGATCTTGCTACTCTAGATGCCAGCTGGAACTTGTTTTGGAATATCTGGTGGTGTTACAGGTGCTGCAGGTTTAAGAGTCGGCTCAGTAGTACTGGCAGCATGCACCTGACTGGCTGGATCCTATGCATTGCCTTTGCTGAGTTTTGGTTCATCTTAGCTACCAAAAAGGTACTCCCTCCGTCCCAAATTTATAGTCCCCTTTTGACTTTTTCGGTCTTTCCATTACAACTTTGACCTTGCGTATTTTTGTTTGTGTTATATAATACTTGATGCAATATATATGAATTGATTGGATTTTTAAATGTATATTCATTGGTATAATTTTTATCAATTATTGTATAATACAAATAAAAATATTTAAGGTCAAAGTTGAAAAGTAAAGACCGAAAAAGTCAAACGGGGACTATAATTTTGGGACGGAGGTAGTAGTAGAGTAAACTCTGTCCCCCGTCACTGCTGATACCATAACCCATGATTTCTTCTTTTAACTTCTGTATACCCTGCTTGCCATGATAATGAAATAAATCACAATAAGCTCAAAAATAAATAAGTGCATCAAAGGAAGTTTAACTGATAGTTAAAACTACAGACCATGTGCCTTCATATCGATTCTAGTTTGATTCACTCAACCACCTGACCCTTCTCACGCACTCAATGCTCTCTGGTCTCTTGAAACTGCTCTCAAGTCCACCAATATGCTCAGCCCAAAGGGACATCCTATACCCCTTTATCTGCAAAAGATCAATTCATAAGTCCTCTCAAACCTTCTAATGACCGTTGGTTGATATTTGCATATCCCAGGATCACAAACATCATCCACTATCATTCCTTTGGAGTGTACATATATCATAAAACGTCGACTTTTGCTCCTCATAAAAGTCTAAGAATATATAAATACCTTATCTATGGAAATAGATTCTTCCTTCACTTAATGAAGCCTTTTCTCATTTACATTCTGGTTAATACGAAATTTAATCAAATCGAATGAAGATTCGATAAAAAGCTACAGTGATGGAGAAGACTTGACACCTAAAGACATACATATTTAACACTTTGTACTCAAAAAGTTAAAAGCAACTTTCAAAATTTAATATCGACTTTGTACCACCCATCGAACTTAAAAAGATACATACAATAAAGCTCAAACATTACTGAAACCCCATGTCATCAAAGAATACTGCTCTAGCTTCGGCTGTTTGATCAGGCATGTTTGTAGCCAAGAAATACCTGTTGAGAGGGTTATTAGATATTTGCAATATTAAAACAATGGTTCTTAATGGGTTATCATGAGACTAATGGGAGTTGGTGCTCACAGATGTTTAGGTGCCCATGATCACCACACACGAATGTTTTTCCAACTGGTTGAAAAGTTTCCTGCGACATTGATGCAACTGCTCGACATGCAAACTGAACCCCTTGTAACATAGATCATAAAAAAGCAATAGAAATTGAATACTAAAATTTTACAAACATATAAACGAATAACACTAAAACTGAAAATCTTATATCTAGAAAATCTTATATCTATTAAATATGTGAATCATTAAAAATATATATAATAAATACCTGAAGTATATGTGAATCACTGTATCATTCAATCAACCAATGAGTAACACAATATATCAACATGAAAAAAATCACATGGGAATAAAAAATACAAAAACCTTAAAGGATTGTTGTAGATCTTATTGCGGTGGCTACGAATGTTTTTGGCAAAAAAGATGGCGACATGATGACCTGTTGATGAGACTGGAATAGCGTATATCATGTACTTCTTGCGATCATTCTTCTTTCAAGCCTGAATGTGATGAAGCCGAAAAAAGTTGCATAGAAGGCGAATGATATTAGGGTTTCGTGTAGAGACAGATTGAATAATTAATATTGTGGAACTAAATTTAAGGAAACGATATGTGTATTGCTCTTTTGTCTAGTATATTTTTTTTGTTTTTGGTACTTGAACACAATCAATGGTTTGGCTCCATTGGTTGAGATGTTTGCATGTTAACTTAATGATCTAGGTTCGAATCTTACTAAGTTCCTTTTTACACAAATTTATTTCGAATTTTAGTAAAATGCCACATGTATTAAAAAAATGCTATTGATGACATGGAAATATGACGTGGCTTTATGGGATGCCAAGTGGCATTATGGGATGCCAAGTGGCATTATGACGTGGCATGCCTCCTCTTATATATAATGTATAGATATATATATATATATAGGGAAGGGTTATTTTCATAACCAAATAAACTGCGAGAACCAGCTTCAACCAATCAGAATTTTTTGAATATTAATTTTTATTATTTAATTCAAAATGGTATAATGGTAAAATTACTTTTTTCTTTTCTCTTCTTTTTGATTTTTTTTTGTAAAAACGTTTTTTTTCTCCTAAATTTCGTTTTTTTTTTTTTTTTTTTTTTTTTTTTTCTTTTTTTTTTTTGCATTAGATATATTTAAAAATGCAGTATGTGCACATGTGTTTTTGTAAAAAATAAGGTTAACTATTAACTACATTATGACAATTTTATTTTTCGTTTATGCATAAATATTTTGTTTATGCACATGTATCTTTAAGAAAGATTACATAAATATATATACAAGAAATAAAACTTTTACAATAGATTTAAAATTGTATTACATTATTGATATGATATTCAACTTTAGTACAAACATCACCATGTTTACACTTGTATTCAATTTTATTACAAATATATGAAGCATGCACATGTGCATAATCTAATGTCTTTAACAGTTGGTTCATCATTTTGGCGTGCACATGTATTACTCGACTAGTTCAAACACACATAAAATCTGCACATGTGTGTTTAATCCTTTTGCACATGTATTTTTATCGTCTCGCTCATCTTAACTTATATAAGTCTGTGCCAGCATCCACAACGTCGAGTAACCTGCCACAATCAATTATAAGTTTTGGTTAGTTGAACAAGTAGTCTTAGTATATGAATAATCTAACAAAACACAGATGTTCACTTACACATAAGCTATACTTGGTAAATACACTAGCATAACATATATACACACTTACTTATAGGTTATTCTTTGTTAAAATAACAATTTTCATATACATGTATGCACAAATAATAACATGTTCTTTAATAACTATAAAAACACGTGTGCACAGAAGATCGGATCTAAAAACATATATGCATTTTCAATAAATATAAACTACGAAACTTAAAAAACACATATGTACAGAACATATCAAATTCACCATAAACCGTAAAAACACATATGCACTCTAAATAGCACATATGCATACTCATTTTATTCATTTTGACAGCAAACAAAACAGCCATTTTGACAGCAAACCAAACAGCCCCTTTTTGACAGAAACAATAGCAGCTAAACAACCCTTTTTTGACAGAAAAACAACAACCAAGCACCCATTTTGACAGCAAACCAAACAACCCCTTTTTGACAGAAAAAACTGCAGCCAAACACCCATTTTGACAGCATAAAACACATATGCACATGTACATTCTTAGCCAAAACACATATGCACAATAGGTATCAAATTTACCAAAAACTTCATATAAAGTTTCCAACGAGAATAAAAAAAGAAATAAAATACTCTTTAATATTTATGCACCTTTCAAACAAGACACGTATTATTTTCTGTCTTTTCATGAAAAAAATGCAATCTTTAAGCAAACACAGGAAATTAGCGTTGTCAATGTCTTAACCGAAACCATACAAACGTTATTCAAGTTAATAAATTGATTCAATAAGTAAACCTTATTACATAAATAAACACTTATAGTGAACATAAATTTGATTCAATAAACAATTAGCTTTGTTTCTAATAGTTAATGTCAATTTAATTTAACCCATATTCTGTAACAAAAGTAGCAACCTGCAATCCACATGTACTTGTCTTAACCCCGATCGGTAACAAAAACAGTTTATCTTTTGGATAATGTATCGTTATTTAACCCCCATTTCTATATACAAATAAAATATATATGCATTTTCAATACATTTAAACTCCGAAACCGTAAAAACACACGTGCACAAAAGGTAACAAATTTACTATAAATTGTAAAAACACATATGCACTCTCAATAACACATATGCACACTTCTTTTATTGTTTTTGTATCATCCATAAAACATATATGCATTTCAAAAGCTAATTTAGAAGAAACAAGCATAAACTCCACATAACTAATTACGAACAAAACTCTTAAGAAACACAAATAGACTATCATGTCATTTGAATTTTTTCTTTAATTCTATTTTGTACAATACATTTATTTTATAATTTCCAAAGACCATATATATTTTTAAAAAAAAAAAAAAAAAAAAAAAAAAATCACATGCGTCTCGATGTTACTCAGTTAATTTTAATCTTATTAATTTTTTTAATTAGGGCAAATAACAAAAAAATGCATCGAACTTGACACTTTATGTGATTGTGTGTAGCCGACTATTTTTTTTCTTATTGTATGCATTGAACTTTTAAATTTCGATTATTATGTGTAATTTGTGACTATTTTACCATGTAAAATGACCATTTTACCCTTCAAAATTTGAAAAAATTAAGGGTAAAATGGTCACAAAATACACATAATAATCGAATTTTGAAAGTTCAATACACACAATAAGAAAAAAAATAGTTGGCTACACACAATCATAAAAAGTGTCAAGTTCGATGCATTTTTTTGTCATTTGCCCTTTTAATTATTGTTCGAAGAAAGCAATCCATATTTTTTTCATTCAAAGCCTCATTTGGTCCTACAAATCTAAATAAGATACCATTTTTTAGCAAGAAAATTGCAACAAACTAAAATAAAATAACCATTTTGCAATATGAGATGCTATCCCTGCACCCCTAAAAAAAATTTTAGGGGGTGTTAGAGTTTTCTCTCTCCTCTCAATGATTGGGACATTGGTTTCTGTGTCAATGATTGAAATTTTTGTTTTTTTTGTCTGTTTTTTTGTACAAGTCTTTTTTTTTTTTTTTTTTTTTTTTTTTTACTTTTACTCTTTTATTTCTTTTATAAAAGTAAGGTTTTTTTTTACTCTTTTATTTCTTTTTTACTGAATAAAGTATATAACTTTTTTTCAATTTTTTTTTCTTTATGAATCATTTTTAAAACTTAAAAAAAAAACGTTGTTGGAAATTTTTTGAGGCTCAGTTCGAAGATTGCAAAAGTGAGATTTTATCTCACTTTGCCGTCCATTCGGTTTTCATCATCGCCTCGGAAAATTTTTAGGCTCAAAAATCATCATCGCCATGGCTCAAAAAAAATTTCCAACTGCCATGGCTCAAAAATACCATTTCCAACTGCCATGGCTCAAAACTTAGAAATAAAAACTTAGAAATAAGCCGAAAAGTTGGCAACCATCACATGTATAGCAACTCAGTAGATGAATCAAATATGAAAATACCTTCGTTCACACCATCGTATACACAAAAGGGATATACCTTTTGAATAACTTCTCTCATCTAAAAGGGATATACCCACCGACCCATTAACCCTCACTGAAAATCTATCACAAATTCAACAAAACCCATTTCACACAAAACCCATCTCAAATCCAACTAAAAGTCAATAGATCAAGTGAAAAAAAAAAAGTCAACGACCAAACAAGTCAAACCTTTGTCTTACCAAATGTATGAAGATGAAGATGATTTTGTCTCAGAAGAATATCTAAACAAAGCCAACAAACAAATCTCAAAAGATTTTAACCCATACGTGGGTAACAAATATGCACCAATTATTGGTTTTTCATCTTTTTTATCACAAAAATAGACTCAAAATATACATATTACATCTACTTTTTCCAACAACAACATCAACCCATAGAAACAACAGGCCTCAAGAACCATAGAAACATCCAAATTGGTATCTAGAACAACCAAAAACAACAGGCCTCAAGAACCATAGAAACCATCCCGTTTACTTTCAGATACGCAACCATAGAAACTTTAGATCTAGGGCGCGTCGGTGAGAAATACCGCGCGTGCCCTATGTTAAAATGATCACCTTTTCCCGATCTATCTTTTGGTATATGGGGTATGTAGTGTTGGTGGTGCGTGGCCGGAGAAGACGCCGGAAAGACGCCGGGTTTAGAGAGAGAGAAGAGAGAGATATTAAAAGTGTATTATTGAGTGTGTGAGGGATTTGGAGAGGAGACAAAAGAGAGAGAGAGATATTATTGAGTCAAAACGGGTATTCACAAAACAAGGGGCGCACGAGTATTTCTCAAAACCGGACTTGTAAAAGACTATTAGTTGTGTTTTTAAAAAAAAAAATTTAAAAAGTTGTTAAAAAAACCGGACTTGTAAAAAAAGTTTGTTAAAAAAATTTAAAAAAAGTTGTTAATTTTTTGTAAAATACTATTAGTTGTATTAGTATTTTTTTAAATAAAGTTGTTAAAAATGTTGTAAATTTTAATAAAGTTGTTAAAATATTTTATAAAAGTTCTTGTGTTTTTTATTTTTTAGGTGTTCGGTAATGAAGTTGCTTTAATTGATTGGGTGAAATCTACTGCTGAATCGATTGGTTTTGTTATTGTTAAAGGAAGAACTAAAACAGATAGGGGCTATAAGTACTCTATCGAATTGTTGTGTTCTAGAAATGGGATTTCTGCACGTGAAGGTTTAGAAGATGAACTTGAACGGCAGACTAGTACCGCTAAAATTAATTGCCCATTCAGATTACTGGCGAAATTTATAAAACGTCAAAATGGTTGGATATTGAGGGTCAAGTGTCCGAGGCATAATCATGTATTCGTAGACTCGTTCCATGGTTTTTCACAAGCCATGCGATTAAAAGAAAATGAGTTCGTTTTGGTGAAGCAGTTGACAGAACAACATGTAGCACCACGAATTATACTTTCTGCAATAAAAGAGAGCGATCCGAATAACGTGTCTGGCATTAAAACGATATACAATGCACAAGACAAGATACGTCGCGCCAATCGTGGTGATTTGACTCCGATACAACTCCTGTTTGTACATTTGCAGCGTCAAGGTTATACATATTACCCTAGGATAAATGACCACACAAATGAACTGGATGAAATATTTTTTGTTCACCCGACGTCATATGCCTTGTGGACAACATATCCGGAAATCATGCTGATGGACTCCACATACAACACCACGATGTTTAAACTGCCATTATTTACAATTGTTGGGGTTACTCCAACAAACACAACATCTGGCGTTTAGCTTTTTGGACAAGGAAAAAAAGCCAAATTTCAAATGGGTGTTGGAATGTGTTAAGTTGGTGATACAAGAACAATATTACCCGCGGGTTATCGTCACCGACAGAGATTTAGCGTTGCTTGGGGCATGCGCAGAAGAATTCCCAAACGCTAACAGATTACTCTGCCGATGGCATTTCAATGGATGCTTTACGGCTCATACTCGCAGAAAGTAAATGGGATGTTGACCCACAAGCATGTGGTCATGAGTTGCGGTTAGTGTATGGTTTACCATGCTATCACCAACTGTTTTGGCTTCAAGCAAACGGTATGGATTTTAAAATTTATGCCTATCAAATTATTCTTCCCGTCAATACCGATAATTTTAACTAGTTCTGTTTTTCGAATACAGGATTGCCTATTCCGCTTGATTTTGTTGATAATTTTTGGAGAACACTAAGCGTTCCCTGGCCTGTTGTCCTAAATACTCAAGAGCCTGAAGAGCCTGAACATCCTCAAGAGCCTCAAGGGCCTGAAGAGCCTGAATATTTTTCTTGTCAAGATGACGTACAAAAATTCCAAGGTGTTTTTAGCAAAGCATCGTCGTTTGTCAAAAAAAAAATGTTAAACAGGCTCAGAGGTATATACGCTCCTGAATCTGTGTCAGCCCAACAACCTGCTGTTAAAGACGATAATCGTGGACGTCCGAGCTCAAAGGACAACAAATCCAAGTCTAAACCAAATATCCCGGATTTGAACGAAGAACCCCCCACAAGGCACCACAGAAGCTACACAAAACCTAAAAAAGTCCCAGAAGTAAATAAAGAATCTGCGAGACACAGTTCTTATGTGGGAGAGCCTTCTAACGTCCCAGACTTAAACGAAGGACCTAGCGAGGGCAACTTAAGACACCACTTGTACGTTCCAGATTACTTTAGCGAATATTGTATGACTGAAATTCCAGCTCTTTTCCGACGCTGGATCCTAGGGATCTTTAACGTGGAGGGTGATGGAAATTGTGGCTATCGAGCTCTTGCCGTAGGTCTTGGCCATCAGCAAGAAATGTGGCCCAGAATTCGAGCTCTTGCCAGGGAAGAGGTAGACAATCACGAGGAAGTTTACAGGGAAATGTGGGGTGAATATTTTACATCTACACGTAACTCGATGAATTGGTTTAACGGTGCAGCACCCCGACGTTATTGGATGACTATGCCATAAATGGGAGTGGTTATTGCTACAGCTCTTAACCGTCCTATTGTATGTATAACCAATTCACAATCTCTTTTGTGTCTTCCGCTGAGAGGTTCTCCCAATTCAGCAGAAATATTGTCTCCGGTTGTGATTCTTCGTGTGGGGAACGACGAATGTGCTCACTTCGTTCTTGCGGTTCTTGATGAAGACTCACCACTCCCGTATAATCACCCGCAATGGAGATATTTTAGAAATGCTGTGGCCGCGCCATGGGAACATGTGTTTACTCAACGACAGAGGATGTTTAGATATACGTAGAAAACGATTATTGATTTATATTGTAAATAACAAAACATGTATAGACGATTACTGATTTATATTGTAAATGACACAACATGTATAGCCGATTACTGATTTATATTGTAAATGACACAACATGTATAGACGACTACGCCTCGGGCGTGATTGATCTTAGTTTCTAGTTATATTGTAATTTTGTGAACCATGTATCAACTATTAATCTATAACAAGATTGGTTCTTGTGAACCATGATATTACTAATTTATGTTGTGAATAATTATACAAATTCTTTTGTCCAGATGCAACAACAAAATCCTTACTTGTGTCGTTGTCAACGTGGATTAATAATTGAAAGAACATCCCACAAGCCCAAAACTTGTGGTCTGAAGTATTATGCATGTCCTTTCTCAAAGGTAAATAATTAAACGTTTGCTTATTTGCGTAAATATATCAATAACTTGTTTGTTTAGAATACATTTCTTATAATTGTTTCGTCATGTAACAGCCAGGGACTAAAGACTATGGGTGTCGATACTTCATGTGGAAGGAAATATTTCAACAAAAGTACTTTGGTGAAGCCTCTTCTTCAACGCAGTGCTCAAACTGCGAAACTAAAGATACAACGATCAACATGCTATTGGCTGAAAACAATTTGTTGCAGGCAAAAATAAAGGCGTTGGAGGCATCACTGGAATTGGCGAGAAATCCAGTTGATCACGCATGTCAGCCGAGTGGAATATTCTATGAGCTTATAGATGACATTAATAATCTTCATGTGCAGTAGATTTCGTTGTAATATTGAAAACATTGTTGTTTTACTTGTTTAATGTTTTATTGTTATTGTTTAATTAAATGGAAACAAACACACAATTAAAAAGCATAACGTAAAATAAATATCATATAAAAACACTACACAATTAAATACACTATACATATAAAAACACTACACAAATAAAATTATACACAAATACAAAACAAAAAAAAAAAACTAAAAAAAAAAAAAAAAAAAAAACCAATCATTGGGCCAATGATTGGCCTAGTGTGAGGTGCAAGGGAAGGAAAAATGGGGGTGCAAGTTTAGATCGCCCCTACAAAAACGAAAACTTAAACAATTAAATAAATAAAAATAAGGGATTTAAATCTAAACTCTAATTAATTTAAGAAAAAATATATATTTGGGATACCTGGATCAAAAAGATAAACATGAAGAGTCATGGTGAAATGAAGAACATAAGACGTATATTTGTTTATAGAGGCTGGATATAGATTTAATTTCTTTTATTTGATTTTACAAACCTAATAATATTTCATTAAATTAGGAGGTGTAGATTTTTATTCGGTGATTGCATATATGATATAAAAAGAGGCTATAGTGGTGTTTATGATTTTTACTACAACAGTAAGACCCATTATCTTTATGGTGGCTGTGAAAAAATATGGAGTGGAGAGGGTGGCTAGGGTTTTTTGAGAGAGAAAAAGATGACTATTTCTCTAAAATTTTGGATCTAATTAAATACTTGGATGATTTTTTTTTTCCTTTCAAACGGTTAATGTTTTGTGAAATACCAATAGTGCCCTTTTACCCCCCTATTAAACATTACCTCATTTTGTATTTATTTACAATAATGTCATTTTATTTTCAGCCATAGATTATTTTGATCAAAGGCTAAAAATGGTTCTCGCAGTTCTTGCATTTTTTATAGTTCTGAAAAGAACCTCACACACTATATATATATATATATATATATATATATATATATATATATATATATATATATATATATATATAATATTAATAAAAAGCTTTAAAACTCTTTCATAGTATAAATATAACATTTTATTAAGCTTGTGATTCATTTGTTACAAAAATCTATATAATTAAATAAGTAATTAAAAAAATACATAATCGGATTATTTGGTTTGATTTTTGATTCTTCGGTCTGGTTTTTGGTTATTCAGTTTAATCCAAATTGAATTTAGCGTGGTTCGGTTTTACTAAAAAAAAATTAACCAAACTAACCAAATCGAATAAACCGAACTACCAAATAACCAAATCGATAAACACTCCAGTCCAAACTTACAGAACTACAAGCCCAAAGCCCAAAATGGCAAAAGCTTGCAAAGCCTCATTTCCTTATTACATTTACGGTTCGGATCAGTTAACCCGAATCCACCTACCCAAATCCATGGATCCGATCACTAATTTCAATCCAACATGTTTTTCTCAAAATCAGGAAACAATGTATATAAAACCAAATCAAAATTGATAACCCCCAACTAAACGGTGACTGAAATTGATTGTAGTAATAATAAAATGGAGGATATGTTAGTTGCAATTGTATCGATGCTTTTAATTGTGGCGTTAGTTCCGCTTTATTTCTGGAGACGCCGTCAAGTTACTAATGAGTCTCTTCATCAACATGAAGAAGAACCTCAGGTTTGTTTTTATTTTTATTTTTATTTTAACCATTTGTTATATAATTTGATTATCAAGTTTTTAGTTTTCGAGTATAGCGAAAAATGATTAGTATATTGTGAAATAGTTAGTTTAGGATTATTTTTTTATCAAAGTTATTGAATAATCACAATTAGCCAAACACCCAAATAACGGTTATTTTATTCGGATGATTTCGTATCAAGTGATCTTTTTTGAAATGTACTGTTATGCTTGCTCAAATATATATAGGTTCAGCAGAGAGAAGCTGTTGTAAGGCCTGCCGGTGCTGCTCGTAGTAGGATGCGTAGACGGAATACTTCAGCTGCCAGCACGTCATCTGCTCCACAAGCTGTAGAAGGTTCGTGATGCGATGTTTTTATTCATTAGCCTATGTATGGACAGCCATTTTTGATTAGATTTGTTGTTGCATTAAATATGATCATTTGAGCACTACACGTGTGTGAGATCTTAAGCTGTGCTAGTAGTGGAATACGTTTCCACTGACACTTTTGTGGGTTAAGCAGAAACTGAAGATGGAAGTGACGAGGAAGCTGTTGAAGGGGAATATTATAATGCAAAGAATTCAAAGAAGAAAGGAAGAAAGAAAGAGGAGCGCCAGGCAGCACGTCAGGTGAAAATATTATCTTTTAAAACGCTAGTCGACTTTTTTTGTTAGAATTGTATTTGGATTATGCTTCTTGATATAATGAAGCCATGAAGGTGTCTTTATTGGATTCTTTAAGGCAATCTCAAAATTAGTTGGTGGATTTCTAACGTAATCAAAATAAACATACCCAAGACATTTCCAAACTTTTCTAATGTATAAAGTTACGTTAAACTACTCAAAAAAATCTTTATTATCTAATTTAGGCCTAACATCTTGTTCTTTACTATTGACGTGAAGGCTGAAGAGGCAGCAAGGGAGTCAAGAAATACAAAACAAGACCGTTATGCAGAAATACGCAGGCGAAAGGATGAGGAACACGAAGCAAAAGAGCGTATGCTGGTTGGTTTATATTTTCTTCTCTTGTATATGTTCTCATGCTTGCTTAATTTTTTAATTTCTCTTGTAAATAAAATTTGAGCTGTTCTAGGAAGAAGAAGCTGCGGCTCGAAAGGCCAAGGAGGAGGAAGCTGCAGCATTAGAGTTTGATAAGTGGAAAGGAGAATTTTCGGTAGATGCTGAAGGTACTACAGAAAATGAAGTTCAAGATGGAACCCAGGGTTTGCTTTATGATTTTGTGGAATACATCAAGGTATATCTTTGGTCCTTTATTCGTTGCAAGTATCTGGTCTTGGATATGGTTACCTCTAGCAGTAGAATAAAGGAGTCATTAATTATATGAATTCGGTTTCTCTTCATACGGAACACGAGTTAGTGTGTTTAAATACGGTCTTAGAATCTAAATTAAGGGCCTTTTTGTTTTCTATCCTCATTGAGTGTCTTCTGGATAAGCAGATAACTGATGTATGTCTGGATGTTCTTTGATTTTCAAATTTTTTCTTAGGTTAGATTTTAAATTGTTTAGATTAAGGTGTCGTTCCGCTTTTTGAGAATGACAAACATGGAATTAGACATCCAGACACAAGGGCCAGTGCAATATGGTTATTTACTGTTCAACACGTAAAACAAATGAACATAAGATTGATGCATTCTGTCGTTAAGGTAGTGTAGATTGTTACTTTTTATGGCAATGGATTTTTAAATTGATCCATGAACTTGCAGAAACAGAAATGCGTCCCCTTGGAAGATCTTGCTGCAGAATTCAAACTACGGACTCAGGTGCTCCTTGCTGATATTTCTTCTTTCTTGGTTTTACTTGTAATATGATTGTGCTAGAGTTAATATCTCATAACCATTGGTACTAATACTCTGTGATACTCATTTCCTTCTTGTTTTGTAATATAGGATTGTATCAATCGAATCACTTCGTTGGAAGACATGGGTATGATTCCTTTTCAGTTTTTCTTGTCATTGTTTGGCTTAAATTTTGAATGCAACAACCATCTGGTGAATGGTGATCATCTACGGAAGTTCAGTTTTTCCCATGTTCTCTTCAAATGTTATTCTCTAGCACCTGCATATATGCACAATTGTGGTTCATTTTCATCAGCTGATACATTTTTTCTCTCGATGCAGGGAGATTATCTGGTGTGATGGATGACAGAGGAAAATACATATACATCTCACATGAAGAAATGCAGGCAGTTGCAGACTATATCAAGCGTGAAGGGAGGGTCAGTATTGCCCATCTAGCAAGCCAGTCGAACCAGTTTATAGATTTGGAGCCCAAAGCACAGTTTGTTGAGGATTTAAGCACTCAAGATGAAATTACAGTTGCTTGATCCGCTGTACGTCGTTTTGTTTTGTGTCATAGAGTTTGTATAAACATAGATCCTGTGAACCAAAGTTAAAGCATGTAGAACAGTTTCTTGTGTATGTCATGTGAGCTCTGATTTTCACGTTTTGTCTATAAAGCTGGTGTTTATGACTGCCTATAAAAACTAATGCTTTTTCAAATATTCACTCTCAAATAAAGGTGAACTTTGTTCATGTACTTCCTACATGCTATAAGATTATGTCGGAGCATACTCGACACTCAGATATTATGATGGCACTCTATTGACAACCTGCTGACTTAAAAGAAGCATGTCTAAAAAATTTCCTAGTTTTCATAATATTAACAATGGCAGTAGACCTGCGTTGTATTTAAAAAAAAACCATGATCAAGCCTTTATTAGCTGGTATATATGCTCAAATGCATCATGTTTTACAGACATTGAAAGAGTTTGAAATGATTATCATCCTTGGATGATTGCGTAAGAGAATGCTGGACAAACTAACAAACTGTGAAGTGTTTTTGACATATAGTATTCAGATCAACCACGAAACCCATCTTGACCCATTTCTTCTTATGTATAAATTACCAATCATCTGATGTCCATTTTGTGAAAATTTTCATGGTAAACTTTTAAATTGATGCATGTCTACCTATATGTGTTTGAGAAACAAATATAGAAAGAGGCCCAAAGCATAGAAGAGATATATGTTACACAGGGGAAATCAATTATTAATAGTGACAGATACCAAGAGTTAAAAACACAAGTGATGCAGATGGTATCAAAGAAAGATCCATTGCAAACATACATAACTTGAGTTATTTAAACATAAAGTTTAGGTAACATTTCTAATTAGTAGGCAAAGTCTCATCAAGAACAAAGGCATTAAAGGGTTTGGTTGTCTTCCTCCAGAAGGTGCAATCATCAAGTATACCAGGACCACCAGCGTCGTTGCTTGGGTAGCACAAATTCGTGAAACAGGATGGACAGGGGACCGGTTCTTGAGGGTGGCTATGAATAGTTGTTCTGTTGGCACAAACAGAGAGATATTAAAGAGGAGCAAAAATTTCATGATGTTGAAAAATAACTCAAAAACCATTAACGTAGAGATTGCAAAAGGCATTTTTCTTGTTGTTGTTGTTGTTTTTCACAAAGACATACACAAACAAATAATACAATTGTGTCTCAAAACAGCAATATAACCAGTTTTATTTATTCAAGACTTGGTCATAAAAGTATAAAGAAATGGCATTGAATTAAAATCAGAGGACGATTGATTTGTAACTCTGTTTGAGCCCCGATCTAATAATATTAATAAATCAAAAGAAGAAAGACTTACACGTATAAACAGCCGTTGCACCTGGCATGCTGCACATATATAATAGAAGAAGAATTAATGTAAATAGATGGATTTTTTCAAAAGCGAGTTGCAATGCAATAATCAAGACTTGGGGACTTTTTGTTTTCGATTACACTCTTTAGTACAATTATAAACATAAGCCGAGCATAAACTATCCTAAACATGTTAATGATGTTAATGATGTGTTATGAGGGAGAGTGCTTTAGTTATCAGTGACTTATTGGGAGGTGTATGATGTGGCGCTGATGTAGCCAACTTTATTTCTTTTTTTCATTATCAACCCTATCAAAAGTTTCGGTATATAATAGCACAAAAAGAAGTCGGAAAGTGTTACATATTCCGGCAATTGTAATTTAACAGAATTATAAACCAAATAAGAAAGTTTAATGATCATACCATGAAGAAAGAGTTTGGGTAGTCTTGAAGAAGCTTGAGATTGAGCTTCTGATTACGATTAAAGTTATATAAATTCATAATCGTTTGATTACGATTACGTTTATATAAGATCGACTTTTGTCGTTTCGTAATATCATCTTCTTTTTCTTCCTTCTGTTCACCATAAACATATATAAAAATTCATTATTATTATTATTATTATTATTATTATTATTAAATATTTTTTTTAACAATCGAACATACTTACCATCTTCAACCGTGAGAGAGACAATATGTAATGATACCCTAAAATATGCTTGTTACCCCGCTTTTTATATGCGCCCTTTTTCCCTTTTCATCAAATAAAAAAGAAAGTATTAAAAGGGGACAAAATCAAAATCATTTTCTAAGTTAATTCTTAAAATGGTCATATTAAACTATTCAACTCCGCAACTCTATCCATTACTCGACACATGTTGGACACGTGTCAAATTCTGAGTGAATTTAGACACTTGACGAGTATTGAGTGGAGTTGCGGAGTTGAGTAGTTGCGTAGTTGAGTAGTTGGACACGTGTCAAATTTGGGTGGAGTTGCGGAATTAAGTAGTTGAGTATGACCATTTTAGGAATTGGCTTAAAAAACGAACATGATGGGGACTTTAAAAGAGATTTCGTCCCCTTTTGGTACTTTTCTCCAAATCAAATAGTAGGGGCGTGTAAAACTCGTGCATGTCCGGGGTTTTGACATACATTATTAACTAGTTTTAATGCCCGTGCACATAGAATTGCGTGCTTGCATGACATGAATAGAGAAACCTCTATTCATGTCATGCAAGCACGCAATTTAGAGAACGCGTGCTTGCATGACATGAATAGAGGTTTCTCTCTGAAACATAGATGTATTTTTTTGACATAGCCCACACTTAACTAAAGCAAACTCGGTAGCAATGTAACTGATCAGATATAAGAGTTAAACATTTCACGAGGCGGTAAACTATAAAATAGGTAAAATAAAGTTATAGAATAAAAATGTATACTCTATTACCCTCTTCAAAGAACAACAACCTATGGTAACTCATCCAAGATCAAAGCCTCATCAAGTGACCTACAAATGAAAAAAGAGCAGGTTATGGTTATTGTTATATGTAAAAATTATTGAAAGTCTTAGGTTTAAGTTTTTCGACATGATATAAAGTAACTATTTGCTCAATGAGGAAGTGAGAAATTTTTCACAAGATGTACCTTTCTAGATATGTTCCATACAACCAGTTGGTATCCGTATTGGCTTTGTTTTATATGACCCTTAAGTGCCATCCAATTATATCACCTCTACGCCATTAGGGCCGACTATTCTCCTATAACCTTCAAACCATTTGACTCGTGCATAAAATTAAGTGCTTGTATATCCCATTCAACAACTATTTATTTCTAGTTATACTTCACATTATCTAAAATCTTGAAATAACATGATCAATCAAACCGCTCTTCACATGTGTGATAATATTATAAACAGTTTACTTAAAATGAGAAGGGTCCTTGGTCTCTTAACACACATTTAGTACAACCTATATCGAACCATTTTAAAGAAAATGGGTAAAGGTTTCCACCTCTATATAAAATTTAAAGACATTTAACAAATATACGAAGAAATGTTGCCACAAAACAATCTCAAAATCTCATACATGCTTCAATACTTAATAAATTCAGGATAAGCTTCTTCATCACTATTTAAAGTTGGTTTTAGTTTAGGTGCAGAACAATCATTTTGCAAACATTCGCTAAGTCATCACGATACCGTAGTAAGCCACCAGTTTCAGAAGGCATAGTAAATCAATTTTACGTTGTAGTAATGCAACCATAATCATTGGGCCTAAAATCAATCACAGTTGCCTACAAAGAGTAATGTCAACTCATTCAAATTATTAAACCAACTAATGCCTACGTATGCACTCTTCAATAACTTTACTAAACCCCATAATCCATAATATAGAGTAACTTAACTAACCATCTAATATGTAAATTAATTAAACAATATAACTTAACTAATCATCCTAAGCTATAAATAACAATTACTTTTCTAAACATTAATTAAACAATCAACGATAAACAATGACTTCATTAATCATCCTAATCTACAAATTCTAGTAACTCTGCGGTGTCTATCAACGTTTTGCGATATAATTATTCACTAAGCGTCTTACTCTATAAGTTACAACTTTACTAACCATCAATAGAACAATCAACAATATACCCTAACTACATTAACATACAATAACTTCACTAATCATCCTATCTGTGAATTACTGTAACTTAAGGGCATGCAACCCTTTCATTATTATCATTTAACAACAGTGTGTGGATAAACCACAATAACTTCACTAATAATCCTAAATTAAAAATAACAGTAACCTCACAGCTTGTAGGCAGGTCGATTTTGCCAGTTATCAACGTTCGCGAGTAAATTGCAGTAACTTTACTAATACATAGTAAATTTACTAATATACAGTAACTTCACTCATCATCATAGTCACTAATCTATAAGAACCTAGCCTCAATCAACACAACAATTAAACACACTTCACAACTAATTAACCTAACTGATAACACTCAGAATGAGCAAGTTTTTAGTAGCGTTATTGTTAGTTTTGTGCATGATAATCGGTTAGAATTACACATAATTCTTGCGAAATTGCAAAGGAAGCGTATTTGTATGTAAATGTAGCCAGGTATCGTAAAAGACGAAGAAATGATGAATTCATGCACATTTGGATAATTCCCGAGAAAGAAAAGAAAGAAGAAAAGGCTCAAGGACTCGATGATTTGAAGCATGATGATTTCTAAGTATCTACATCAATATATTATCAAGTTTTATCTTAGAAATCAGTGTCGGAAGCAAGGAAAAATACATGCATCGAGAAAAGTCAAGAAAATTAAAATATGCTGTAAGGACGGTATCCAGCAGATCGGTTGGAGCCTGCAACCGGATCGGCTGGATGGAGTTGATGGGAGGAACCGATCGGCTGCCACTCGCAACCGATCGGTTGGGAAGTGTTGCAGTTACAAAATTCTCATTTATTGATGCCATATTACTTCCATTAATCATTAGAGTCCTATCATTTCTTGATATCAACTCTTGGAGAACGTTTTTGGCTTGTTGGTTAAGGGTTCTTAGCTATATATTGAACCTAGGCCTATGTGCTTAGTGTGACACACCCCAAGAAGTAATAGACTTACATCAAGGCTATTACTAACCACTTTTATTCAACCCAAAAGTCCTATTAACTCTGTAAAACGTCCAGGAACTTGTTGAGTACAATTCTCAACCATTTGGTAGTAATTTGGAGTTGTTACGGGTAGTATAAGGCGACTGGAGGCGCGTGGTTACTATAGTTCCACAAATTCTAGTTCTTGTAATCCGAGGATAGGTATTCTTATGAACTTTGTCATGAATTTTTGTTCTTATGAATTATATGAATTACATGTTTACTACTTGTGTTTTGTTATGGTTATAATGGAGTAATTCTTGAATATACTTGTGTGTAAGATGTAGGCAATTGTTGGGAGTGTTCTTATATATGTGATGCATGTAAATTGTTCTTATTTAATGAGTTTGTTGGAATAATGACTAGTCTTCTTTAATTTGTTGGTATAACATTTGTAAGATAAATGGCCGAAAGGATTTCTCTTTATGTTTTATTCCAAAACGTTAGTGACAAAATAGTATGGGGATATGATGATTGACACTCATCATATTTGCTTGTTAAACGAGATTAGAAACGATTTCATCACGTAAAGGCCGAAAGTGTTCGTAAGAACAAGTTAAATAAGAATTATTTGCAAACAAATGGATTTTCAAAAGAATAGTCAATTGGTTAAGGACCGAAAGGATTACCTATGTGATTGTATTCTTATAATGATTTTTACAAAACATAAACCATGGATTGTGAATCATTTGCCTATGATTTGTGCATTGCATCAAGTTTACACCAAGCTTTCATGAACACTCTAGATAATTGGCTATGACCTACACACAAGTATATGTTTCTTTAAATTGGTTTTTGGAATAACAATTTCGTGGAAGGCTTGACAAGCTTTCTTGTTTCAACAATTTCATAAATAACCGCAAATCCCTTGAGACGATCTCGACTTACCCACATTTGCTATCACGAACGAGTATACTTGCTCGTATGTGTTAATGTAATTGTTCGGTTAAATCGTGTTTATAAATTTTTAAAACTTGCACACGGTTAGCACATCAAGTTTTTGGCGTCATTGCCGGGGATTTGATTTGATGTGTTATTTTATGTATTTCTGGTATTGTTTCAGTCTTAGTATAAGTGTTTTCCAAAAAAAAAAGAATCTAAAACTTGGTTTAGGGCCAACTGATTCGGCTGCGCGAGCACCCGATTCGGTTAGACCCCTCGTAAAATTTTTTGTGTTTTTCGTTTTCAATCTTTTGGTTAATCTAATGTTTCGTGTTTATGTATTTAGTTTATTTTCCTGTATTTTCAGTTTCCTCAATAATTATAGTGCTTGTTTAGATTATTTTATGATTTTTTTTTTATTTTCTTTATTTTTAGTTAATTTAAGTTTTTAATAAATTGTGTTTTAATTTGTTTTAATGCTTTAGTTTAATTTTCAGTTTTTGGTAGTTAAGGTTTAGTTGTAATGATTAGTAATTAATGAATTTATGTTTAGTTAATGTTTTTAATAATTGTTTAATTAAGTGTAGTTAAAGTTTTAATTAAAGGTTAATGAAAAGTTGCATTTATTAAAATTAAAATTTAAGTTAATTGTCTTTTAATGATTAATAAAAAAAATAATAAAAAAAAATTAGAAATTTTCACCGAGCCGATCGGTTGCGTCCCGCAACCGATTCGGCTGAGTAAAATTGGTTTGAGACATTTCACCAACCGATTCAGTTGGGAGGCCAACCGATTCGGTGTGATCTCTCGTTAAATTTTTTTTGGTTTCTTTTAAAGTTTTAGCTTGTGTGTTTAGTTTTAATAGGTGTCTTTAGGTATTTAGATTATATTTTGTAGTTTTTTTTGATTGTAACTAACCCTTAACACTAATGATTTGGTTGTTTATGTTTTTGTTTGTTTTGTTTGAGCGGAATTTCGGAGTACCTTAGGAATTTGGACGAAATGTTCAAAGATACGGGGAGTTATTTGGAGAAGATAGGAACCATTTTGGAGAAGAGTAAGAAGGAATTGACCGGAGGAATGGAGTTTTTAGAAGCAATGGGGGAAAACAAAGTTCGTGTCCCTAAGAAGAACAAAGTACTGGTTTTCACTCAAGCCCCTCTCACGGAGTATGATTCTCCTTTCATGCGGTTTGATACGCCTTGTAGTATCGAGGGCGTGAGTACATGGGATGCTCAATTCAATATGGCTTATGGTGATAATTACATTGTTGATACGGTGCTTGATAAGCTTGGCCATGTGAGGCTAGATTATGAAGGTTATGGGAGAAAGATAGTCAAGAACTTACGCATCAATATTCATGGGCATATCTTTGAAGTTGATTTTGTTGTGCTAGATGGAGGAAACGTGGATGAGCCCGATGTTTGCTTTGGGCGAGATTTTCTAGTTACTTCCAAGTGCCAATTGGATTTCGCGCTTGGGGAGATGAGAATTAATATAACGAATTTGGAAGAGGAAAAGGATGTGAATGAAATATTGACAGAGCTATGTGGGAACATGGAGCATGGAAAGAATGAGAACGTGGAGGTTGTTAAGATGGGTAAAGCTAATAGGAAGAAAACTTCACTAAACAAACTCAACCCAACTACCACCACCACCAAAAACCAAGATTTCTCACTATCACCGCCACATTCACCACCAACCTTTAAACCATTGACCCAAGAACAAAAAGAAACTATCTTGGAGAACTTGGAGCAAAAATTTAATGAATTAAATGAAAAGAAACTCGTCATTGAAGTTTTGCAAGATTATGTGATGTACCGCAAGAAACTTGACGCGGTAATGCTAGCAAGAGCTCGTTTGGAGGATAAGAACTTAACGGAGGAAGAAAGGGATCGGATTTTAGAGAAGGGGTTGCCAAGAAAGGAGAGTGATCCGAGGAATTTATGGGACGGTCCCATATAGGTTGACGGTCCCTTAATTTTATGGGACCGTCGGACAAATAGCGGACTGTCCATGCTTTTCTTGATGCCTATATATAGTGCATTGTTTTCTTAGTAAAATGGACCTTTTTGCACAAAAACCTTCCTGTCCTTTCTGTCCAATTTCTTTCCACATCTTTGATCACGTTAATGTGTCGTAATTTGTTTACAAGTGATCTTGTTATCCTCTACTCTAAAGTGCAAAAGAAGAACCTTCATATTCATCAAGAAATGAAGCGTTATAGTTAGGCATCACACACACGTAACTTGTGTTACGATTCTCTTCTCTCTCTAAATCTTGTATCTTGTATATTGGTATATCCGACTTGTGTGTGAGTCGAGATTAGTTGTGTTTGTATAGGTTTGGATGGTGTGTATGTCCGTGTAGTGTTGTGTGTTGATTAGGAAAAGGTGAAAGTCCGTGAAGCTTGGTGTGAAGACTTGGATTGTGTAAAGATCCAAGTGGACGAGGTGAAAGTCCGTGAAGCTTGGTGTGAATACTTGGATTGTGTGTATATCCAAGTGGACGAGGTGTAAGTCTGTGTTGTAGTGTGCATTGGTGTTTAGATTGGTTCTAGCTAGGATTAGGACTCGACATTCCGCTTAGTGTCGTAAAGTGGTGTGAGCGTTGGTGTACGGTTTTCTCCGCCTAAAGAGAGTTTGTTGATGATAACATCAAATTATCCCGATTATTAAGTGTCAATTTCCCCCGATGATGCTTGTAATTTATATTATTTATATGGATTTACGCTTGTTTTCCATTATATTTCACTTTTAGGTAAATTACGAGCATTGGAGCTAAAGAGACGCGGAATTGGAGAGTTTATTGAAGATTTATCATAGTATGCTCACTTTGAAGAAGTTTTGGCATAACTCCTCTCTCACATTACGCCGTAACTAATGCGTGGCTCAGAAAACCAACTTAACAGAAGATTACGGCGTAACTATATCCAAGATTACGACGTAACCATATTAGGTCAAATGAGGTTCCGCGCCGCTTCTAATTACGCCGTAACTTATGCAACAACTACGGCGTAACCAAGAATTATTGAAGATATGGCGTAACTCCTTCCAAAGGTTACGCCGTAACCAGCATTATTAGTGCAAAATACGAAGAATTGTATGTTATGGCGTAACTCTTATAATTAGTTACGCCGTAACCAGATCTGGCCTATAAATACCCCACGATTTCCAGCATTTCAAATCATGCCATTTCACACACAACAATCAGTGAACGTGAGAAGAAGTCGAAGCCAGATCTAGAGGAGCTATCTCCAAGGGAGAAATCACTCCCCTACGATAAGCATTAGCTTTTTATATTTTCTTTACTTTCAATTCATGTATTTCGTAACATTAAACATTGAATTGATTGTTATGGTTAATATGAGCGGCTAAGTACCTCTCGGTGCTGGCCTAGTTATGATTCCTTAATTGTTTTGTTTGCGTTTACATTGCTTATGTATAATTATTTCTAACGGTAGAGGCTAGTTGCTTAGGAGATATGACCAGCTGACCCTAAGTGAGTAGACTGAGACGGGAAGGGTAAGATATGACCAACTGACGACCCTTTCTACTTGTGCGATTTGACCAACTGATCACCTACCGTTTGGATGAACTTAAGAAGTAAGGGGTGAGTGTTTAAGTTGCTAGCGCCCGGGCACTCACTATTATGAATCTAGCATGTAGCGGTACTTAATGACTTGGCTTAGGGGACCAGGAACAGTTGGACTTATGAGGGGACATCTGACTTCTCCAGTGGGACCCTTTGCTGATAGGTTAGGACGAACTGACCAAATGTTGTCCTAGCGACTTTGACCCCACCTGAATTAATTGGAAGTAATTAGACGTAAACACTACCAATTAGGATAAGTAACTAGGTTAGCACCACTCTCCTCTAATGATCACATCTTTCGACTTTTATTTGCTTTAGTAGTTAATTATACTGTTAGCCTTAATAGTTTTTATTAGAAGTGATGGTCATTCACATTTAGGAACTTTGTAACGTGTGTTAGATATCGTGATAGAATAGTCAACGGGCTCGTGGATTGGACTAAGCTAATTAGTTAGAAGTTATGTTAAGCTAGCCTTGTATAAGTTGTCATCCAATCCATGTCCAACCCATATCCACGAAGCCCATGGAAAGCCCTTTAGGGCGTTTTACCTTGTACTATAAATACCCCTCAAAGTCTCATTTGAGGGGTGTGCTTGAAAGTGTGTGTGTGTGTATTTTTCCCTTTAATATAACATCTCCTGTTTATCTTTCTCTCTACACACATATACGCATAACATATTAACATCAAGTCACCATCTTTCCTTTCTTCTTAATCTTTACGCTTAACGTTTGGGTTTGTGTTTCACGCGTTCTACGCGTAACGTGGTATACTCGTGAGATAAAGGTTGGGTATTGTAATAAGGTTGATATATAGTCCTACAATTGGTATCAATCGCCTAACAATGGTTTAGGAGTGTTTGTGTTCATTTTTTGTTTAAAGCTTTTCAAAAAGGTTGCGTTTTTTACATAGAGCGAGACCTCTTTGTCATAAAGTTTTGATTTTTACGTGGTATTAAGCTTAAAGTTGTAGACTTTTTTGATCTTTAAGGGTGTGTTTGGTTAAGAGAATTGAAGATGGAGAAATGGAAATGGCTTTAATTCTCGTGTTTGGTAAGCCAGAGAAATGGAAAAGCGGAGAAATTGGAGAAATTGGTGGGGAAATGGAGAGAGTTGAGTAGTGTAATTTAAGTAGCCCCATTTCCATTAATTTTGTGGAGAAATTGGAGAAATGGGTTAATTTTTTTGAAAAAATGTTTTTTTTTTTTTTTTTTTTTACATTTAAAAAAATTTTAAAAAAATATTTTTTTAACAAAAATTATTTAAAAAAAAAATAAGTTTAAAATTATTTTTTAAAAAAAATTAGTTTTTTTTTTAAATAAATACATTTTAAAAAATATTTTTTTTTTAAAAAACAAGTTTTTTTTTTTAAGTAAATACATTTTAAAAAAATAAGTTTTTTTTAATAATTTTTTTTAAAGAAAGTACATTAATTTTTAAAAAATAAATTTAAAAAAAAAAGATATATTTTTTTTAAAAATAATTTTTTTAAAATATTTTTTAAGAATTTTTATTTAGACAAAATATTATTTAAATAAAAAAATTTTCATTTCTCGGGTCAAGTCTCTGTTGTTACCAAACATTAGAATTGAACAAAATTCTCTACTGATTTCTATTCTCTGAGATTCTATTCTCTACTTCATTTCTTTTCTCTGAATTTCTCTTTACCGTAAGAACGAGGAGAATAGACCGAACATAAGTCCTTCAAGTCCTAAAAACGCTCCGAACAGAAGTTATTGAGGTTGTTAAGTTCTTAGACCAAATTTTCACTACAACAACCGAGCTTAATCTTCATCAAACACAACTCCTTTATCGTTGAATCGATCCTACATCAACTTTATCATATCATACCTTCATCAATGACAACTCAACAAGACATTCATGCAGCCGGTGCCGAAAACCGTCCTCCTATGTTGGAAAAAGGTGGATATCTTCAATGGACAAGTCGTATGCTTCGCTACATTAAGACCAAACCTAATGAAAAATTGATGATTCAATCCATTACGAATGGACCCTTCATACCTCGACAAGTCCAAGACCCTGGAAATGCTGATGCAACACCTCCCGTCCCACCATCTTTTCGTGTTCAAAAGGAATCAGAATACACTGAAGAGGATCGAAAACAAGTCAAATCAGATGACATGGCAATTCATATTGTCCAACTGGGTTTACCAAGAGACATCTTTGCTGCTGTAGACAGTTGTGAAACTGCCTTCGATATGTGGGAACGTGTTAGACGGCTTTGTCATGGAACAAAAATTGGTCAACAAGATACGGAGAACAAGCTGCTAACGGCATGGGAGAAATTTACATCTACTCCAGGAGAATCCATTGAATCCTACTATGGAAGGTTCTACACTTTAATGAATGAGCTGATCCGAAACAAGTTGACACCCAGAACTATCGTGAGCAACATCAAGTTCCTGAACAATCTACCAGAAGAATGGGGACGCTATGTCACTATTGTCAACCAAACAAAAGACTTACATCAAGTGAACTTTGATCAACTCAACGATTTTCTGAAACAAAACCAAAATGAAGTGAATGAAGTCAGGAAAGAAAGATTAGCAAAGAATCATGATCCATTGGCACTCATTGCAAAGACTCAAACTCCAGTGAATACACAACAACAAGCTTCATCATCTTCCACTAACAACAACTTGCAGCAATACATTCCACAACAACAAGCTGTTACCCCTCAACAACAAATCTATCCACCAGAACAACAACATTACCAGGAACAAGGAATCACTGATCTTGAAATTGAACAAGAACAAGCTTTGCTACATGCATTTGCATTTTAGGGTAAAGAATTCAGGAGTCGCTATTCCACACCAACTAACAACAACCAAAGGATTTCATCAAACACTCGAAACAGGCAAATTGCACAGCCAGGTTTGAATATGGGTCATCAAGGACAAATGGATGGAGTTATTGGGAATCAACAAGGATATGCTACTGGATTTCGCATGGGTAATCAGGCGGTTCCGAATCAGGGTAATCAGTTGGGTCAGAATGTTGGAAATCAGATGGGACAGAATGTTGGTAATAGAGCAGTGGGTAATCAGAATGGGAATGCTGCAGCTCCAGTCGTTGGGAATTATGGAAATGTGAATCAGGGTAATCAGGTTACGTGTTACAACTGTCAAGGAGTGGGTCACATGGCAAGGAACTGTCCTACTAAGCCGAAAATGAAGGATCTTGCGTATCTTTAGAAAGCTATCATGTTGCTACAAAAAGAAAATGCAGGACTTCAATTGAGTGCTGAGGAACATGACTTTATGGCTATTATGGATGATTTGGAAGACCTCGAGGAAATCAATGCAAACTGCATCTTCATGGCAAATCTTCAGGAGACTAAGTACGACACTGATTCTGACGCACCTCCTGTCTATGACGCCAATGCAGTATCTGAGGTACCAATCACTGATCCATGCTATAACAATGTCATATTTGATGTGTTTACTCATGACGAACAACATTCTGTGACATCAGCACCTACTTATGATACATACCTGGACAATCCGAGTTGTAGCAATACTAACTCTGAGACTCCAGATGTGGACCCTAGTGGAGACTGTGTGGCACAAAATACTGAGACTGATGAGGAAACACGTGCTTATTTTGAATCATTAATCAATAACTGTGGCATTGAAATTGAGAAAGTTAGAACGGTCAATCGCGAAGTTAAGGCCGCGAATGCTAAATTGACCGCTGAGCTTGAGAGTTACAAGGAGAATGCAAAAGCCTTTGAATTTCATAAAAACAAAGAATAAGAATTAGAAATTGGCTATCGAAATTTGGTTTCTAAAGAACAACTATTGCAAATCAAGTATAACACACTTGATGTGAATTTTAACTTGAAAATTAAATCTTTAAACAAGGAAATTTCTGATTTAAATGACCAACTTTCTAAACAAAAATAAATGTTTTCTAATCTTGAAAAAGAGAAGAAGCAGTTGATTACTGATTTTTCAAAACGAGAAGATTCTCTTCTTGATGAAATTCTTGATAAAAATGAAAAAAATCCAAACTTTGGAAAATTTGCTTCTTAAAACGGGTCATTCTGCTCAAACTATCAAGATGCTTTCTAATCAAGTAAATCCGCGTTTTCATACTAATCATAGAATGGCACTTGGTAACGACCCTTCTTCGTTCCTCAAGAAAGCTCAGAAACCTTAGAATGTGTTAAACAATGGAAATGTTTTACATGAACCCATTATTGTTCGTGATTCTCTTGAAACGTTAGAACTATCTGAGGAGAGTAGATCAAAAATGAAACAAAAGAATTCGGAAATCAAACCTATTAATTATAACAAATGGAACAAAATTAATGGAATTACTTTTCTTAATCAAACAGAAAAGTCAAAGCTTTCCATCACACCAAGTGTTTCAAACAAAGAGTCAACACCTGTTTCAAAATCTGTTTCAAAATCTATTTCAAAACCAGTTGTTGTCTCAAATTCTCTTTCGAACATTGAACAAATGTCTTCAAACAATCCTTTTAACACAAGTGATGCGAGAAGTATTTTAGAAAATGTGAAAACTAGAATTGTGGATCTTCAAGACACTGTTAAAACTAAAACCAATATTACAACAAACATCTGGTTTAATAGTTTTGATAATGAAAATAAAAAGTACTTTGAAACTCAAATTGCCCCTCAGCTGAATAACATCAACTCAAGGGTAATTCATTTTGAACAAGCGTTTTTGAAAGAAACAGCTGACTTTGTCAAGGACCATAATTCCCTGGTAAAGCAAGCTAATGACTGTATCGAACACATCAAATTTTTAGAAAATTTAAATGACTCTCTCTTCGAAGATGTTCTGACTACCGATATTATGTTCATTATTTTACAAACATATTCTGTTGAAGATCATGAAAGACTCCAGTCTGAGACCTCCAAAATTGTTTCAAAATATGAAAAAGCACTTGAGAAACTGGAAAAAGAAAATGTCTCATATTTTAAACAACTTGATCAAAAAACTGAGGAATGCAAGTATGACAAACTGTCGTATGAGCGTGCCTACAATGACATGAAAGCAAAAAATGATCTTTTGAGGGCTCAGCTGGAATGTCAAAAAGGAAAGGCAGTGGATACTAAGATTACATAACCATTGACTGAGGAGAAAGCAAATGTTCCCAAACCGGTTTTAAAACCAAAAATGTCTGTTTCAATGCCTCCTCCAAAAGTCAATGAGAAAAATGATTTATCAAAATCAGTCACTTCACCTGCCTTGCCTAAACAAAATGTTGATAAAGGAAAAGCGGTTATCGAGAAACCAAAAGTTTTAGCTCCTGGCCTTTTTAAGATGAGTACCACTAATGCGTCTGCCTCCACATCTAAAACATATGGAACAAACGACATAAGTTTAGAAAAGCACTCTAAAGAGACTAGGAAAGTCGAAACCACTTCTCTAGATAAAATTATGAATCCTAATGAGTGTGCCTTACCTTCTACAGGACTAGGAAGCACCTCTAAGAGCAGCAGACTAAAGCCTAAGAGCAATACAAGGAACAATAGAGTCTCGCTTGCCTCTAAGAGTAGTCACTTGAATAAAGAGAAGAAAGTAGAAGAACACCCTAGGAGTTTACCGCTTTGTAATAAGAAAGACATTTCATCTGAATGTAATGAACCTATGAAACTTGCTAAGTCTAATGAATGTGTTGAATCTCTTTGTTTAACTTGCAAGAAATCTTTAACTAATGTTCATGATGATTGTGTTTCTAAGAATGAGATTGTTAAGCCTGTTAAGAAGAATGTTCCCAAAAGAACTTATGCTAAACGAATAGGAAGACTAGTTGCGAGACTTAGGCTTTACACTACTGATAGGGAGCATAATGTTTACTTTAGGGATGACATTTGGAAACCCACGGGTAGAACTTTCACACTCCAGAATGGTAGAATGAGTGATAAACCTGTCTTACCAATAGATAACTTCTATGAGTGTGATCAGGATTTTACCTCTAACCCAAAGGAACCAAAATCAAAACGGTTTCCAAAATCTTCTTCTTCTGTTATTGGCAGGTTATCGAAATATGTCTTTGGATCGTCGACTCGGGTTGCTCCAAGCACATGACCGGGAATCTGAAGCTTCTGATCAATTTCGTCTGGCAATTCATGGGAACCGTACATTTCGGAAATGATCATGTAGCAGCCATCATGGGTTATGGAGATCTACCTTTTGGAAATTATTTGATCACTCGGGTTTACTATGTCGAAGGGTTGGGACACAATTTGTTTTCAGTCGGGCAGTTCTGTGATGCAGATTTAGAGGTTGCTTTTAGGAAAAATGCTTGCTTCGTTAGAAACTTGAATGGCACTGATCTCTTAAATGGGAATCGTGATACAAACTTGTATGCTATCGACATTAACCAAATGGCCTCTTCATCACCAATATGTCTTATGACATGAGCATCTGGAACAAAGTCCTGGTTGTGGAAACGAAGGTTATCACATCTCAATTTCAACACCATCAACAAACTGGCCAAAGTCAACATCGTCAACGGACTTCCAAAGTTCAAATACACCAAGGATCACTTATGTCCATCATGCGAACAAGGAAAAAGCAAAAGAGCATCATATAAACCCAAATCCGTACCTAATTCGGAAGCAAGGTTGCATATGTTGCACATGGACTTATGTGGCCCAATGAGAGTTGAAAGCATTAACGGGAAAAAGTATATTCTTGTTATCGTTGATGATTATTTAAGATATACATGGGTTAGGTTTCTAAGATAAAAAGACGAAGCACCAGGCATCATCATTACCTTCCTGAAACGTATTCAAGTACTTCTTCAAGCTCCTGTAAGAGTTGTAAGAACAGAAAACGGCACATAATTTACTAATCAGGAGTTAAGAGCTTATTTTGAAGATGTTGGAATTACTCATCAAACATCAGCTGTTAGAACTCCACAGCAGAATGGGGTAGTTGAAAGAAGAAATCGAACTCTTGTGGAAGCTGCTCGCACAATGCTAATATATTCTGGTGCACCGTTATTTCTATGGGCTGATGCTGTTGCCACTGCTTGTTTTACTCAGAACCGATCCCTAATCCATCCAAGATTCAATAAAACCCCATATGAAATAGTGAACAACAGAAAACCTGATATCTCTTACTTTCACGTGTTTGGCGTTTTGTGCTATCCGACAAACGACAGAGAAGATCTAGGGAAACTGAAAGCTAAAGGTGATATTGGAATCTTCATTGGATATTCAGACAGCTCGAGGGCATTCAGGGTGTATAACAGAAGAACTAGGAGGATCATGGAGACGATGAATGTGAATTTTGATGAAATTTCACAAATGGCTTCTGAGAGACTCGCTCTAGAACCCTCACCAAACCCGCAGACTTCTGGACACATCAGTTCAGGACTCGTACATCAAAGAGCTCCATCAACTTTTGCTGACACACCTCATGAAAAAGAATGGGAGAAATTCTTTGAGTTAATGTTCGATGAATATTATGGTGGAACTTCGACAAATGCATCAAACCATCATTCCGCTGCACCCGCTCAAAATCATCTACCACCGCCACCAACAGAAGATGCATATACAACGGTCCAAACCAATGCACCAACTCCATCAACATCATCTACATCTACTCCAGCAACTCCAATTCTTCAAACAGTTTTACCAGCAGTTGACGAGCAAAACCAAAACATATCATTTCAAGAAGAACCTATACTAAACCAGAACGATGCAACGTTAGATGAAAACTTATTTGAAAACCCGTTTGCTACGGAATCAGCTGAATCATCTTCAAGCTTACGAGAACCATCTAACTCGCACTCGTATAATCTACGGTATCCTTCTACTCTGAAGTGGACAAAAGACCACCCAATTGAACAAGTTATTGGTGAACCTTCAAAGCCAATTCAGACGAGACGCCAACTTGCCACCGATTGCGACTTGTGCATTTACCTTTGCTCAATTAGCAATATAGAACCGAAGAACATTCGGGAGGCAATGGCAGAACCCGCATGGATAGAAGCGATACAGGAGGAACTTCTCCAATACCGTCTACATGACTCTTGGGATATGGTTCCAAGACCAATTGACATTCGTGTCATTGATCTCAAATGGTTATGGAAGAACAAAAGGGATGAAGAGATGACTGTAATTTGCAACAAAGCTCGTCTTGTGGCCAAAGGATACAGACAGGAAGAAGGGATAGACTTTGAAGAGTCATTAGCGCCGGTAGCTAGACTTGAGGCAGTCAGGATTTTCCTAGCCTATGCAGCTCACAAAAACATCACGGTTTATCAGAGGGACATTAAGACTGCGTTCTTGAATGGAACTCTGAAAGAAGAAGTGTACGTGAGTCAGCCATAAGGCTTCATATGGAACATCTAGACTACGTCTACAAACTCAAAAAGGCAATCTATGGTTTAAAGCAAGCTCCGAGAGCGTGGTATGATGAACTGTCCTCTTTCCTTATCCTAAACAATTTCACCAAAGGAACTGTTGATCCTACCTTGTTTACACAAAAATGCGAAAACGACATTTTGATTGTTCAGATTTACGTGGACGACATCATTTTTAGGTCCACTAATCCGAATCTTTCAAAACATTTTGAAAATCTCATGAAAATCAAATTTGAAATGTCCATGATAGGGGAACTAAAGTTTTTTCTTGGTTTACAAATACATCAGTCCCCACGTGGAATTTTTATTAATCAAGCGAAATATACAACTGAGATTTTGAAAAATCATGGTATGGATAATTGTGAATTTGTTGGCACACCAATGGTAACTTCACCAAAAATTGGAGCCGATTTGTTTGGGAAACCTATTGATCCGAAGAAATATCAGAGCATGATTGGTTCTCTCATGTACCTCACTACTAGTCGACCCAATATTCATTTCGCTGTTTGCTTATTAGCACGGTTTCAGGCTAAGCCTACCGAACTGCACCTCAAAGAGGTTAAAAGGATCTTTCGGTACCTGATGATATCCATTCACAAGGGTCTTTGGTATCCGAAGGAATCCGGATTTGATCTAATTGCCTTTTCAGATGCAGACCACGCAGGTGACCAAGTTACAGCAAAAAGTACATCAAGAGGAGCACAATTTTTGGGTGAAAAGTTAGTATGCTGGTCTTCAAAAAAACAAGATTGCACTGCACTTTCAACCGCTGAAGCCGAGTATGTGTCTCTATCTGCGTGTTGTGCTCAAGTTCTATGGATGAGAACACAACTCACAGATTATGGCTTTACTTTTGATAAAATACCTATGTATTGTGACTCGAAAAGTGCCATAGCCATCTCATGCAATCCTGTTCATCACTCAAAGACCAAGCATATCAGAGTACGCTATCACTTCATAAAAGAACATGTGGAAGAAGGTACTGTTGAATTATTTTTCGTGAAGACTGATTACCAACTCGCCGATATATTTACTAAAGCCCTTCCAAAAGAAAGGTTTGACGATTTAGTTCGACGAATTGAAATGCGAAGCCTAACCCCTGAGGAGTTAGAACGTCTTCTCGAATCTTCGTGAAAATGATTTTCCAAAAAGTTTCGCTGTAAATATTTTTGAAAAACAAAATACAAAATTTGAAAAACCAACAAAAGCAAAATATAAAAATATAAAACTTTCAAAAATACAAAAACATTAAAAAATCAAAAATCCAAAAATATTTTTCTCACGACATGTCTCTTGTATAATCGATATTCTGTACGTTTCTAGAAATATCATTCAACAATGATACGGGCATGTACAGATGCTTGAGTGAGAGTTCTTTAAATGTTTTCTAAAACATGTCGTTTCTCAAAATTTCTTCAAAAAAATGGCTTTCGTATACTTCAGTACGAAACCCGGACTAAAATGATGACTTTTGATTATTTTCAAATCAAAACTCGTGTTTTTTAAAGAAAAATCAAGTGTACGCTTCAGTCCACTACATTTAAATCTGGTGAGAAATCATCATCATCTTGAGCACCTTTTCAAGATTGTTCAAAAAGATTTTCAAAATCTTTCAAAATACTTTGTGCTCAAGATAACTCCCTCTAAAACCCTTTTAATTGATTATGCTTTATTAAAGGGGGAGTATAAAACTAAAATGTTTCAAATTCATGCTTAAATCCAATCTGTTTGTCTCCCCAAAAGATTCTAAAATGTTGTTTAATCCGTTGATATGAAAAATATCACGACTATGCTATTTTTGAGGGGGAGGAGACGTGATTAAAATGTGATCAAAAAGTTTAATGATCGTTGTTTGATTCTCAAAAGAGCTCGACTCAGTCGTAACCATTGAATTGACGAAGAATAATGTTCCATCTCGAGAAACTTTCTATGGACTTGACCAGGACGGGTAATAATTTCAAGCTAGTTCTCTAGTGATGTAAACGTGTCTCGAATCGGTCTAGTTCATTTAAAGTCGATCAAATCAAAAAGTGCGCGCTCTTTCCTCACTGTGCAGATTTCTTTCAAAACTCTTAAGCACATGTTGAGGGGAAGTATTTATGAAAATCTAAAACTCTTGAAGTGTTCAAACATGTTTTTCATTCACAAACACTTCGAGAGATTTTCATAAAAATGATTTTTATGGCAATGGAGTTATAAGGTGATTAAGGTAGGAATAACCGTCCTATGATCTGCCATAGCCGGAAGGATCTACCAAAGGACACTACCAATAGTTAGAATTAGAAGTCCTTAGGTCTGATTATAAAAAAGGAGAAAATGAGAATCGGAGAAAGAAGGAGTTGAAGAATTAAAAAGAAAAGCAAAGAAAAGGGTGAAAAGAAATAGCCCTCCAGATTATTCAACTTAGGGCAGACACCGGGTTCAATTCATCTGCTACTGGTTGTCACTAGATGACACTGGTATTGAAGACAAAGACGTCATGGACCCAGTGACGCACTGCACTAAACCTTCTAGCCACTCAATTCCTCTCAAAAGGGTTTGTTTCATTCTCACTGGGAACCCTACATAATATATCGACTTTCTCTTAGAGATTGTTGGTATTGAAGAAGGAGACCCTCTCCCTAGTCTCCGCTCAGGAAAACCAAAATGCACTATTGAGTCTAGAGCCACAAGATTCATCAAAAAGATCTCATAGGAACACTTGACATGACATCGCTTGTTGTTCATCAATAAGGGCACAAGTGATATATTCTAGAGTCCTACGCAGATCTTAGCAATCTGCCAGAACATTTATGAGAAGATTCACATCTGTGATCTTCAATGATTGAATGGAAACTCCTGCCAGGGTCAACATCAAGCATCCCTGACAGCAGGTCACTTCGGTAACTCCCCGTGGATTACGCTTAGTGTGTCTCAAACGGTCTACAGTCGTGGAGTGATGCTTCGGTGTACTTCAGTGACTCATCTGAATTGTAGATGTACTTCGGTATATCGCGTTATCTCACTTGTGGGACTCCAGTTTAGGAACGGCCTTTGTAAGAATTAGAGATGTGTTTTCACACTATGCTGTTAACACCCTCGAAATTCAAACTTGTAAGTGCCGGAATCCGCTTATTACTAACCTGTTTTTATGTTTTCTTCTTATGGAAGCTCCGGAGCGGATTGATCGTGCAGATTCTCCACATGCTCATACCAACAACACATGAAAGTTCTCATCAAAATTAAAGGCAACACAAAGTTAAAGATGATTCTTCGTCAATGTCAAAGAATCTACAAAGTTTAAAGACTCGAGAACTACATCATTGGTAACCAAAAGTCAAATAGAAGTGTGAGCATGGTGGAGAAAGGCGTGGAGACACCTAACCAACGAAGTTGACAAATGGCTCTATACCACATTAACTAATCACAAAGCATGAAGGAACAAAGAATTAAGACTATTCTATTTCTACACAAAAAGTTCAAGCTCGAGAAAAGTAAAGACCTAATCAAATGGAGCATCTTTTGAATGACCACCCCTTAGGGGGATATTGTTAGCCTTAATAGTTTTTATTAGAAGTGATGGTCATTCACATTTAGGAACTTTGTAACGTGTGTTAGATATCGTGATAGAATAGTCAACGGGCTCGTGGATTGGACTAAGCTAATTGGTTAGAAGTTATGTTAAGCTAGCCTTGTATAAGTTGTCATCCAATCCATGTCCAACCCATATCCACGAAGCCCATGGAAAGCCCTTTAAGGCGTTTTACCTTGTACTATAAATACCCCTCAAAGTCTCATTTGAGGGGTGTGCTTGAAAGTGTGTGTGTGTGTGTTTTCCCTTTAATATAACATCTCTTGTTTATCTTTCTCTCTACACACATATACGCATAACATATTAACATCAAGTCACCATCTTTCCTTTCTTCTTAATCTTTACGCTTAACGTTTGGGTTTGTGTTTCACGCGTTCTACGCTTAACGTGGTATACTCGTGAGATAAAGGTTGGGTATTGTAATAAGGTTGATATATTTAATGGACAAGTCGTATGCTTCGCTACATTAAGACCAAACCTAATGGAAAATTGATGATTCAATCCATTACGAATGGACCCTTCATACCTCGACAAGTCCAAGACCCTGGAAATGCTGATGCAACACCTCCCGTTATAATCTATGACAGGTTTTACCGAAATCATATTAAAATCTGTGACACCTAGACTTAGTATAAATCCACATACATAGCTCTTGGGACGACCTCGGTTTTACCGAATACTACACTACACACGACCGGTACACTGCCCGTTAGTGCATTAGGGTAGACCATAGGTATAACGAGACTTATAAATATTAAAAACTGGTCAGTAAAACATGCATCAAGTTTTTGGCGCCGCTGCTGGGGAGTTATTTTAGGATTTTTTAAGTCTATTTTCAATTTTCTTTCTTCTCTTAAATGTCAGGATACAAGACTAGAAGCTCAAGGCCATTTTTGGCTACCCCGTTCGATGATCCGAAAAAAGAATTTCGGACAAAAAAAGTTTACTCCCCGGTTCCTATTCATAACATTTTTTCGTTTTACGAATCTGACCAATCTGATGTAGAACCGGAAGTCATTGATGAAAATAATATCGAAGAAATAACCATGGAGCAGTATTTGGAATGACCAAATGTGAACTGTCAACGAACCTTCACGCAAGACTCTAGTGTGGAAAAATTCTCTATTCCGGACCAATTTATTCGAGATTTACACGAGCTTAAGTTTTCAGGAGATGAAAATAAGGATATTCAGAATCATGTGGAAGAAGTACTCTACCTATCATCTCTTTTCAGCGTCCGGAGTATCCCTAGCTATTCGGTTACAACAAGAAATTTTCCTATGACTGTTACAGGAACTGCAAAAAGATGGTACAATAAACTCCCTAACGAATGCAAAGGAGCATGGGATAAATTAAGAAAAGAATTCGTTCAACAATTTTGCCCTCCTTCAAAGATGGCTAAACTTCTCTGTAAGATCCATCAATTCGGTCAAGAAGATGAAGAGACGCTTACCAGGATGGGAAAGATTCAATGAGCTACTTTATTGATGTCCCACTCATGACTTGAGCAAACATTAAATCGTCTTTGTCTTCTACAGGGGAATTAATGCGATGACACGTGAATTACTCGATTATCCTAGACCTATTCCTAGCATGACCCCTGACCAAGCTTTGGAGTGTATTCAACGAATTTCTGAACATTGCTATAAATGACATATGGAGACAGGGTATGGACCAAGGGATAATTTTGATCATAAGGTAATGAAAACATTGACGAATCAAGAATATAATTATGGTGAGATTTTTGAAAAGCGAAAGCTGGAAAGGGCAAGTGAAATTGAAGCCTGTAGGGTAGAGAAGGTTAAGAGTGTATTTGGGACCAAAACCGGAAACAACCTAGAAAAAAGGATTCTTGACCCTAAGTGAATTTAGATAAACGATTTTTGGAATGGTGTTTGTACTTGGTAATAATTCTAGGAAAATTCATGTATGCTCACAATACATATAGGTACTTGTGTAAATTATTATAGCCTCTGAATTAAAGCCTTGATATGGATTAAAAATTCGTAAAGTGAGGGTTAGATTATCCTAAAACCGGATTTTTACTTGAAGTTAAGGTTTTTGGTGATTTTATTTAATCAAGTGAGTGTTTGGTATGTGTGTGATTGAATGCTATGTAATATGAGTTTAGTAAGCATGATTAGGGAATAAGATGATACCATGCATGTTCAACAAGTTTTACATGAGATTATTAACATGTACCAATCTATAATTTTATGTGATTGATTTCATGCATGTTTTTGTCTTGAAAATGCCTTGAAAACATATGATTTGATGAAGATTAAACATGATGATGTGGATAACATTTTGGAATGCATGAAAATGGTCTTTATATGCTTGCTTACATGTTTGTATGAAATGGTGTTAAATGGTTATGAAGGATACATGTTTAGGGCTTGTAATTTGGTTTCTACATGAAATGATGAGGTTGTTATGCCATAAATAATCTTGTGTGTAATTCTTTGAGTGAATTGCTTCATCTTCTTTTGTTTGGGTGTTGTTTTGACTTATATATGAATTCTATGAAGTTTGGTGCAATATAGTTTGGTGTATTGATGATTTTGGACTTGTTTGCTATGTGGGTCATTTTGCATGTTAGGCTGTCCAGATTTTAGGTCATATTGCTACATGTGTATTTTATTGGTTCCTTCATGTTTTTGAGTGATTCTTTAACCTAAATGTGAGTACGTTTTATTTACATTCGGAATATGTAAGCCTTGTTGCAATTGGAGACCTGTAGCTATGATTTTTATATTTTCCAAGTTTAATTGTCAAATATGTGAAAGCTGATCTGAATTTTGTGTTGTAGTTATTAATTTGTCGAGAACAAACCATAAGGAATTTTGACCTCTCCTTCTCCAGTTTGGATATTTAAGATATGTGTGACCACTGGTAATTTTGGTTGAATTTTTGGAGTTGTGTAAATTGGTGTGTCAAGTTCAAACTTTTGGAGTCTCTTTTTCCGGGTACTTTCTGGACAGGTGTGGAAAGATTATTTTCTAAACCATACTCAAGCTCAGTAATAAAATCCCTAAAAATTCATGAAGTAGCCTAACTAATAAGGGAACACCTGGGAACTTTCCTAAATTTATTTGAGTTCAGTTAACAGTAATGAAAATTCGTCCAATACGGGTCCAGAATTGAGGTTTAAAACCTAATATGTAATACAAGCCTAACAATAAGTATATGGCCAATAAACCAAAGAATAAATTTCGATATGAATATATAAATGATATGGGAACCTTAATTCGTGTAGATACGCTGAAGAAGGAGTAACTTTGGATCTTTATGTTTATGGTGGGTTTTGCTTTACGGTTTAAGGTACATATATTCTAACCTTTCTCTTAAGGTTTCTCATGATCTCTTACACATTTTTTGATCTTTAACTATTTTGATTATGAACCTTGAACCATTTTATGTAAACCTTTGAATTGAGCCTTTGTCATGAAGCTTTGCTATGAACCTTTGCTATGAACCTTTGATTATGAACCTTTGATTTTGCTATTCTGATGATCTAGACATTTGCCAAACTTTGACCTTGCCTTTGACCCTTCAGTAATACTCGAGCCATTTTCTCTAGCCATGAAGGTAACATGGCCATGTCATTGATGCACCAATGGCATGACTCCAGGGTGGTCGAGTGATGAACCATCCCATCCCTTTCTGTTATATATATTATGAGCTCAAGATTATTTTATATGTTTGGCCACAAATATCTCTGCAAGGGCGTATGGATGCATCCTAGATTTGTTATGTATCTGATATGAAATGACATGATTGATTTATCTGGTGATTGATGCTTGTGTGCAATACACGTCTTTCACATTCTGGGAGCTAGCTACTCCATGGTTACTTATTATATGATATGATTTTATTTGTTTCTGCGCTCGTGGTAGATTTCTGACAACCTTTACACTTTTGATACACCTATATTGTACCTTCTGTTATTCCACAATGCACCATATTCTGTATTTCTCATCTTTAATTTTTAAAATTGATTACTCATTCATTCAGTATCCTTATGTGATTCATCCGACTACCATACTATACTCCAGTTCATTTGATTTGTCATACTCTCATTCCACTTTAGTTGACTACCAAGCTTATACTTCAGATTACCACTTCATCCGTTTACCATGCTATTATATGATTAATATGTGACTAATCGTTTACCATGCTATTACGTGACTAATTGAGTCACACGTTTGCCGTGCTAGTATGTAATTATTTGACTCATTCGTTTACCATGTTATACCTCGTTTAGTTATTTTGTGGGCAAATGATTATCATTTAGTATTTCCTATTTGCTATTTGTGACTACCATTCTTGTACTTTTGGTTGGTATTTTTCGTTGCTTACGATTGGTTTGGCTTAGTAATTGATGTTTACCTGACTTGTTGATCTGCCATGTTTACACTTCTGTTCACGCTACTGGTTGATGAAGGAATATGGTTCAACTTATGTTATCTGTCTAGTTGACTTGTTTAGTTTGCCATGCTATGTTCTTGTTTAGCTAATTCATTCAATTATGATGTTCGTTTGGTATTCCTACATGATACATGTGAGTATCATGCTTATAATGCTGTTAGTATTTCCGCTGGTTATGATACTTGTTCTGTTTATTAACTGTGGGTTATTTGACTTATGTGATTGCCATGCTTACATTCAATTTAGTTGCTTCCGCCTGCTTATAGAATTCAGCTTGGCTTATATGTATTTTGACTATCTGATTTATTTGTGTTTCCATATTTATATTTAATTGATACGCTGACTGTTATGCTTGTACACTGTTTGGTTACTTTTTTATGTATGATACTGTTTATCAACCCCTATTTGATTAAGTTGAGTATCTGTATGATTGGTTATTTATACGTGCTTATATCTATTCGCTAATGCGCTACTTTATTTTGTCTCCTTAGATTGTTGTTCTTCTTGTTATCTATTAATATTGTGTTCTACAGGTTCCTCATTGACTCATTATGATCATTCGTTGCGACCTTGTTTTCAGTCTCCTTGTTTTGTTTTGTATTTTTGACTAGATCTAGCTTTTATGTTGTTATATCTATTCACTGGGCTTTTTAAGCTCAGCCGCATTTTCTTTTCCATGCGGCAGGTACCTAGCGGGATGCTGGGCTTGATGAGCTGAGAGTAGGATCATTTGAGTGAACCGACCCTAGTTTCCCTATCTTATTGGACTCTTTTTGAAGATCATTGTTTTGATATTAAATTTTTGACATATTGGATTTTGTATTTATCCTTGTAAGTCATTCGTTTATATGACTTGGAATTTTATTTTATAAAACTTCCGCTTGCAAAATTTTATTAGTATGTTTTGATATGACTCCATAATGTGACATTCGGACCCTTGTCGGGTTGGGGTGTTACAATTATGGTATCAGAGCTAAGGTTTCGTCTTGTTGACATTAGGATTGACATGTGAGGACTTGGGTAGACATTAGGCTTCCGTTTGTTTTGATCTTTTCCGATTGTTTTCACTTTTCATTCAGATTTGATTTCGATACTGTTTTGTCTCCACTGATTTGATCCTCCTTCCACATTTTATTTTTTCTGTTTTGTCTTCACGCATTCGCTTGTCGATCGTTTAGATGGAGACTACTCATAGAGTCGAAGATGGTGGTGCCTACCCCGCGTTGCTGCAACAGTTTCTGAGCTGGAGAGGTTCGTGAAGCAGAAGCCTCACCCAATTGTAATGATGCTATAGACATCAGGATGCTGCTGGAGAGAGCAGGACGGAACAACCAGAGGAGCAAAGACGGAGACTAGATTTAACTGGTGGACACTTGGAAGACGTATGAGCAGAGGAATTATGACCGGCGTACTTTAGACGTGCGGAGAAACTACGACTAAGATTCGGGCATATTGTGGTCGACAGTCCAACCGTTGAGATGCTGAGAAGAATGTCAAATCAGTGAAGACAAAAGAATATCGAGATCAAATCTGAACAAAAAGTGAAAACAATCGGAAAAGATCAAAACAACGGAAGCCTAATGTCTACCCAAGTCCTCACAGGTCAATCCTAAGGTCAACAAGACGAAACCTTGGCTCTGATACCATAATTGTAACACCCCAACCCGACAAGGGTCCGAATGTCACATTATAGAGTCATATCAGAACATACTATAAAATTTTGCAAGCGGAAATCTTATAAAATAAAATACCAAGTCATATAAACGAATGACTTACAAGGAAAAACACAAAATCCAATATGACCAAAATGAAATGAAATATCAAAACAATTGCTCTTCAAATTAAGTCCAAAATGATAAGAGAAACTAGGGTCGGATCACTCAAATGCTCCTACTCTCAGCCCAACAAAGCCCAGCGTCCTACTTGGTACCTGCCACATGGAAAAGAAATGCGGCTGAGCTTAAAAAGCCCAGTGAACATATATAACAAAACAAAAGCTGACATAATAAAATATAGAGATGAAACAAAGGAGACTGATAACAAGGTCGCAACGATAAGAGCACAATGAGTCAATGAGGAACCTGCAGAACACAATATTAACAGATATCCAGAAGAAACAGAAACTGAAGGAGACCAAAGCAAAGCAGTGCATCGATGACATATATAAGTACATATAAATAACCAAACATACAAGTACCAAAACATAATCAAATAGGAGTTGATGAACAGTATCATAATCAAGACAAGTAACCAAACAATGAACAAGCATATCAACCAGCGGATCAACTAATCATAAATATAGCAAAACAACAAATCAGACAATCATATATATATATATATATATATATATATATATATATATATATATATATATATATATATATAAAAGCTACGCTGAATTCTATAAGCAGGCGTAAGCAACTAAATTGAATGCAAGCATGGCAATCACACAAGTCAGATAACCCACAGTTAATAAACAGAACAAGTATCATGACCAGCGGAAAAACTAGCAGCAATATAAGCATGATAGCCACATGTATCAAGTAGGAATACCAAACGAACATCATAATTGAATGAACTACTAACAAGGACATATCATGGCAAGCTAAAAGTCAACTAGACATGTAAGATATGTTGAACCATTTCCATCATCAAACAGTAGCATAAACAGATGTGCAAACATGGCAGATCAACAAGTCAGGTAAACATCAATTACTATGACGAACTAACACATAAGCATCAGGAAATACCAACAGAAGTACAAGCATGGTAGTCACAAATAGCAAATAGGAATACTAAATGAAAATCATAGCCTACGAAAATAACTGAACGAGGGTATAACATGATAAACGGATAAATCAAAAGATTACATACTAGCATGGAAAAATGGGTAAATCAATTAGTCACATAATAGTATGGCAAACAAATAGTCACGTATTAATCATATACTAGCAGGGAAAACAGGTAGTCACATAAATCATATAATAGCAGGGTAAACAGATGAGGTGGTGATATGAAGTATACGCTTGGTAGTCATCCAAAATGGAAAGAGAGCATGACAAATCAAATGAACTAGAGTATAGTATGGTAGTCAGATGAATCACATAAGGATACTGAATGAATGAGTAATCAATGGAAAACTAAAGATGAGAAATACAGAATATGGTGCATTGTGGAATAACATAAGGTATAAATGAGTGTATCGAAAGTGTAAATGTAACACCCCCAACTTCGTGATACGCAGCGGAATTCAAACTGGGTGTTACTTCATGGCACAACAGTCATAACAATAGAAAACGAACTCTAATGGAGTCGTTTTAAAAGATTTATCATTCGATTTATATAAATATCAGAGTTTACAAGGATGAGGTCCCAAATGGTTCCAAGTTTACAAAATACATTAAATGGGTTTTCGAATGATAATAAAATTTATAGCCTTCTTGAGTATCCGTGCTCCTCCGTGCCAGCCTCGTACAATATGGACCTGAAATACATGCTTAAAACTGTCAACACAAAGGTTGAGTGAAACTCATAGAGTTTGTTTGATGGTTGAACACACTATGTTGGTAGTGTGAGCTATAGACTCACACCAATGGTTTGAAAACAAAACTGTTTTTTTTATTAGACTAAACATCATGCAATCAAGGCGTTAACGTGTTCCAAAATTAATTGGAGAAAATGTCAGTGCGTGCCCTTTCAGGTAAAAATTGCCGTTTTTACCAATGTTACTCAAATATAGTGCGTTTGTTTGCCTACCCGGTCAACACAAACGGGATTCGTCAATCCCAATAGATCTATTCACAATATTCGCGCCCACTCTCACTAGTGATTAATGATTCATGATTAAGGGACTTAAGTTTGGCAAATGCGTTAACTTAGTGCTAATAAAACAATCAGATAAGTATACAGTTTGAAAGCAATGTGTTCGGTTTAAAATAAAGCATGTATATCCCCCAAGGGTTTATAAAACAATTAAGTAATAGAAAGTAGGGCTATGAATTCACCTCAAAGTAAATGATAGCAAATGTATAATGAGAATGATGGATATGCCGTGAGAACTTCTACGAGCAACCTAGAATAGGATGTTGTGACTTAGGTTTGGAATAATGATGCTAAAGAAATAACAAAACTATATACGTCTCTATGTTGATCATGATGTAGTACATGGTTTTTGTGTATGTCGTTTATAGAAATGGTCTAGTTATGAAAACGTGTTTAGTTTATATATATCGTAATACCGTTTGGGCCATCACAGTTCAGAGGTCATGTAGTAAACGTTCGAGGAGCTAGGACACTTTAAATCGTAAATCTAGCAACTCGTCGATACGTTTTACTCAAATGAAACTCCTCACATGAAGGTCCCTAGTTTTGTAGCACTTAGTAGATAAAACATATGTTTTGTTTATATATCATAAGTGTCATATGGTTTGTAAACACAAGTTACAAGGTTATTTGGTTATGATTAGGAATCATAATGGTTATTACAAATATCGTCATAACTTAGATCACAAGTGTTTAAAGAAAAGTTTACAAGTTTCTAAATTGTAAAGTTGGTTATTACAAGTATAGTTTCATAGTTTATCAAGGAAGTAGATCCAAATTGTATTGTATACATTTAGGTTTGTCAAGGCTAAGGCCTTTGGTTTACGGTCTCGGCTTAGGAAGCCTTGAGGCTTTAGCCATGGCCTTGCCGTGGCTTTGTTCTAGACTACCATGGTCTTGAGACTCAGCCTTGGCCTTAGCCGTGGCTGTGGTCTCGGCTTAAGGCCATTAGGCCTCTTGGTTTGCCTTTTAGTTGTGACAAAAGTATAGTTTTGAAACTATATATAGAGCAGTTTCAGTTTTTGAAAGATAATGGCCTGTTTAAGCGTTTTCAAGGTCCGAGCTTCTTATAAAATGAAGGAAAACGTCGTTCCGGACAACTTTCGTGTTTTAACTTTTTAATGATTTGGACCAGAAGTACCACTTTTAAAACGACCAGCTGCTTAACAGCTTGTGTTAGGCAGTTTCGGCATTTTGGTTTCGCTAACTTCTTTTGGCCATAACTTTTGAATCGTTTGTTCGTTTTGGGTGATTCAAATTGCTATGTTTACCTTTTTATCTTGTCTACCATAATATGTAAGTTAAAAAGTCCATATGTGACTGGTTTTAATGGTCTCAAATGTGTAGAATATGACTAGTTTACTAGTTTGTTACTTTTACGACAATATATGAATTAAAACATATGATTGAGTATATGTACATCATGAATCAAAATAGTAACTATATATATAGCATGAAATAGTTAAGATTATGAATAATAAGGATGAGATGATGGTGGTGATTAGTTGCTTACAACTTTTGGCTTTCAATAAGAAAGGAGTAACTTAGTAAGGATCGAACTTTGATTGAACACTTAGGACCTTGAATTGAGCTAGCTTTCTACACCTTGGCACCCTTGTGATCTTGAAGAGTTGGTGATGAAGTACTAAGTGACTTGAGTGGATCTAAACTCAAGAAGATCACTTAAACTTGCTAGAGATTTGATGTAGTAACTTACTACTTAAAACTTCTTTGCATAAACTTGGAGTTTATAGATCAAATGATGGAAGATATGTATGATTTGTGATATGAACGACCCAAAACAGAATACGAGGGTTCTTAGGATGCATTTCACTTCCTATTTATAGAAGGGTAAGTTTGGTTAACCATATATTGGGTTAAATATTAACCATGGTTAAGTTAGGACACATGTAATGATCTAAATGAACCATGGTTAGGATGATGCCACCAAAATGATGACTCCCCCCCCCTAAGTCGGCCACATAGAGATAAGATGACTTAGGTGGATAGTTTTGGTATTATCTTGAGTTTAGAGCATGATTTGGTTTCGTTAAATGCCAACCGTAAGTTGTTAAGCCATAAAACGTAAAACCGGGTATCGTAAAAATACGAAACTTGTAGGAATGATGAAACTCATCATTATACTCTATCTAAAAATATAAAATGGGTGATAAGTCTTATTGGGCGCAAAAACGCTGCTTAAAACTGGAAACACGGGTAAAAAACGCATAATTCGCAGTTTATCAGAAAAGAACGAAATTTCAGGGAAATGATCGTGAATTTATTTAGAGTAGACTAAAATTAGTCTAAAAGTGATATGAGATGTCAAAATGTGGTTTTTGTCATACGTGGGATAACTTAACAGTTATACGCGAAGTTTAAAAGTTACGCGATTTAAGCAAAAATGTAGAACGTACAAGGTTAATTTCTTTACGGTCAATGGAGGAGGGAAATATGTTTGACTTTTCCAAAAAATGTAAAAGTGTCAAAAACATATTAGAAACACACTGCAGGAATCGTTAAGTCTTGATGTAAGTAGAATTGTTTAAAACGTAAGTTTAGTTTCGTACGGCGCAGGGTTTATTTGGTAACATTAAAATGAAATCTTAAAAATTCTCAAATTAATTATGAGTGATCTAAAAATTTATCTGATGTGAGGAAAATTGACAGAGTTGATTTTCGTTATGCGCGTGATGACTAAATGGTGCTCCGACCAAAACGAAACTTTAAGATGATGTTTTCTTAATAACTTTTGCGAAAATGATCTAATGATTGTCGAACTCTCAGGTCATTACTAAAATAATTTATCTTACGAGAATGTGAAATAAAAATTTTACGGGATGAATAGTGAAAGTGAATAGTAACTTTTAAAAAATATGAAAAGTAACCCGAAAAATGCGGGTTGTTACAGTAAAGGTTGTCAGAAATCTACCACGAGCCCATAAACATATCATATCATAAATACCATAATCATGGTCTTCATAAGTAACATAATGGAGTAGCTAGCTCCCAAAGTTGTGAAAGGCGTGTATTGCACACAACACCAGTCACCATATAAATCATATCATATCAAATCATATCATATCATATCATATCATAACAAATCTAGGATGTATCCATATGCCCCTGCATAAATCATAGTGGCCATAACAAATCATAAAGCACGCGTATCATATCATATCATAAGGGACGGTGTGGAACATCACTCAACCACATTAGAGTCATGCCATTGGTGCATTAATGACATGGCTATGTTACCTTCATGGCTAGGAAACATATTGGCTCGAGTATCAAACTAATGGGTCAAAGCAAAGTCATAATATAAAGGTTCATATCAGAAATTCAAAGCAAGGTTCAATATCAAAGGTTCACCAATCTAAAGGGTGCATAGCAAAGGTCCAATAAGGCATAATACCAGATCATATAAGAAAGCCATAATAGTAGGGCTCAGAGCAAAGACATAATAGCCCAAGCTAATATCAAAGGATGTATACAAATCATGAGAAACCTTAAGAGATAAGGTCAGAATATCTATACCTTATTCAAAGCAAGTAAACGGGAAAGGAAAGGTCACAAGATGATCACTCCCGCTGCACGGAACCTATACGATTTAAATAACGTTTATTAAAACCAGATTACCCATTTTAGACAGCTTTCCATTTTTAGCAGGTTTCCACATTTAGCAAGTTTTCATATTTAGTAATTTTCCATTTTTAGCAAGTTTTTATACTTATTAACTTTCCATTTTTAGCAGGTTTCCATATTTAGTAAGTTTAGGGTTTCTGGATAGGTAATGATTAGGTTTAGGGCTCATAATTCTGAATTAGTTAAATTAGGGTTTCAATATAATGACTTATATTTATAGAATTTTAGGGTGCATTTATGACAAGTTATAATAGTTCAAGGTCTAAAATGTCATTATCATAAAGTATAGGGTTAAAAGTGTAAATATCACACGTTTACTTATTTTACGAATTTAGTCCATTCTTTTACTATTTTAACAAATCAACCTTTATGTTTTTATCATTAACCAAATTAGTCCCTTTACTTTTATTGAAACCAAAACTCTTTTTAAAAAAACCCCTTAACTATACGACACCCATTTCATTTTAAAGCTAGTCGAATCAAACCCCATAAAAAATATAGCGACCCTTTTATGTGCTAGCCTAGGTCGTGACATGCTAAATCCCAATTCCAATCCATACGACACAAAAGGAAACAAGTCGAGACCTATTTTAAGAATTATGGCGATACAAAATAGCCAAGATGTATTCGTGTGTATATGTCCCATTTTAGCTCGATACAAAAGAGATAGAACAAGTATATGGGTCGTACAATATATAGGTCGAATAGGTTGGTCTAGGTTGAACAAGGTAGGGGTCGAAAGAATCTAGTTAGGTCGAATAAACATGAGGTCGCGACATGGTTTTTGCGATAACATTAATTAGTGAGGCATGAATCAATCCCTAACCCTTTGTGATTATAAGCTGCGGCCCATATTAATTTTCCTCTAGGCCGATTTCTAATTTTTAGGACATATAAAAAAGATTTCAATCAAGGTAGAATAATCATGGGTCGATTCATAAAAATCAAGGGACGGTCAAAACGGAAAAAAATGATTCGAAAGCACAAGTATTATCAGGTTATTCTTGTTATTTCATGTGACATGTATATATTTGGTTATGGCATGCTAGTCGATTCAAAAAGAGGTCAAGAATACATTCGAAAGAAACAATCAAAGAGAACAATTAAACTAGGTCGAAGGTTTTACCCTTGTAGCGTGATTGCAAGAAAGAAACACGGACAAAGATGGAAAATGGGTCGAAATAAACACCACCGAAACAGCCACACCAACCTTCAAACAAGAGGGAACACTCAAGTATGATTCCCAGCCACACACACCCATGACCAAGAGCCTACCCAAGATCACGTACGAGTCTCCTTGTTGTCTCCCTTTGATCGACAGAAGAGTGAAAAAAATACAGCCGTGGCTTTTGGAGATAGGTTTTAGGGTTTTGAATTTTTTTGTGATTTTGGTTTTGTTACATAAACAATTGTGATATCCGTTTTTTTTATTATTGCCGAGTATGGAGGAGCACCAAAATGGAAATGCCTCAAATCAAGGAAAATAGATGGAGACTTGCCATATTTTCGCCAATCACAAACCTGTACTTGAATCTCGATCAGATACATTGTGTACACTATACTTTATAATCGGCTAGGGACAATTTAAAAAGAAAAACTTGTGAAACCAAAATAAACGTGTATAAATTATTTTAGCGTAAGTTTTATTTTCGTATGACTTTTACTTGTTCAGGTGTTAACGATTTAGATATTTAAGTTGTAGTCGTGACGATATATTTTAATAATTAACGTTTTTCATAAGCTCGAGATTAAAGGGGTATTTTGGGTATTTTAACATGTTCAAAAGTATGGGTTTTACAACTCTTCCCCTATAAAAAGAAAATTTCGTCCTCGAAATTGGAGTCGCAGAAGTAAACGGAGACGTATTAGTTTAAGGTAGACGTAGAAATTCATAGGTTCGGATAATCGTAACAATTTTTGGTCCAAAGATTACAAAACTTACACGTAACAGATGTCAGTGAGAATCTCGCAAGGAGGTACAAAATTTCAACGAATATGAAAACTGACAAATAACGGATATGAGTCCTAGTCCATCCAACACACCAACCTCAGGCATTTCCCAGGACGTCGTATGATTCCAATAAGTTCAAATATATGATCTCGGTATTATCACGTTAATCAGGCGTCATAATACTTGCATCACATAACAAGTCCTTATTGTCGTCATATTTTATCTCGGGTCATGACGAACCACATAACCAACATCACGTCAAAACAGATAGCAAGTAACATACCAAATCAAACCAGATTCACATACATGCAGCACATAATACATCAAACCAACTCACCATTCCACAAAGGAAAGAAGGCCGTTGACTTGCTCGAGAAGGTTCCTCATGACTCATTAATGACGATCCAAAAATAACCCTAGGTGCACAAACAGTGCCAAATATCACAAATCTGATCTTGCTGGTACGAATCACATAAACAAAATAGATGATGATCGAAATCTCTCATAGAGATATGAGATATGACACAAAGCTGAAATATTACCAAAAATGCTAAATCATAAAACTTCACAATTCAAACCGAGTTCTGAACAAATCAAAGAAAAGTAATACAGATCAAAATCACATAACAAAATATCAAGCCGCCTCAAAACGGGTGACAAAAAAATCAGAGTAACACAAGTCGCGCCCAATCATATGAAGCAGTTGAATCTTCTCAGCATCTCAACGGTTGGACTGTTGACCAGAATATGCCCGAATCTTGGTAGTAGTTTCTCCGCATGTCTAAAGTACACCGGTCATAGTTCTTCTGCTCATACGTCCTCCAAATGTCCACCTGTTGAATCCTGTCTCTGTCTTTGCGCCTCTGGTTGACCCGTCCAGCTCCCTCCAGCAGCATCTTGATGTCTCCAAAAGCATCACAACCGGGTATGGCTTCTGCTTCACGAACCTCTCCAAAAATAGTTGCAGCAACGCAGGGTCGGCACCATCATCTTCGACTCTATGAGTAGTCTCCATCTAAATGATCGACAAACGAATGCACGAAGATAAAACAAGCAAAATCAAATGCGAAACGAAGAAGGTCAAATCAGTGAAGACAAAAGAATACCGAGATCAAATATGAACAAAAAGTGAAAAAAATCGGAAAAGATCAAAACAACGGAAGCCTAATATCTACCCAAGTCCACACAGGTCAATCCTAAGGTCAACAAGACGAAACCTTGGCTCTGATACTATAATTGTAACACCCCAACCCGACAAGGGTCCGAATGTCATATTATGGAGTCATATCATATCATAAAGGACGGTGTGGAACATCACTCAACCACACTAGAGTCATGCCATTGGTGCATCAATGACATGGCCATGTTACCTTCATGGCTAGGAAACATATTGGCTCGGGTATCAAACTGAAGGGTCAAAGCAAAGTCATAATATAAAGGTTCATATCACAGATTCAAAGCAAGGTTCAATATCAAAAGTTCACCAATCTAAAGGGTGCATAGAAAAGGTCCAATAAGGCATAATACCAGATCATATAAGAAAGCCATAATAGTAGGGCTCAAAGCAAAGGCATAACAGCCCAAGCTAATATCAAAGGATGTATACGAATCATGAAAAACCTTAAGAGATAAGGTGAGAATATTTGTACCTTATTCAAAGCAAGTAAACGGGAAAGGAAAGGTCACAAGATGATCACTCCCGCTGCACGAAACCTATACGATTTGAATAACGTTTATTAAAACCAAATTACCCATTTAGACGGCTTTCCATTTTTAGCAGGTTTCCAATTTTATCAGGTTTCTATATTTAGTAATTTTCCATTTTTAGTTGGTTTCCATATTTAGTAACTTTCCATTTTTAGCAGGTTTCCATATTTAGTAAGTTTAGGGTTTCCGGATAAGTAAGGATTAGGTTTCCATACACGCGTCGTTCAGGGTCAAAGGAACTTCCTTTTCGTCGAGCAAGTTTTTCAACACCCTAGGCAGTGAACCTAATCGTTGTAGTGTAGTATTAGGGTAAGCCACGAGAATTGATATCATTCTCTAGGGGAATAGGAATGCTAGTGAGAAGTTACTACGCTAAGATCGGGGTTGAGGAAGATTATTTTTTTTTATCTTTTTATGTTTTTTAGGAAATGGAAAGGTACGAATCTCGGGGTTTGGATTTGGGGGTTGGTATTTCTACCGATTACTCTACTTATCTAATTATCTAATCTAGTGGTGTATGTAGTCTATGTCTAATTATTGTGTGCTCGTATGATGATTTAAAGATGTGTTTACTTAGGTTTTATTACTCTTTAATTATCTCCTATTGATGGTTGAATTGTCACGTCCTTATTCTTAATCGCGTTGTGTGTCTAAGGTCGTAGGGTATACGTTTATCCCTAACTCTTTGAAACTACCAAAGGTTAATGCCTACAAAATCTCTAGGATTTATAAACTTAACTCTAAGGTACTCTTCAGATGTTTTAGCCTACAATGACTCTAGGTACTATAAGCTAAGGTTCACAAAGATTAATCAAGCATTAATTGCACAACGAATGACCTATCGCAATACTAGATCATTAACAATTAAGATAAGAGACAACCAATCAATATTCAATATTTAAGTTTCATATTCCCTAAGCAAACACACAAGTAAATTAGCCGGACATGGGAAACATGCAAGCATACATACAAGTAATTGAAGACATAATTGAATTAATGAAGTAAAACACTTATCTTGATGTAAGATAGGGTATGGAACCCTAAAATACTGTACAAGAAAGCCTTGGTTCGGTTTAGGTTTTTACTCCAAAAGACTACACACTGAAAACTAAAAAATTCGGATTCAATATATAAGATTACATATGCGACGGTGTCACCCTTTGATTTGTGACGCCGTCGGGTCTCCGTCATTGGGGTTTCGTCTTGGCCACGTTAGTCTTGTGACGGCGTCACATTATGCTTGTGACGCCGTCCCCTTCAGTCTCTGACGTCGTCTGGATCAAATCTGGGCCGTCTGAGTTGCGACGACATACTCTTTTAAAACCTGAAGCCGTCACTTGTAAATAAGCAATTTGGCTACGGAGCCGTCACAAAAGTGGTCCGACGGCGTCGCAGATAACACCTGACGCCGTCACCTTCAGTTCCAGCAGCCTTAGTGTCTCGATTCTTGACTTTGGCCATTTTCTTTGTATATTCGCGCCTTTTCGTCCGAATAAGTGTCATTCCAGCATTTTGCCTTCAAGATACCTAAAAAGTGAAAATGAACGATATTAAGTAATAACGGATACAAAAGTGATCAAATAGCTCCTCAAAAAGGTACATTTTAAAACCTTATCAAATATCCCTACACTTGGTATTTGCTTGTCCTCAAGAAAATGTGCTTTTAGCCAATTAATTTATAAGTTAGGGGTCATGAAGCATTGGTTTAGAACAATCCACAACACATATAAGCCCCACAAAAGTCATAACACGTACGGAAATTACATACTAGCATCTCACATGGGGTGTTTGGATACTCACGTCTCTCGGGTGTATATGAAATATAACAAGTTGGAAATGGAAGATAAACACTCATTTACCGGTCCTAGTACATAGATTACCATAGGCTTGAGACTAGATCAAACCTCCATCGCTTTGGCGTAAGCACCTAGGAAAGACTATCAAAGAGGTCTTTTAAAGGGTTGTAATGTTAGGCTTACGGTAGGGAAACAAAGGGTTTGGTGGGATAGGCTATTTAGTGGTGGCAAGTCAAAAATCTTTATGTTACAAGCATGTGAAGAATGGCGTTGCTAAGCCAAGACTCGACACTCTAGACTCTAGATAACTGAAACAAACAAACATAAATTAAAAGATTGATGTAGGATGGTAGCCCGTTTTTTTTGAAGACTCTATATTTTTTTTTCTTTTTCTCTTTCTTTTTCTATATTTTTTTTTCATACACTTTTACTCTACCATCCTCTACGGTAACATCAAAATAATAGGGATTTATAGGCACATCCCGACACTTGAGTTTTTATTACTCTAACACTAATTTGACCCGAATTGAAAAGATCAAAACACTTGGAGTACATTATTACGCAAATAAAGGGAATTTGAATTTAACGTTCCCTTCCCGTCATTTCATAAACTTTAACTTTTCCCATGAGTCCCAATCGTCCCAAAACTGTGTACAAAGGATATGACTCGACTTAGCAACTTATGCAAGCAACTAGAAAATTGAACTAAGGGTTAAGTGTGATAACAATAATGCACTAAAAGTGAGTGCATATAAGGTAGTTTAAGGCGATTTGGGTGTACATTTGGGGGTGGGGTGTAAACAATGCTCTTCATTGATATTCCGGAAAACCGAAACATCACGAGAACCACGAAAAGGATAGGCTCAGAGGGGTTAAATAGGGGTATCGTGTACTAAAGATGAGTACAACGCAAGGGTGTGGGGGAATTACTCAACCGATGTGGAAGAAATAATTATATCACGGGTATCAAACAAGGGTTATCCTAATGCCTCTTATCATTTAGTTATTCCTAACTACACAAGTGTAGTCTTACTGGCGATCTCGGGATGCATCACAAAACAAGTTCTAGAATCTATTATACTACCGGTTCACACACTAAGCATTAAAGATGAATGCTTTAATTCCTACTAATCTAAGGGCGATCCTCACATTTTGGGTGGAATTTAGGTGGTAAAGGGTTTTTGTGCTAGTCATATAACTTCCTATCCATGAGACGCTTTATTAAGACTAATGGCCCACTCCTATATGTCATGAAAAATTTTAAATTTGGTGCCAAAATTACCCTAACCGACATTTTCTCATGGTTTATTACACAAATGCAATTGGACAAAGCAAATAATCAAGGATAAGCATAGTTTCAAAGTTTCCGTTTTATTTTCCCTCCCTACACTTAAACTGAACATTGTCCCCAATGTTCCCCAAAAGTATCAAAGTTATGATAATGGAAGGTAATAAAAGATGAAAGAAACTAGTACTCCCCTGATTAGCTCGGTAGGATCCCTGTAAAGTGGTGGTTACATCTTTCTTCAAGAAGAACGTTTTGCTTGAAAAGCTCCTTCTCATCTTATGTATCTTCTTCTTGGTAAATTAAACCTGCACACTTGAAGAAAACAAATGAAACCTTCGCGTAAAATCGGCGGTAATAATATATATAGGACTCTACTAAACTAGGATATAATGCTTGTGGAATGGATGTTTACAGAATTTATGGAAAATTAAGACCTGGAAAATTCCAAAAAATTATAAGTAGCTCAGAAAACGAGAAAAAGTAATCAGTTGTTTTTGCTCCTTCCTGACGCCGTCAGGTTGCGATCCTGACGCCGTCAGGTTATCCTGACAAAAACTGGTCTGCGATTTTATGAAAAAAATTCTGAAAAATTTACATCTTTAGAATCTGGAAAAATTTCTTGCAAAACATCCATTATGACTCGATACAAGCATTTGACTCGAACAAACACACATGTATATCTTTAATTAATTGAAATTCTCATGTTTATGTTTCTTTTGAAAACGTGTGTAATCCTCCCTACACTTATCCTTTATGTAAAATACATTTATATGTAATTAAGACGAGGTTAAAGACAAAATAAAGCATTTTTACAAATTTAAACATGAGAATAAACAATCAATAAAAGATATATGACACAAACAATCAAACAATTAAGCATGGGTTGCCTCCCACGAAGCGCTTTTCTTTATTTATGAGTCTTGTAGCTAGACTCGTAGTCATGCCCCTACGTGACTTCATCACCGTCACCTTCTTCCTTCTCTCTCCCTTCGTCAAAAGGGTGTAGACGTTGTATGCTTACCGTGGATTCCTTGCCAACGTCGTCTATTATGGTAACGGTTTTATCCTTTAGATTGGTTTCCTTTACCATAAAAGGCCCAAACCATCTTGGTTTGTTTCTACCTCGTAATGCTCTTATCCGTGATTTGTATAAGAGTACTTTCTCCCCCTTTAAAAATTCCTTAGGGTTCTTTTGTGTTTTTGGTATTGAAGTGGGATTATTTCCTAACTTTTTATCGTGCTTCCACAATGTTGCATGCAGTTCTTGAACCATAAAATCTCTAAGCCCTTTTTCCCAATCGTTCATTTTCTTCTTAACCACATTGCTAGGGACTTGTGGATTCTCATCCGTAATCTTTTCCATGATCTTAAGAGGATACCTTGGAATAATGGGTATCCTAGCGTACCCTTTTCCGCTTTTAAGTATCATGATGCCCTCCCCGCATTTGATGGTTGCTTTGGCAGTGGCCAGAAAAGGCGTCCCAAGAATGAGTGGCATGTTTCTATCTTCCTCAATGTCTATGATCACGAAATCCACCGGATAAACGATATTTGCCACCTCTATGAAAACATCCACTGCAATTCCTATGAGGTAGACATAAGTGTGATTTGCTAGGGAAAGTCTAAGATCGGTCTTAGCTGGCTTCTCCCTAGTCAACTTATTATAGATTGATGATGGCATTATGTTTACATCAGACCCTTGATCAGCTAAGGCATTTATATTATCAATGTCACCTATGCTACATGGTATCACGAAGTTCCCTGTGGTGTCTCGTTTTTTAGTTACTGGTTTTTTAGAACCAGCTCATACAGAGGTCCCATTGGCATGGTGTCATACTCTTCTTCTGTTATTTTTCCTTCAAGGGCTTCCCAAAGAACCTCGTTGTACCTAAAGTTGTTCACTTGGTTAACAATGGTTTTTTTGTTAATTTCGTGCTTAAGGTAGTACTCAATGGGCTCGGGCTCATTATTAGGTTCAGCCTCCTCCCTCTTGCTTTTCTCAGTTTTCTTCTCCACAACCTTTCCGTCTTCTGGCATAATGGAAATGGCGTTAACAAACGAAGTGGGAGGATAATCATTGCTTCTTACTAGTACCTTTTCGGGAACTTTTGTCTTGGTATATTCTTTTACCAGGTTCATCATTTCCATCATCTTTTTGATTGCATTTCCTCTCTTTGCCTATAAACATCCTCTTCAAATTTTGCTAATCTCTCCGTATGAGCTGCCATGTACTCTCTCATTTGTTCCTTAAAGCTTGGTGAGAGTGGTATTGGGGGAATTGACTGTTTCTCGAGGGATTTGTACGGGAGATCTCTTATGCCTTTCTATCAGATAATGAATCCTTCTCTCAAGAGCACTCATTTGCTCCTCGGTGACGTTGGAAGATTCAAGAGGAGTTGATATGGCATTAACCACTTTAACGGGGGTTTCAGGGGATTCATTCCAATCTTCATAGCTTTAATCGGTAAGCACTTCTATAATATCCCAAGATTCCTCTGCGTTAAAGTCGCTTAGCCTTCCACCGGCGGCTTGATCAATGGATCGCCTAGTGATGAAATCGGTATGGTCATAGAAGATTTGGATTTGAAGCCAAAGATCAATACCATGATGAGGGACTTTATGGAGTAAGTCCTTGAATCGAGTCCATGCTTTGTAGAGAGACTCGCCTTGAAGTTGTTGAAACGTCAAGATGTCTCGTCTTAGTTTAGTGGTTCTCCCCGATGGGAAAAATTGAGCAAGGAATCGAGAGGTGAGATCATCCCAACTTGAGATGGAGCCGGCGGGAAGTCGCTCAAGCCAATTACTAGCTTGGTCCTGTAGAGAGAATTGGAAGAGACGCAGATGCGTGGTATCCCGAGTAGTAGCATCGAGGTCGATGGAATCGACAATTTTAAGGAAGTCCTTAAGATGCTGATTAGGATCTTCGGAACGAAGTCCATGGAATGCACATCCGTTTTGCACCAACCGGATGGTGTCGGATCGCAGGGCCGTAGTTTGGGCTTGGTCGGGAAGCTCAATGGTGTTCCTATAGCTTAGGTGGCTTGGTCTCGAGTATTCACCAAGAGTACGGCCTCTTGGCGGGTCATTTGGTGGTAGGTTGATGAATGGTGGTTGGTTATCACCTTCCATGATGAAAAGTGATGAGGTTACTAACAAAGGTCACGAAGAAGGGGGACAGACTACGAGAAAGCTAAAAAATGGAAAAAATTTTACTTGATAGGAATCAAGCAAAGAAACCTAAACGAGGTGGACTCCTAACTAGCTATTCTATTCCCCGGCAGTGGCGCCAAAAACTTGATAACGCTACACGCGTCGTTCGGGGTCAAAGGAACTTCCTTTTCATCGAGCAAGTTTTTCAACACCCTAGGCAGTGAACCTAATCGTTGTAGTGTAGTATTAGGGTAGGCCACGGGAATTGATATCGTTCTGTAGGGGAATAGGAATGCTAGTGAGAAGTTACTACGCTAAGGTCAGGGTTGAGGAAGATTATTTTTTTTTATCTTTTTATGTTTTTTAGGAAATGGAAAGGTACGAATCTCGGGGTTTGGATTTGGGGGTTGGTATTTCTACCGATTACTCTACTTATCTAATTATCTAATCTAGTGGTGTATGTAGTCTATGTCTAATTATTGTGTGCTCGTATAATGATTTAAAGATGTGTTTACTTAGGTTTGGATTTGGGGGTTGGTATTTCTACCGATTACTCTACTTATCTAATTATCTAATCTAGTGGTGTATGTAGTCCATGTCTAATTATTGTGTGCTCGTATAATGATTTAAAGATGTGTTTACTTAGGTTTTATTACTACTTAATTATCTCCTATTGATGGTTGAATTGTCACATCCTTATTCTTAATCGCGTTGTGTGTCTAAGGTCGTAGGGTATGCGTTTATCCCTAACTCTTTGAAACTACCAAAGGTTAATGCCTACAAAATCTCTAGGATTTATAAACTTAACTCTAAGGTACTCTTCGGATGTTTTAGCCTACAATGACTCTAGGTACTATAAGCTAAGGTTCACAAAGATTAATCAAGCATTAATTACACAACGGATGACCTATCGCAATACTATATCATTAACAATTAAGATAAGAGACAACCAATCAATATTCAATATTTAAGTTTCATATTCCCTAAGCAAACACACAAGTAAATTAGCCGGACATGGGAAACATGCAAGCATACACACAAGTAATTGAAGACATAATTGAATTAATGAAATAAAACACTTATCTTTGATGTAAGATAGGGTATGGAACCCTAAAATACTATACAAGACAGCCTTGGTTCGGTTTAGGTTTTTACTCCAAAAGACTACACACTGAAAACTAAAAAATTCTGATTCTATATATAAGATTACATATGCGACGGCGTCACCCTTTGATTTGTGACGCCGTCGGGTAGCCATCATTAGGGTTTCGTCTTGGCCACGTTAGTCTTGCGACGGTGTCACCTTATGCTTGTGACGCCGTCCCCTTCAGTCTTTGACGCCGTCTGGATCAAATCTAGGCCGTCTGAGTTGCAACGACCTACTCTTTTAAAACCTGAAGCCGTCACTTGTAAATAAGCAATTTGGCTACTGAGCCGTCACAAAAGTGGTCCGACGGCGTCGCAGATAACACCTGACGCCGTCACCTTCAGTTCCAGCAACCTGAGTGTCTTGATTCTTGACTTTGGCCATTTTCTTCGTATATTCGCGCCTTTTCATCCGAATAAGTGTCATTCCAACATTTTGCCTTCAAGATACCTAAAAAGTGAAAAGGAACGATATTAAGTAATAACGGATACAAAAGTGATCAAATAAGGGCTTAAACGACCCCTCAAAAAGGTACATTTTAAAACCTTATCATAGATTAGGGTTTATTATGATGGTTTATAGAAGTTGAGGGTGAATTTATGACAAGTTATAATAGTTCAAGGTCTAAAATATCATTATCATAAAGTATAGGGTTAAAAGTGTAAATATCGCAAGTTTACTTATTTTACGAGTTTAGTCCATTCTTTTAATATTTTAACAAATCAACCTTCCTGTTTTATCATTAACCAAATTAGTCCCTTTACTTTTATTAAAACCAAAACTCTTGAAAAAAAAAACCTAAACTATACGACACCCATTTCATTTTAAAGCTAGTCGAATCAAACCCCATACAAAATATAGCGACCCTTTTATGTGCTAGCCTAAGTCGTGACATGCCAAGTCCCAATTCCAATCCATACGACACAAAAGGAAACAAGTCGAGACCTATTTTAAGAATTATGGCGACGCAAAATAGACAAGAATGGGTCGAAATAAACACCACCGAAACAACCACACCAACCTTCGAACAAGAGGGAACACTCATGTATGATTCCCAGCCACACACACCCACGACCAAGAGCCTACCCAAGATCACGTACGAGTTCCTTGTTGCCTCCCTTTGATCGACAGAAGAGTGAAAAAAATACAGCCGTGGCTTTTGGAGATAGGTTTTAGGGTTTTGAATTTTTTTGTGATTTTGGTTTTGTGACATAAACAATTGTGATATCCATTTTTTATTATTGCTGAGTATGGAGGAGCACCAAAATGGAAATGCCTCAAATCAAGGAAAATAGATGGAGACTTGCCATATTTTCGCCAATCACGAACATGTACTTGAATCTCGATCAGATACGTTGTGTACACTATACTTTATAATCGGCTAGGGACAATTTAAAAAGAAAAAAGTGTGACACCAAAATAAATGTGTATAAATTATTTTAGCGTAAGTTTTATTTTCGTATGACTTTTACTTGTTCAGGTGTTAACGATTTAGATGTTTAAGTTGTAGTCGTGACATATATTATAATAATTAACGTCTTTCATAAGTTCGAGATTAAAGAGGTATTTGGGTATTTTAACATGTTCAAAAGTACGGGTTTTACAGTATATCCCTTTGATAGATCTCGATTTTCATCCATTATGTTTATATGATTTGTATTAGTAAGGTTAGACTTTGCGGGACCTTGTCATTCTAGTGAGCCTGAGGCTATTCTCGATCGTCAGTAATGAGTTACGAGGTACCTTCTCGAGCTAGTTAGTGGCCATTTTGTTCTTCTTTTGTGGAATGGTAAGTTGATTTGATGTATTATGTACTGCTTGTATATGAATCAGGTTTGATTTGGTATGTTACTTGCTACCTATATGTGTATCTGTTTTGACGTGATGTTGGTTATGTGGTTCGTCATGACCCGATATAGAATATGATGACAACAAAGACTTGTTATGTGATGCAAGTATTATGACGCCTGATCAACTTTATAATACCGAGATCATATAATTTTAACTTATTGGAATCATACGAAGTCCTGGAAAATGCTTGAGGTTGGTACATTGGATGGACTAAGACTCATATCCGTTATTTGTCAGTTTTCATATTCGTTTGGAATTCTGTACCTCATTGCAAGGTCCTCACTGATATGTGTTACGTATAAGTTTTGTAGTATTTGGACCAGAAATTGTTATAATTTGTGCGAAACTATGGATTGCTATGTCTGCCTTAAACTAGTACGTCTCCGATTACTTCTGTAAAACTTCAATTTCGCGGACAAAATTTTTTTAGAGGGGAAGAGTTGTAAAACCCGCAATTCCGAATTATGATATTTACATCCAATTAAAAATTTTATCCTAAGTTATTAATTAATTAAAACTTTATGTTGTGTGAAATCTATATAAATTAAAATCCTAAATAAATAAACCATATAATATAAAGGTTTCCTAATATAATCTCCAACCCTACTTAGAATAAAAGGGTATACTACTTAAATTGTGTACAATTGTGATACATGATAAAAACAATCCGGACTCCCCTCGCTCCCCCTTTTTACACGTTTTTTTAGCCAAGCCCAACCCATAACTTAATTGATTTGAATTGATTTGGTCTTTATTGGAACCCTTCAATCACGGCTTATTCCCTCCCCTCTCCCCAATATGTTCGGCATTCCCTTCCCCTAAACCGATTCATCAAAAAAAAAAAAAAAACCTAATCTAAAACAATCGGCTCTATCTAATTATTTTCTCCAAAAATAAATTCTATAAACCCTAATCTTGAAGGTGGTAATCGGCTAGGAATCAAGAAGGCATTGGTGGTTATTGGTGATTTTCGTGGGTGTTCTTTTGGTGTTCTTGTGGTATCCCTAAACCCTTGTTCATTATCCTTTTAATTTAAATAATATATGTGTAATAACATGAAAACCGGAATTGAAACAATGGTAACATGATTAGGCATGTAAAAGGATGATTAAAAGATGTGTTTGGAAACCTCAAATACTACAAAAATCGAATTAGGGTTAAATGGGGTAAAAAAATCGTTTAGGGTTTTGTTTGGGTGGGTCTTGGTTTGGGACAGCTTTGTAAGCTGAAGATGTGTGCGTTATAGCTCGAGTTCCGTAAGGTTTTTTTCCTGGGTTTTTAAATGAAAACTTAGTTTAATATTTTAATTAAGTTTTTCAATTGGTTTGGAGTGAATTAGAGTTGTATTGGTCATGTTTTTGAATTTTTTGGGATCATGTGTTAAAGCTGAGTTTTGAGACCTTAAATTCAACCCGGTTACACAATTTTTTATGTAAAATCTATAAAGGTTTATGACATGCCCTTCCACAGGAGTGAGTTCTAATATATGTGTAACCTTCTGGAATTTTCGTTAATTTTTATGAATTGTTTTGATTGGCCTATTAGATGTAAACTTTTGGGTGTTTGTGCAGTTCATTTTTTGGACATGTTTAGATAAACGATTTTTGGAATGGTGTTTGTACTTGGTAATAATTCTAGGAAAATTCGTGTATGCTCACAATACATATAGGTACTTGTGTAAATTATTATAGCCTCTGAATTGAAGTCTTGATATGGATTAAAAATTCGTAAAGTGAGGGTTAGATTATCCTAAAACTGGATTTTTACTTGAAGTTAAGGTTTTTGGTGATTTCATGCAATCAAGTGAGTGTTTGGTATATGTGTGATTGAATGCTATGTAATATGAGTTTAGTAAGCATGATTAGGGAATGAGATGATACCATGCATGTTCAACAAGTTTTACATGAGATTATTAACATGTACCAATCTATGATTTTATGTGATTGATTTCATGCATGTTTTTGTCTTGAAAATGCCTTGAAAACATATGATTTGATGAACATTAAACATGATGATGTGGATAACATTGTGGAATGCATGAAAATGGTCTTTATATGCTTGCTTACATGTTTGTATGAAATGGTGTTAAATGGTTATGAAGGATACATGTTTAGGGCTTGTGATTTGGTTTCTACATGAAATGATGAGGTTGTTATGCCATACATAATCTTGTGTGTAATTCTTTGAGTGAATTGCTTCATCTTCTGTTGTTTGGGAGTTGTTATGACTTATATATGAATTTTATGAAGTTTGGTACAATATGGTTTGGTGTATTGATGATTTTGGACTTGTTTGCTATGTGGGTCATTTTGCATGTTCGGTTGTCCAAATTTTAGGTCATATTGCTACATGTGTATTTTATTGGTTCCTTCATGTTTTTGAGTGATTCTTTATCCTAAATGTGAGTACTTTTTGTGTACATTCTGAGTATGTAATGCTTGTTGCAATTGGAGAGCTGTAGCTATGATTTTTATATTTTCCAAGTTTAAGTGTCAAATCTGTGAAAGCTGATCTGAATTTTGTGCTGTAATTTTTAATTTCTCTAGAACAAACCATAAGGATTTTTGACCTCTCCTTCTTTAGTTTTGATATATACGATATGTGTGACCGCTGGGAATTTTGGTTGAATTTTTGGAGTTGTGTAAATTGGTGTGTCAAGTTCAAGCTTTTGGAGTCTCTATTTTCGGGTACTTTCTGAACAGGTCTGGAAAGATTATTTTCTAATCCATACTTAAGCTCAGTAATAAAATCCCAAAAAATTCATGAAATAACCTAACTAATAAAGAAACACTTGGGAATTTTCTAAATTTATTTGAGTTCAGTTAATAGTCATGAAAATTCGTCCAATACGGGTCTAGAATTGAGGTTTAAAACCTAATATGTAATACAAGCCTAACAATAAGTATATGGCCAATAAATCTAAGAATAACTTTCGATATGAATATATAAATGATATGTGAAACGTAATTCATGTAGATACGCTGAAGAAGGAGTAACTTCAGATCTTTATGTTTCTGGTGGGTTTTGCTTTACGGTTTAAGGTACATATACTCTGACCTTTCTCTTAAGGTTTCTCATGATCTCTTACACATCATTTGATCTTTAACTATTTTGATTATGAACCTTGAACCATTTAATGTAAACCTTTGAATTGAGCCTTTGTCATGAACCTTTGCTATGAACCTTTGATTATGAACCTTTGATTTTGCTATTCTGATGATCTAGACATTTTCCAAACTTTGACCTTGCCTTTTACCCTTCAGTAATACCCGAGCCATTTTCCCTAGCCATGAAGGTAACATGGTCTTGTCATTGATGCACCAATGGCATGACTCCAGGGTGGTCGTGTGTTAGGATTTAGTAAATCCAGTTATTAAAGTGTCGGTCACCTCAAGTATGTAATCGTTAGAAAGCTCGTAGTCGTAGTTATTTAATGTTAGGTAGTATTTAGTTAAGTAACACCGTGGAGGACGGACAGGTCTTTACCCACTGTATGCCTGATCCACAGCCCGTAGGTGGTGTTTATGTAAGAAACTATAAATACCCTCTACCTCCCAGGGTAGAGGGTTGGAGCTCATAATAATACTTTTACTTTCTCTCACTAAGTTCCGAAACCTCTAACTCTTTCTCTCTCTAAAACCTTATTGTATACGCCTATATTTGATCATGGTTTGATGTGTTTGTGAAATCCAATATATTACAAATGGTATCATAGAGCCATGGTTTGATCATCTCTCTTACATGTTCTTGGATTTCTAGTGGTTTTATATGGTTTTTGGGTTTGAAAAACTTTAGTGGTTTTTGCACCATTTGGAACATTTCTTGTGTTAAAGTTTGAATTTTGATTGTACTTTTGTGTTTAGACTCATTGTAAGTGCTTGCGTTTTGATTTGGAAAGCTTGAATCACTGTGGTTGGGCTTGTTTTTGATTGAAAAGGGTTGTGTTTAAGTTTTTCTTGCTAGCGACTTGACTCTCGGATAAGTTTTCTTTGTAGCGACTTGCTTCGTTAGTTTGCAGCGACTTGTAGTTGAAGTGGTAGCGACTTGAGCTCTAGCGGATTGTTTATTGAGACAAGGCGACAAATAGTACAAAGTAGTGGAGGTACCACTCCTGCTAGCGACTTGTTCAACGTAGCGACTTGTCTTTATTATTTTCAGCGACTTGACTTTGTTGTGACTAGCGAGTTGCTCTTTAGCGACTTGGCCTCTTAGCGAGTTGTTCCTTAGCGACTTGCCAACTTAGCGAGTTCCTCTTTAGCGACTTGTCAGCTTAGCAATTTGTTGCTTTAGCAACTTGTGTTTAGCGACTTGGTTCATAGCGACTTGTGTTTAGCGACTTGGTTCATAACGACTTGAGCCTTTTAGCGAGTTGTTACTTAGCAACTTGGTGATTTAGCGACTTGTCTTCAAGGGTTATAGCGACTTGGTTGATTATTGTTTCTAATACGGTTTTCTCTTGATTTAGTAAAATCCCGTGAAAGAATCTATTTCCCGGTTTAATCATAGAGTTATAAAATCCCGTGATATCTGTAAACATGTCTACCAACGTGCCTACAATCATCTCTTCTGTAGCTGAGGACGTTCAAGCAGCTGGATCAGATACTCGTCCACCCATGATTGACAGAACTGACTATGACTCATGGGCTCAACGAATTAGGTTGTATTGTCTGGGAAAGGAAAATGGGGTAAACATTCTCAAGTCAATTGATGAAGGACCTTATCAAATTGAGACTACCAGAGATGTTCTTGAAACTGCTGCGGATGGTACAATGATCTTAGGTTTGGACAAACCAAAGACATATGATGAGCTCAGTGTTAAGGAGAAAAAGAGATATGATGCTGATATCAGGGCTTCAAAAATTATACTTCAGGGTCTTCCAAAAGATATCTACAAGCTTATCAATCACAACACTGAAGCCATGGCTATTTGGGATAATGTCAAGATGCTTCTCTCGGGTTCTGAATTAACTAAGGAAGACAGAGAATCACAACTGTATGATGAATTTGAGCACTTTAAGATGAAACCAGAAGAAAGTGTCTATGAATATTACGTGAGATTCCACAATCTTGTGAATGACATGAGGAATATCAAAATGACCATGCCAAATATTCAGCTGAACTCAAAGTTTGTGAACAACATGAAACCCAAATGGCACAAATTTGTCACCTCTATGAAGCTAACAAAAGGATTAAAGAACACTAACTATGAGAAACTGTATGCCTTCCTTCTTCAGAATGAGAGACATGCTATGTTTGAACGAAGGATTCTTGAATAGTTCAAATCTAACAGGGAGAAACAAGTTCGTCAAATGATTCAACAGCCTTTTACACCAATGTAGGGATTACGACCAAAACTTCACAAGTCATACCTACTGGAAACGGTAATCACAAACTCATTCCCGATCCGAGGTTCAAGCAACCTGATGCTGATGCAGTCATGGAACACCTCATCAATCAACTGGCCCTTATGGTTAAAAAAAACTTGACTTTTACTCCACATGCTAACAGTCTTCACACTTACAATGAAATCAGAACTGTATCCAATCTACACAATCATGCTATTGTCAGAGATGGAAAGGTTATGGTGCAACCAGTTCAAGGAAGGCAGTATGAACAGGGAAGAGGAGGAATTCATGGAGGGTATGTGGCAAATCAGAATCGTGGAAGGAATCCAAATCAAGGACAAGCAAAGCCAATCAAATGCTATAACTGTGGTGGTGAAGGACATATTGCGAGGAACTGCACATCTCCAAAACGTCCACAGAATGCAGAATACTTCAGAGACAAGATGTTGCTTGTGCAAGCTCAGGATAATGGAGCAGCTTTGGATGAAGAGGAGTTGTTATTTCTTCCAGAAGGGAATGCTAAGACATATGATGCAGATGTGGATGAGCAGCCAATTCAGGAAATAGGTCACAATCATCATAATGCCTTTCAAGTGGCTGACTGTGATGCATTTGACTCTGATGTCGATGATGAACCTACTGCCCAAACAATCTTTATGGCTAGCATTTCACCAATGGTCTCTCCAAAGGTCTCGTCGCCACAACAGGCTGGTCCATCTAAAGAATCAATCATCTCAGAGGTATTAAAACTATACGATGAGGTGGATGAGCAAAAGATACATAACGAAGTACAATCTCTTGAAACTTATGAATCAGATATTGATAATGAGGGTAATAGTAATATTGTCCCATATGATCAATATGTGACACAAAGTGAAAGTGAGATTGTACCAAGTGATGTATCTTCTGTAGTCAATGATGACTATGTTTTTTATGAATACACTGCATGTGCCCCTGATGATTCTGTTATCTCTGAACTGAATGCATATAAAGAACAAGTTGCTATTTATGAACAACGTGCTAAGTTTGAGTTAACTACTTGTAAGCAGGAAATGGATGACCAAATGCGTACAATTATTAGAAAAAGTAATTTTAGAGAAGAAGTGTTAAAACAAGAGTTAAACTCCTTACAAGAAAAGCTTTCTAAAACTGTTAAGCAAAAGCAAGAGCTTCAAGATAATGTTAAAGTGCTTAAACAAGAATTTAATGCTAAGGAAACAAAACTTTTGAATGACTTTTCTAATCTAAATTTTTTGAAAAACAAGCTTGAAAATAAGTTGTACGTACAAGGGAACACCATTCAGACTTCTCACATGATCACTAAGCATAGAGTCTTAAGCGATAAGCACAGTATTCCCCTAGTAGAGGAACCAAATCCCGAGTATTGTAAAAGAGCTAAAGCTTTCCATAAGATTGTATATGATGGTAATGAGATCCTTAAGCCTAGGCAAACACCTTCATGTATTGGAAGCACGGAAGAGGATAGAAAATTAGAAGATGCCTCTAGGGAGAAAATGGATAAGAAACTAGAAGATCCTAAGTGTAAAAAGAATAACATAACGATCAAACCCCATGATTACACAAAAGAAAATTGGATCTCCCTGAACAGGTTTAAGCCTTAAACTCAATTAACCACAGAACAAATTTTTTGCAAGAAAGACATGGATAAGCAAAAAGCAAACGTACTTGTTGAAACAAACACTCCCCTTAGGAAAGCGCATGCAGCTACTGTGTATCCTCCGAATACACCAATGCATTTAGTTCCTAGAACTATTGCCACTAATAGCAAGACCTTAATCAGCCTATATGTTGTTTATCAACTATTCGTTGATTTTGAAAAGACATGTAAGAAGAGAATCACACCTACAGGGATAACTGAAGGGGAAAGGGATTTTGAGCAAACTAAAGAATGCTATTTAACTGAGGTCATGCCTTTCTTTAAACAATTAAAAGGTCAATTTGAAAGTCTTCAAAAGGGGATAAACTCGGATATTAAAGAAATGGAAAAGGAATTTGATGCAATGATTGTTGAAGTCAATGATTATGAACGGGAACTCAAATATAATGAAATTGAAAGGAAGAATTTGCATATCCTAAATGAGAACTTAGTATTAAGTTGTGTGGCTCAAGATGTGTTTTATACTGTTACTAAGCATTCTATTATTGCTTCTCAATTTCATGAATTAACTGTTGCTTTGAAAGTTTCCCATGATCGTGTCATTGAGCTTGAAAATAAAAACCCAGAACTAAATGAGAAAATAGATCAGGATGATCACGATAATTTGGTAAAACACTTTTCTAAGCTAGAAGTTGAACATTTTGATTTGCAACTAAAATATCAACATCTCAAGGAAAATGTCAAAACCTCAAACATCAAGACATCCTCAAACATTCCAGAGTTTGATGCACTTTTTGAAATAAACAAACGTGACGAACATATTTAAGCTCATTGTAACACGATCAAAAAGTTGAAAGCCCAAATTTCACAATTAAAGGGTGAAAAGAACAACATGACTGGCTCCCAAATGCCTTCTCCTTTAGATTCTCAGTGTTCTCAAACTTTTCATCTTCAAAACTTGGTTAATGTTTTACAAAAGGAAAATGAGAGTTTTCTAGAAGAAAATGAAAAAGTTAAACGACACTTTAAAGAGTTATATGATTCAATGAAAGTCACTCGTGACAAGAACAACGAAAAATAACGTCTTTACAAAAGGAAATTGAGAATCTGAAGAGTCAGGAAAAAGGGAAAATGCCTCTTGTCTTTAATGAGAATGTTGCATCAAAGTCATCTGCAGACTCCAAATATACTGTGACTGTTAAATACATTCCTCCTCATCTTAGAAATAATGAACTTGTGTTTCATAACTATTTCGCTCACCTTAAGGATAGTCTAGAATGTCTTCGTGAGATTGTAAAAGAGGATTTCATAAATAAGCCACTTGATAGAGAAATTAGGTTTGCTTGCATTCAGGCCAAACAATCTCATGAGCTATTAGAATGTTTAATAGCAACATGTCTGAAATCCTTAGGTGCGAAAGATAAAGCTGTGGTTCCTTGTTCTATGCCTAGTTCCAAGTATGCAACCCATTCTATGCCCAGTATTAAGAAAGTGAACTCTAAAGTGCCTTCAAGTAGTTCAGATCCCTGCACGTCTAGTTCAGGAATGCAAAATGTAGCCCAACCAACTAATGTTCCCATAATTCCCTCTACAGGAGTAATCAGTGACATAAAAGCAAGCGGGTCAAAGCCTCCAGGCAATACAAAGCAAGATAGGACCTCACAAGCTAAGAATGTGCATTGGAAGAGAGTAGAAGACCACCCTAGGAACACTAAGTTTGAGTTGAATAAAACGAATCGTGTTGATTCTAGTATTAGCTATAAGCGTACTGTAATTAATTCGAATTCTGCTACTATCTGCAAAGCATGTAATGATGACTGCTTGATTTCTGTTACTAATCATGAATGTGGTGTGAATGATTTGATTAATGCTGTTAATTGCCCAGTTAAAATTGTTAATGTCAAAAATCAAGCTAAGAAGGCTAAAAGGAAAAGGCGAAAGAAAGTTAGAAAACATTGGAAGCCCACAGGAAGAAAATTTAGTAATATAGGTTATCAATGGATACATATTGGCTGTAAGTTTAATCTTAATGAGTTTTGCCCTAAATTTGCTAAGTCAATGCCCATTAGAAAATGGATGTCTACTGGTAGAACTATTCCTTTAAGAAGTGAACATACTTTGAATAGGTCAAATACGGACACTAGCACTACATCTATTCCTGATGATTCCATTGTTTCTACTTCCGATGTGGGTGTTCCAATCACTGTTACTAACCAAATGGAACCCATTCTTGCATGGGGATCCCAATTCTCTAGTTATCCATTCTTGTCTGTGTTCAACTGCAGATCGTTCAAATCGTTCTGTGGTACCTGGACTCAGGCTGTTCCAAGCATATGACTGGAGATCGCTCGCGGCTCATGAACTTCGTGAGTAAATTCATCGGGACTGTTAGATTCGGGAACGACCATTTTGGTGACATTATTGGTTATGGAGACTATGTTGTTGGCGATAGTGTAATCTCCAGAGTATATTATGTTGAAGGTCTTGGTCATAACTTGTTTTCTGTTGGTCAATTCTGTGATTCCGATCTAGAAGTGGCATTTAGAAAACATACTTGTTTCGTTAGAGAACTTGATGGTGTGAAACTGTTAAGTGGAACTCGTGGTTCAAATCTATACACCATCTCTATCGAAGACATGATGAAGTCTTCTCCAATCTGCTTGTTGTCAAAGGCTTCAAAAACAAAATCATGGTTATGGCATCGTCGTCTCAATCACTTAAACTTCGGCACCATTAATAATCTTTCCAGAAAGGATCTTGTAAGAGGCTTACCCAGATTAAAGTATGAAAAAGTTCATCTTTGTTCAGCATGCCAATTGGGAAAAAGCAAGAAATATGCCCACAAAATCAGTAATGGAAGTTATGCATACCCTTCATATTGATTTGTGCGTACCAATGAGAGTGCAAAAGATAAATGGGAAGAAGTATATTTTAGTCATTGTTGATGACTACTCTCGATTTACTTGGGTAAAGTTTTTGAGGACAAAGGATGAAACTCCAGATGTCATCATCAAACTTATCAAGCAGCTTCAGGTTCGACTTAACAATACAGTTAGAATTGTTCGAACAGACAATGGCACAGAGTTTGTTAACAAAGACTTAAGTCAATTTTATGAAAGTGTTGGAATCAGTCATCAAAGAAGTGTTCCACGAACTCCTCAACAGAACGGTGTAGTTTAAAGACGAAATCGAACTCTTGTGGAAGCCGCAAGAACAATGCTAATTTATTCAAAGGTTCCAATGTTTCTATGGGCTTAAGCCATTGCCACTGCTTGCTACACCCAAAATCATTCCCTTATACACACATCTCATGGAAAAACTCCATACGAACTTGATCATAAACAAAAACCTGATCTCTCCTACCTTCGTATGTTTGGTGCGTTGTGCTATCCAACGAATGACGGTCAAGATTTAGGTAAATTAAGAGCTAAGGCAGACATTGGAGTTTTTGTAGGTTATGCATCAAACAAGAAGGGTTATCGAATCTACAACAAAAGAACTCGAGATATCATGGAAACTATTCACGTCACGTTCGATGAGCTGTCCGGGCAAATGGCTCCAGGACAATCCAGTTCTGGACTCGCATATCAACCTTCATCAAGTAGTCCCATCAGTTCTACTCTTGTACTAAATCCCTCACCAGCAACTCCTTATGTACCTCCTTCAGAAGATGATTTGAAGAAATTGTTTGATCCAATGTTTGATGAACACTATGAGCCAATTGCTAATGATCTGTCAAATCCATCAACATAGGCTGCTCCTATCCCTGTCAATGAAGTTAACCCTTCAGTTTTTATGTCATTAAGTCAAGAAGCGCATGCTGCTGATCACTCTGTCTCATCAACATATCCTCAATCATCGAGTGTACATCATGGAACTGTTTCTGGCACCTATGATGGAGATAATCCCTTTGCTACTCCTGAAGATGCCCCCTTTGAGAACATATTTGCTCCTGAACCATCATCAGAACCATCTTCATCAGGAGAAAACGACTCTGCTACTTCAGTTCCTCAACAACAACCACACGAACACCTTAGAAAATGGACACATGATCATCCATTGGACAACATCATTGGAAACCCCTCTCGTCCAGTATCCACTTGTAAACAACTTGCAACTGATTCCTTATGGTGCTTCTTCAACTCCGTACTGTCTAAGATCGAACCAAAAGACGTTAAAACTTCCATGAATGAAGACAGCTGGTTCAATGTCATGCAAGAAGAAATTCATGAGTTTGATCGACTAGATGTATGGGAATTAGTACCTGCTCCTGACTGTGCTATGATCATTGCTCTAAAGTGGATCTTCAAAGTAAAACTTGATGAGTATGGTGATGTATTAAAGAACAAGGCTCGATTGGTTACAAAAGGATACCGTCAAGAGGAGGGTATTGACTTTGAGGAATCATTTGCTCCAGTTGCACGTATCGAGGCAATCAGAATTTTCCTGGCTAATGCTGCTAGTAAGAATATGGTAGTCTTTCAGATGGATGTAAAGAAAACTTTTCTTAACGGAGATCTTAAAGAAGTCGTATACGTCAGCCAACCTGAAGGTTTTGTGAATCCAGAGCATCCTACTCATGTCTATCGCTTGAAGAAGGCTCTTTACGGTTTGAAGCAAGCTCCAAGGGCATGGTATGATACGCTATCAAAGTTTCTTCTATCTACTGGATTCAGCAAAGGAGCAGTTGATCCGACATTGTTCACCAGAAAGTCAGGCAAACATTTAATTCACGTTCAAATCTATGTTGATGATATTATTTTTTCCTCGACTGACCCCAATGAATGTGACCGTTTTTCTAAAGAGATGGGCTCCAAATTTTAAATGTCAATGATGGGACAAATGTCATTTTTCTTGGGATTACAAATTTCACAAAGTCCCGGAGGTATTTTTATAAATCAATCTAAATATGCAAATGAGATTTTAAAGAAATTTTTTGACACTCCCATGATAGAGCGTACTAAACTAGATGAGGACCACTCAGGGATCATGGTAGATGAAATGAAATATCGTAGTATGATTGGATCCCTGATGTACCTCACAGCTAGTAGACCAGATATTCTGTTCGCTGTATGCATGTGTGCTAGATACCAGGCTAAGCCTACCAAAAAGCACCTTGAAGCAGTTAAACGGGTCTTTCGGTATCTCCAAGGAACCAGCAATATGGGACTTTGGTACCCGAAGGACACCGGTATGTCACTAACAGCCTATGCAGATGTTGATCATGCAGGATGTCAAGATACACGTCGAAGTACGTCTGGAGGTGCTCAGTTTTTAGGTGATAAGCTTGTGAGCTGGTCTTCTAAGAAACAAATGAATACTTCTATATCCTCTACAGAGGCTGAATACATAGCCATGTCATCTTGTTGTGCTCAAATCCTATGGATGAGATCCCAATTATCTGACTATGGCTTTAAATTCAAAAAAATCCCTATGTATTGTGATAACAAAAGTGCCATTGCTCTCTCATGCAACAACGTACAACACTCAAGAGCAAAGCACATCGACATTCAACATCATTTCATCAGGGAGTAAGTGGAGAACGGTGTGGTGGAACTCTATTTTGTGAGGACTGAATACCAGTTAGCAGACATCTTCACCAAAGCTCTTCCTAGAGAACGTTTTGAGTTTATCCTCCCACGACTTGGTCTAAAGAGTCTACAACCGGAAACACTCAAACGTCTTCAAGAGGAAGACGAGGAGTAAAAGTTTTTCTTCATCCATCTCTTGTTAATATGTTTTTCAAAAAGCAAAATACAAAATTACAAAACCAACAAAAAGCAAATAGAAAAATATAAAACTTTCAAAAATTCATAAAAATTTGAAAAACTCAAAAAATTTCAAAAATATTGTCATTTTGTCATGTTTTTCTTGATTCGATAATATCTACGGTCTTTGTGCTGTCATTCAAAGAGTGACATGGGTCTTTAGATGTTGTTCGAATGTACATATTAAAAAAAATAAAAAATTGAGAGAAAGTAAAACAAAAGGCTTATAGTCATTTCAGTCTATAACCCGTTTTTAAAGAAAGAACAGAGCCATGCTTTATCTTATTTTTCACATATCATGCTCTGATTCTAAAAACAAATGTTTGTCACCAAAAAGACAAATGTTTCTCTCACAAATATTTCTCCTTCTAATGATTCTTCTGAAAAATATTTGTCATCTATTGAAAACAAAATTGCTTTGAAAATACCTCGGACTCTATTTTTGTAAATCATCCGGGCTTTCCTTTGTCAAAACCTCTAACATTCAATCAACAACTCATGTCATTGATTGAGGGGGAGAATGATTTCAATTCAATCAAAAGGTTATTTTTCAAACAACTGGCACGTTAAAGAGCAAGGTCTACTTTTGGAAAATAAAAAAGAACAATGTTTTATACAATTGATTCAAGACCTTGGCTAATGTTATATTTTCAAAAGTTATTTATGCATGATTGATCAATGGAGTCTAAAGTCTCAAAATCTGATCCTTATCAGTTAAAATGTTTTCATAAGCAAGTCACAATTCTCCTCAAAAGCTTTTAAAATCAATTTAAATCTACAAAGATCACAAATCTCAAATGATTTGAAAATTGTGCTCGGGGGAGAATTTGTGATTTAAATTGGATTTAAACTGATAATTCGATAAATGGTTTTATAGTGATTTACAAGCTCTCCTCCCCACATGTGCCAAACGATTTCAAATTTTCCATGCACATGTTGAGGGGGAGCATCTATTTCAAACCAAAAAGGATTGAAATGTGATTGGTTTGTTTCAATGTGCAGGTTTTCCCTAAATATGTGCAAAACACTTCCAAATTTCTATGCACATATTGAGGGGGAGCAAATTCTTTGAAAACCACATCATTTCCAAAATTATCCTTAACAAAGTATGAAAAATACTAATACTAATGATAATCAAAGAAGTGAATCCTTCCTCTTGCCTCCGTGTGCCAAAACGATTTCAAATACATGATGCACATGTTGAGGGGGAGCTCTTTTTCTAAAAAATATCAAAACAATTCATGTACAAAATGCTTTGATAATATATCACAAGTATCTGGATTGATTTTCAAATGGTTTTCAATTGGTTTCGAGAAGGAAATAACAATACCAAAAGACCGACCAATTTACTTTATGCATGGTGTTATAAGGATGGTTAGGTTAGGTATTCATTCCCACGATCCCGCCAGAGCCGGAGGGATCTACCCAGGGACAATCCACTAGATAGTATAGAGTCCTTAGGTATGATGAAAAAAAGGAGAAAAGTAAGAAATGGGAAGAGTGCGGACTAAGACTGAGCTAGTACTGGAATAAACCCAACAAGGTTCTAGTTATGAAGTCTCGGTAAGCACTGAAGGGGTTGAAGAATGAAAAAGAATTGAATGAGAAAAGGGTGAAAATAAATAGCCCTCCATTAATTCAACCTTAGGGCATAAACCGGGTTCAATTCATATGCTACTAGTGGTTACCAAGGTAACATCGGTATTGAAGACAAGACGTCATGGACCCAGTGACGCACTGCACTACAACTTCCCAAGCCACTCAAGTTCCTCTTAAAAGGTCTTGTTTCACTCTCACGGGGAACCTACAAAATCTATTGACTTTCTCTTAGAGTTTGTTGATATTGAAGAAGGAGACCCTCTCCCTAGTCTCTGGCATAGGAACCAAATGTGCACAATTGAGTCTAGAGCCATGAGATCATCAAATAAACCTCTTTAGGACACTGTCAATGAAGACTCTCTGTTTCACACAATGTGGAAAGAGAAATTATATCTTAATAGTCCTACGCATTATCCTTGTGGTATTGCCAGAACATCTGAGTGATATGCAAACATATTCACGATGAAGATGGAAAGCCTTCTAGAGCCAACATCAAACAAGCTCTTGGTAGGTGGCATGTGAGATCTATCCAATAGATCAACCATGTGACAACTGAACATAAACAATGGGCGATTCAATCTTATGAATCTATCCTGGTTCAGGTTATGGATTGACGGATACCTTTGAAAAACCAGTCGTTGTGCTTAAAATTCTTTTCTCTAGCACATCGACTGTGTATTAATATTTCAAAAATAAAAGGTGTTTATGATTGATAATTGATTTTTCTGAAAAACATTCGTTGTATTGCAAAAACACTTTATTGAGCAGTACTCAATTGTTTTTCAAATCTCTTTTCATCAATCAGTGAATCTCAAATTCGCTGGTTCACTCACTCCGTGTTGTCATCTTTGAGACGTTCCGGTTTAAGAATAGCTAGAGCAGCTGCGAAACCCTGTCAAGGAGATTCTTTAGAATTATACCTGATCACAGGCAGTACTTGTACTGATCAACGAGGAACCATGGGCCGTATACCTCAATTCAACGAAAGTGATCAAAGACTCTTTCGTGTGTTTTATTGCTAACTGTTGTATACATGTATACCCAACTTTTGCAGCTGATCAGAATGGAGATGTCAATCCATAGCCGCATGCTCACACAACACATTCATCTCTAAAGAAATCATGATAAACGCATTAACGACTCTGATATTTTCACTCCATGCTTCTGCTACACTGCTGTAAATATCATGAATCATTAAAGTTTCCGCTACTCTGATGAAAAGATTTCATGATCCAGAATGTGAGCATGTCGGTCCAAAAGTCACAACATCACATAATATCAACACCACAAAGGAAGAGTCAGAGATTTATGTTAGCTGGTGATCTCAATGCTGGTTCAAAACTCATTATCACGTGGATCAGTTAAAGACCTCCACATGGATTATCCAAACATGCAAAAATTAAGAATCCAATACTACGAGCTACAGAGCAAGGAACACTAACAAGAATCCAAGAACAATCTAAATGTAATATCTGTTTTGTATTCAATGTAATCTGAGGTGACCTCCCTTAGGGGGAGATTGTTAGGATTTAGTAAATCCAGTTATTAAAGTGTCGGTCACCTCAAGTATATGTAATCGTTAGAAAGCTCGTAGTCGTAGTTATTTAATGTTAGGTAGTATTTAGTTAAGTAACACCGTGGAGGACGGACGGGTCTTTACCCACTGTATGCCTGATCCACAGCCCGTAGGTGGCGTTTATGTAAGAAACTATAAATACCCTCTACCTCCCAAGGTAGAGGGCTGGAGCTCATAATAATACTTTTACTTTCTCACACTAAGTTCCCAAACCTCTAACTCTTTCTCTCTCTAAAACCTTATTGTATACGCCTATATTTGATCATGGTTTGATGTGTTTGTGAAATCCAATATGTTACATTGTGTGATGAACCATCCCGTCCCTTTCTGTTATATATATTATGAGCTCAAGTGATACGCGTACAACGCGCGTTCGGTGTCAAAGGAAACTTCCTTTTCTTCGAGCAAGTTTTTCAACCACCTAGGCAGTGAACCTAATCGTTGTAGTGTAGTATTAGGGTAAGCCGCGGGATTGATATCAATCTCTAGGGGAATAGGAATGCTAGTGAGAAATTACTACGCTAAGGTTGGGGTTGAGGAAGATTATTTTTTTTTATCTTTTTATGTTTTTTAGAAAATAAAAGGTAACTTCTACCAATTACTCTATTATTATCTATTCTAATTAACTAAGCTAAGGGGTAGTCTATGTCTAATTGATGTGTGCTCGTATGATGATTAAAGATGTGTTTACCTAGATGCTATTACTCCCTAGTTATCTCCTATTGATGGTTGAATTGTCACGTCCTTATTCTTAACCCGTTGTGTCTTCTAAGGTCATAGGGTATGCTTTCTTCCCTAACTCTTTGAGACTACCTTAAGGTTATTTCCTACAAAATCTCTAGGATTCATAAACTAACTCTAAGGTTATCTTTTGATTTTTAGCCTACAACAACTCTAGGCGATCATAAACTAATGTTCACAAAGATTACTCAAGCATTAAAAACACAACGATGACCTATTGCAATCCTAGGCCAATTACAATTAAGATAAGAGACAACCAATCAATATTCAATACCTAGGTTTCATGGATCTAAGCAAACACACATGCAAACATACACACAAACAATTGAACACATAATTGAATCAATGAAGCAAATTACTTATCTTGTTGTAAAATAGGGTATGAGAACCCTAAGATACTGCCTAAGACAGCCAAAAATCGTTATTAGGTTTTAATCCACAAAACTACCTCTTTAAAAGTCTGAAAATTAAAATTCTATATATAGAGTTACAACTGCGACGGCGTCACTCTTTAATTGTGACACCGTCAGATCGCCGCCATTAGGGTTTCGTCTTGACCACGTCAACTTTGTGACGGCGTCACCTTGTGGTTGTGACGCCGTCGGCTTCATCTTCTGACGCTGTCGGAATCTGAATATAGGCCGTCTGGGGAGGAAAGACTTTGCGACGCCCTACTCTTCAAAGCCTAACACCGTCAGGTTAAAATAGCAAATTCTCTACTGAGCCGTCACAATTTTAGAGCATGTTGCGATGGCGTAGCCCTTTGACTGTGACGCCGTCACCTTCAATTCCAGCAGCTTGAGTGTCTCGATCTTGACTTTGGCCATTTTCTTCATATATTCACGCCTTTTCGTCCAAATAAGCTTCATTCTAGCATTTTTCCTTCAAAAGACCTAAAAAGTGAAAAGGAACGAAATTAAGTAGTAACAGATATAAAAGTGGTTGATTAAGGGCTTACATGACCCCTCAAAAGTGTACCTTTTAAATCCTTATCAAATATCCCTACACTTGGTATTTGCTTGTCCTCAAGCAAATGTGCTTTTGTCCAATTAATTTATAAGTTAGGGGTCATGAAGCATTAGTTTAGAACAATTCACAACAAGTATAAGCCCAGCAAAAGTCATAACAAGCACGAAAATTACACACTAGCACCTCAAAAGTGGTGTTTGGATACTCTCATCTCTCGGTCCTAGTACATAGATTATCATAGTCTTGAGACTAGATCACACCTCCATCGCTTTGGCGTAAGCACCTAGGAAAAACTATCCAAGAGGTCTTTTAAAGGGTTGTAACGTTAGGCTTACGGCAAGGAAATAAAGGGTTTGGTTGGATAGGTGATTTTTAACACCCCCAAATCTCGGTTCAACGAAAGACTTAATCAAGTTTTCGGGGCGTTACGACTGGATTGGTATCTCACACAAGTATAGCAAACAAGATAGTCATTTTCATTCAAAACCAATCCTAAATTTAAATATTCAAAACATTAATCCCAAAATATAAATATTAGGCCCAAACATGATTTAATAAAATTAGGTCCCCGTAATTTATCAGAGTCAACCATGATCCTTGAACCATGCTTCCTTGTTAGGATTCCATCGAACACGTACTTCAATCATCACTTAAATACCTGAGAAAACTTGCTAAAAGGTCAGCTTACGCTGGTGAGTTCATAGGTTTAAGTTCAATAAAAACATAGTGGACCTGTAGGAGTTGATTTGCTATGCGAGACTTAAGATAGATACACATCGATCACAAACCATATCATATCCAATATCACAATCCATATCACATCCAAGATCACAACGGGCCCCAGCGAATCTTGTCCAGCACTGTCGTAGCAAAGTCTAGAACAATTGCTAACCCCGGACTAGGTCGAGGTAGAAGTCTACTCTTAGCTAGGCAACAAGTTATAGCAATTAGGATTGCTACCCTAGTCTAAGGAAACAACTACCGCACATCTATCTGAACAGTCAAGCACATAAGCAAATCTAAATAGTTTTAAAGGTCCAAAAACAGTAGCATGATTCTCACCCCAATTTAGTTAAAAACGTAGATAAAAGTGGGGCTATGAAACTCACCTCAAGCAAGCAACGCACAAATAAACACTAGCAGAAGATAACAACTAATCACGGCACAACAACTATTGACTCGGCACAACCTATTAATGTAAACCAATTTTAATATATGTTTCCCAAAATCAACGTTATCTACCCCAATGTATTCCATTTTGTTATTTCCAAAAATGTCTCATTTCACCGTTTAGTCCTAGTGTTTGGTATCCTCATGTGGGTGTATCGACTCAATATGATGCCATGAATGCACTCAAACAACCAATATGTGACTCAATGCAACACGATGAGACATCTAAGCGATAAGCTCCATAGTCCAATACTAAAATAAATCATAAAAACCAATAAATGATATAAAATCAAGTCATGGTCGATAAAAATAGTGTTAAAGGCAAAAGCTCGGTTTAGTTTAACGTAATGCGGTTACCTAAAATAGACTCCCTAAATTTCCAGTTGTCACAGCCTCCCTGCCTCAGAAGAAACCCGTCCCGGGTTTCACTCTGAGTTGCATGATGTCATGAAAAGTTTAGGATACTTCCTACGGAAAACGTCCTCACGTTCCCAAGTGAACTCCGGTCCATGTCGGGAGTTCCAACGAACTTTGACAATTGGAATACGACTATGCTTCAGCTGTTTAATCTCACGATCCATGATCTAAATCGGTTCCTCAACGAAATTAAATTTCTCATCAATACGGATATCTCTTAAAGGCACAACTATGTTTTCCTCCGAAAGACATTTCTTAAGATTACTAACATGAAAGACATTGTGTACATTGCTCAATTCCGATGGTAGCTCCAGGCGGTAACCTACTGGTCTGATTCTTTCCAGGATTGGAAAGGGACCAATATATCGGGGATTGAGTTTTCCACGCTTTCCAAAACGAATCACTCCTTTCCAAGGAGAAACCTTTAACATAATACGATCTCCAACCTGAAATTCTAAAGGTTTAAGCCTCCTATCGGCATAACACTTTTGTCTATCTTGAGCGGTTTGCAAACGGTTACGAATCTGAACTATCTTCTCAGTGGTTTCTAGGACAAGTTCGGGACTGGTAAGTTGACTCTCGCCAACTTCAGCCCAACAAACAGGAGAACGACATTTTCGACCATACAGTGCTTCATATGGAGCGGCCTTAATGCTAGAATGATAACTATTGTTGTAGGAGAATTCGGCCAAAGGGAGATGTCTCTCCCAGCCTTTGCCGAAATCGATAACACAGGCTCTAAGCATATCCTTTAAGGTCTGAATGGTTCTCTCGCTTTGTCCATCGGTTTGAGGATGATAAGCAGTGCTCATATCCAAGTTTGTTCCTATTGCTGACTGCAAGGATCTCCAAAAGTGGGATGTAAAATGGCTATCTCGATCGGAAATGATAGATATCGGTACTCCATGACGCGATACTATCTCCTTAAGGTACATCCTAGCGAGCATGTCAAGACTATCGACCTCGCTAATGGCTAAGAAGTGAGCAGACTTAGTCAAACGATCTACGATTACCCAGATAGCGTCATTGCCGCTAGCTGTTCTTGGTAATTTGGTGATAAAGTCCATGGTGATTTGTAGCATATTGGATTTCACAAACACACTAAACCATAAGATCAAATAGGCATATAATGAATTATAGAGAGAGAAAGTTAGAGGTTTAGGGAACTTTAGTGAGATAAAGAAAAATCTTATTATGAGCTCCAACTCTCTACCTTGGAAGGTAGAGAGTATTTATAGTCTTTACATAAATCGCCACCTATCGGGCTGTGGATCAGGCATACAGTGGGTAAAGACCCGTCCGTCCTTCACGGTGTTACTTAAACTAAATACTACTTAACTTATAATAATCTACGACTACGAGCTTTCTAACGATTACATATACTTGAGGTGACCGGCTCTTTAATAACTGGATTTACTAAATCCTAACAATCTCCCCCTAAGGGAGGTCTCCTAAAACATATACTAAAATTACATTGAATACAAACAGATATTACATTAAAATTGTTCTTGCATTCTTGATGTAGTACTTTGCTCCGAAGCTCGTAGTCATCGATTCTTCTCATTGCATGTTTGGTTAATCCAAGTGGAGGTCTTTTTACTGATCCACGTGATAATAGTTTTGAGCCAGCTTTTGAGATCATCAACTAACAAAAATCTCTGAGACATCCATTGTAGTGTTGGTATTATGTGATGTTGTGACTTTCGGACCGACATACTCACATTCTGGATCATGATATCTTCTCATCAAAGTAGCGGAAGCTTTCGTTGATTCATGATATTGGCAGCAGCGTAGCAGAAGTGTAGTATGAAAATATCAGAGCCAGGTTCTGTAGATATGCACCAGTCATGATTTCTTTAATTAAGTATGGATGCTGTGAGCATGCGGCTTTGGATTGACTCCTCAATTCTGATCAGTTGCAACCGTCCAAATGTACCTGCAAACAACAGTTAGCAATAAAACACACGAAAGTTTCTTTGATCACTTTCGTTGAATTGAGGTACACGGCCCACGGTTCCCCGTTGATCAATACAAGTACTGCCTGTGATCAGGTAGGATTCCTAAGAATCTCCTTGACAGGGTTTCACAGCTGTTCTAGTTGTTCTCAAACCGGAACGTCTCAAAGAAGACAACACGGAGTGAGTGAACCAGCGAATTGAGATTCACTGATTGATGAACAATTGATTTGAAAACAATCATGTATTGCTTGAAGAAAGAGTTTTGCAATACGACGAAGGTTTTATGAGAAAGATCAATTTTCAATCAAAAATACCTTTTGTATTTGAAAAAGAATACACATTCGATGTGCTAGAGAAAAGAAGATTTGCACATCGAATGGTTTTTCCAAAAGTATTTTTTCAATCAGAGATACTTTTTGAGTTTGAAATATGAGTACACATTCGACGTGCTATAGAAAAGAAGGTTTGCACATCGAACGGTTTTTCCAAAAGTATTCGTCAATTCCAATCCTGGACCAAGGTTGATTCAATCCAGTTGTCACAAGCTAGATCTTTTTCAACATCTCACATGTCACCCACCAAGATCTTGTTTGATGTTGGCTCTAGAAGGATTTCCATCTTCATTGTGAATATTTTCATATCACTCGGATGTTCTGGCAATACCACAAGGATAATGCGTGGGACTCTAAATATATACTTACTTTCCACATTGTGTGAAACAGCAAGTCTTCATTAATTTTGTGTCCTAATGAGATATTGTGGATGATCTCTTGGCTCTAGACTCAATAGTGCACATTTGGTTCCTATGCCGGAGACTAGGGAGAGGGTCTCCTTCTTCAATATCAACAATCTCTAAGAGAAAGTCGATAGATAATGTCGGTTCCCCGTGAGAATGAAACAAGCCCTTTTAAGAGGAACTTGAGTAGCTTGGGAAGGTTAGTGGAGTGCGTCACTGGGTCCATGACGTCTTGTCTTCAATACCAGTGTTACCTTAGTAACAACCAGTAGCATATGTATTGAACCCGGTGTCTGCCCTAAGGTTGAATTATTGGAGGGCTATTTCTTTTCACCCTTTTCACATTAATTTCTTTTTCATTCTTCAACCCCTTCAGTACTTACCGAGACTTCATTACTAGAACCTTGTTGGGTTTATTCCAGTACTAGCTCTGTCTTAGTCCGCACTCTTCCCATATTCTCATTTTTCTCTTTTTTTCAACATACCTAAGGACTCTACACTATCTAGTGGATTGTCCCTGGGTAGATCCCTCCGGTTCTGGCGGATCATGGGAACTAATACCAAACCTCACCATCTTTATAACTCCATACATAAAGTAAAATGGTCGGTCTTTTGGTACAGTTCATTCTTCCTTGAAACCAATTGAAAAAATCATTTGGAAAAACAATCAAGGTACTTGTGATACGAGATCAAAGCATTTTGTACCTTAATAATTTTGATCATTTAGAAAAACCTCCCCTTCAACATGTGCATATGATTTAGAAATTGTTTAGCACATGGAGGCAAGAGTTCTTAGAAATATTTTTTTTGATCACAATTTTCATAGAAAAAGCCATTTGATTTTCTTTGGTAAATTCTCCCCCTCAATATGTGCATAGGATATTTAAAATCATTTTATCACATAGAGGCAAGAGTTCTTTTGAAGTACATCCACGATTACAAAAGCCATTAAGAAACCATTCGCTCCCCCTCAATATGTGCTTCGAGATTCGAAAGCGTTTAGCACATATGAGAGAGCAGCCTGCACATTTTCATCAAATCGATCATCATATATCAAGTTTCATTATTAAATCACAAATTCTCCCCCGATCAAAAATATCAAACCCTTTGAGATTTTGGATCTCAAGTGATTTAATCAGGTTTGGAAAACATGGGAGAACTTGTGCCTGATTAAAAAACTCATCTAGTTTTTGGAAAAATGCTCCTCCTCAATCATGTGCATTATGTATTGAAATCGTTTGGCACATGGAGGCAGGAGTGCCTATAAAGGACTAAAACCAATTCTATTTAAACAGATAAGAGATTTAAATCACTATCTCCCCCCCCCCATCAAAAATTTCAAACCAATTGAGATTGTGATCCCAAAAGATTTAAATCATTTAGAAAATTTTAGGGAAAGACGTGGCAAGATTTAATTTTGAAAAATGACAGATAGGAACAGATTTAGACATTAAAGATTGTTAGTGTCAGGTATGATAGTTTTAAGAGATCTTTAAGTAAAATAAAACAATTTCACAATCAAACAAGAACAGAAAAAATTTCATTTTGAAAGACCTTGATTCAAAAGAAAAATCATACCATGACATAACATTAAATCTTTAGATCACCACATTATAACGTACAAAACGGACTTTTATGAAGAAATATCATTTGAAAATATTTTAAATTAAATCACTCTCCCCCTCAATCGATGACCGAAGTCGTTGATTGAGTGACTTAATTTTAGATAAAATGAAGTCCGGTGATTTTCAACATTTAGTTCAATTTATGTTCAAAACAATATTTTTCCATTTTCAAAACAATTTATTCAAATTTTTATTTAAAATTGTTTAAAAATGGTATCCTGCACAAAGATACGTTAGGTGGTTGAGAAGCTTTTGTTGCTGTTGCTATAAGGCTTGGAAGAAAAACCGTCTGCAGAAGCAGTGAGACTTCTTACGTTGCATTTTAATGCCAACTGAGGTCAAATTAAGCTCAGTTTCTTCAATCACTTAGAAGAAAACCATCTGCTGATGCAGTGACACCTCTTACGTTGTATTTATGCCAACTCTCTATTGAAGTCCAATTAAGCTCCGTTTCTTCATTTGTCAACCCAAGATATAGTTACCCTTTCCTTTTGGCATCCAATCATCTTCATTGTGGGATCCAGATCGGGAACATTCTTATAACCAATATACCTGCATACGTTAGTGAACACACATACAAATATATGGTGGTCGACATCACCCATAACAGCAATCGACTAATTAAAGTCAATTTAACATAACAATCAGATCATATAAGGCATGGGGTTTATGTGTTAATCAAACTCTAATCGTCTAATCCTAACAATCATATCCTAAATTCCTAGTCCTTCGACATAGGCAAATATCATTCTTAATTAAGCACGTAGGATAATTAAGAAAGCCCGTTAGATGATATAGATTTGAAAACATTCTCCCCCTCAATCAATGACTTATTTTCTGAAAAGGTTAAAAGCGCTGAAGTCATTGATTGAGTTTTCAAATTTTACGAAAAACTCTGAATCTGATTGATTTTTCAAGCAACTCATTTTCCACCAATTCAGTTAAAACAAATATTTTTCTAAAGAATTTTAGAAGGAAAAATATTTGAGTAGGAACAGCAGTCCTTCGACATACTTTCCTCAAATTTGTTTTTAGGATAAGTGCACGAAATATTTTGAAAATTGTTTAAGCGCAGCACTTTCCTTTCTTGAAGAGCGGGTTGCTATCAGAAATAATAGCAAGCCATAGTTAAAGCACGGGTTACAGTCTGAAGTAACTGCAAGCCATATCCCTATTATCCCCATTGGTCATTGGCATTTTCCCTTTTACATGACTCTTCAGATTCTCAATTTCCTTTTGCAATGAAGTTATTTGTTCATTATTTTTATTACGAGTGACTTTTATTGACTCAAATAAGTCATTGAAATGACGTTTAACCTTTTCATTTTCTTCTAGAAAACTCTCATTTTCCTATTGTAAAGCATTGAACAAGTTTTGAAGATGAAATTTTGAGAATTCCGAGAATCTAAAGGAGGAGGCATTTGGGAGCCAGTCACATTGTTCATTTCACCCTTTAATTGAGAAATTTGGGCTTTCAACTTTCTGATCGTGTTATAATGAGCTCGAATCTGTTCATCACGTTTGCTAATTTCAAAAACTGCATCAAATTCAGGAACATCCAAGGATGTCTTGATATTTGAGGTTTTAACATTTTCTTTAAGATGTTGATATTTTAATTGCAAGGCAAGATGCTCAACTTCCAATTTAGAAAACTGTTTTACCAGGTTATCATGATCATCCTGTTCAACCTTATTATGCAGTTTAGAGTTAGTTTTTTCAAGCTCAATGACACGATCATGGGAGACTTTCAGAGCAACAGATAATTCATGAAATTGAGAAGCATTAATGGAACAATTTGTAGCAGTGTAAAACACATCTTGAGCAATACATTCAGAAATAAGATTCTCATTCAAGGTATGCAAGTTCTTCCTCTCAATCTCATTATATTTTAGTTCTCGCTCATAGTCACTAACCTCAACAATCATCGCATCAAATTCCTTTTCCATTTCTTTAATATCTAAGTCCATCCCATTTTTAAGACTCTCAAATTGACCTTTTAATTGTTTGAAGAAAGGCATGACCTTAGTTAAACAGCATTCTTTAGTTTGCTCAAAACCCCTTTCCCCTTCAGTTATCCCAGTGGGTGTGATCCTTTTCTTACAAGTTTTCTCAAAATCAACAAATAATTGAAATATGACATATTGACTGATTAAGGTCTTGATTTTAGTGGCAATAGTTCTAGGAACTAGATGCATTGGTGTATTTGGAGGATACACAGTCACTGAAGCCATTTTCCTAAGGGGAGGGTTTGTAACAACAAGATTCTCTGCTTTCTGCTTATCTAAATCCTTTTTCCAGAACACTTGTTCGGGTGTTAACAACGTCTGAGGCTTAAACTTGTTCAAGGAAATCCAATTCTCCTTCTTGTAATCATGGGGTGTGATATTTATTTTCTTCTCTTTACATTTAGGATCATCTAGTTTCTTGTTCATCTTTTCCCTAGTGACTTCATCTGATTTCTTATCTTCCTCAGTGCACTCAACGCAACTAGGTTTCTGTCTAGGCTTAAGGATTTCATTGCCATCATAAAGAACCTTATGAGCATTTCTAGCCTTTTTAATGACCTCTGGATTTGGTTCCTCAACAAGGGGAATGCTATGCTTATCGCTTAAGACTCTATGCTTAGTGATCATGTGAGCAGTCTGAATGGTGTTCCCTTGTACGTACAACTTATTTTCAAGTTTGTTTTTCAAAGTTTTCAGATTAGAAAAATCATTCCAAAGTTTTGATTCCTTAGCATTGAATTCTTGCTTAAGTTTTTCACATTTTCTTGAAGTTCTTGTTTTTGCTTAGCAGTTTTAGAAAGCTTTTCTTGTAGGGAATTTAACTCTTGTTTTAATACTTCTTCTCTAAAATTACTTTTTCTAATGATTGTACGCATTTGGTCATCCATTTCCTGCTCACGAGTGGTTAACTCAAACTTAGCTCGTTGTTCATAAATGGCAACTCGTTCTTTATAGGCATTAAGTTCAGGAATAACAGAATCATCAGTGGCACATGCAGTGTATTCATCAAAAACATAGTCTTCATTGACTGCAGAAGATGCATCACTCAGTATAATCTCACTTTCACTTTGTTTCACATATTGATCATATTGGACAACATTGATATTACCCATATTTTCAATATCTGACTCAAAAGTTTTAGTTGATTGTACTTTGTCATGCATCTTTTGCACATCAGCATCATCGTATAGTTTTAATACCTCAGAGATGATTTTGTCTTTGGATGGACCAGCTTGTGGTGATGAAGAGACTTTAGGAGAGACCATTGGAGAAATGCTAGCCATGAAAATGGTTTGTGCAGTAGGTTCATCATCAACATCAGAGTCGTATGCATCACAATCAGCTACTTGAAAGGCATTCTGATGATTATGGCCTATCTCCTGAATTGGTTGCTCATCCACATCTGCATCATATGTCTTAGCATTTCCCTCAGCCAAGAACAACAACTCCTCTTCATCCAAAGCTGCACCATTATCCTGAGCTTGCACAAGCAACATCTTATCCCTGAAGTACTCTGCATTCTAAGGGCATTTTGGTGATGTGCAGTTCCTTGCAATGTGTCCCTCACCTCCACAGTTGTAACATTTGATTGGCTTTGCTTGACCCTGGTTTCCATTCCTTCCCCTATTCTGATTTGCAGCATAACCTCTACCCGCTCCACCTCTTCCTTGTTCGTACTGCCTTTCTTGAACTGGCTGCACCATAACCTTCCCATCTCTGACAGTGGCTTGATTGTGTGGATTAGATGCAGTTCTGAGATTGTTGTTGGTGTGTGGAAGAGAGTTCATATTTTGACTAATCAGGAGAGCCAGTTGATTAATGAAGTTTCCCACGTGTGCATCAGCATCAGCTTGTTTGAACATAGGATCGGGAATGAGTTTGTGATTACCATTACCCATGGGTATAACTTGAGATGCTTTGGTGGTAATTCCAATGTTTGAGTAAAAAGCAGTTGAATCATTTGATGAACTAGTTTCTCCCTGATTGGTTTTGAACTGCTCCAGAATCCTTTTTTCAAACATAGCATGTCTCTCATTCTATAGAAGAAAGGCATACAGTTGCTCATAGTTTGTATTCTTCAATCCTTTAGTGTGCTTCACAGAAGTGACAAACTTGTGCCATTCTAGATTCATGTTGTTTACAAACTTTGAGTTAAGCTGAATGTTTGGCATGGTCATTCTGATGTTCCTCATTTCATTCACAAGCTTATGGAATCTCACGTAGTACTCATAAACACTCTCATCTGGTTTCATCTTGAAATTCTCAAATTCATCATATAGTTGTGATTCCCTATCTTCAACAGTTAATTCAGAACCTGAGAGAAGCATCTTGACATTATCCCACACTGCCTTGGCTTCGGTGTTGTGATTGATCAGCTTGTAGATATCTTTTGGAAGACCTTGAAGTATGATGTTAGAAGCCCTGATATCAGCATCGAATCTCTTTTTCTCCTTATCATCGAGCTCATCATATGTCTTTGGTCTGTCTATTCCATAGATCATTGTTCCATCTGCAGCTGTATCAATTAAGTCTCTAGTAGTCTCAACCCGATAAGGTCCTTCATCAATGGATTTGAGAATGTTGACCCCATTTTCCTTTCCAAGACAGTACAATCTGATTCTTTGAGCCCAAGAGTCGTAGTTAGTTCTGTCAAGCATGAGTGGACGAGTATCTGAACCAGCTGCTTGAACATCCTCGGCAACAGTGGAGATGATTGTAGGTACGTTGGTAGACATGTTAACAGATTAAACGGGATTTTATAACTCTATGATTAAACCGGGAAATGAATTCTTTCACGGGATTTTACTAAATCAAGAGAAAAACGTATTACAGACAGAATTCAACCAACTCGTTAAGAAACCTTGAACCAAGTCGCTAAGGACCAAGTCGCTAGAAATTTTGACAGCAAGTCGCTAAGCACCAAGTCGCTAAGATGTCAAGTCGCTAAATAGCAACTCGCTAAGCACCAAGTCGCTAAGATGTTAAGTCGCTAAATAGCAACTCGCTAAGCACCAAGTCGCTAAGATGTCAAGTCGCTAAATAGCAACTCGCTAAGCACCAAATCGCTAATACCAAGTCGCTAACAAACTTAAGTACAAGTCGCTAACTTTCACCAAGTCGCTACCGTATTGGAGAATCCACTAAGTGTACTGTTTGTCGGCTTGTCTCAATAAACAAGTCGCTAGCTCAACTCGCTAAGACCTTCAACTACAACTCGCTACCAAATTACAAAGCAAGTCGCTACCAAGACAACTTATCCGTGGCTCAAGTCGCTAGCTAGAAAAACACAAAAACACCACTTTTCAATCCAAAAACAACCCAACCACGATGATTCAAGGTTACCAAATCAAAACCCAAGCACATACAATGATTCTAAACACAAAACTACACCCAAGATTCAAACTTTAACACTAGAAATGATCCAAATGATGCAAAAACCACTAAACTTTTTCAAACTCTAAAACCACCTAAAAGTCACTAGAAATCCAAAGATATGTAAGAGATGATCAAACCATGGCTCTTGATACCATTTCTAACATATTGGATTTCACAAACACACTAAACCATAAGATCAAATAGGCGTATAATGAGTTCTAGAGAGAGAAATTTAGAGGTTTAGGGAACTTTAGTGAGAGAAAGAAAAATCTTATTATGAGCTCCAACTCTCTACCTTGGAAGGTAGAGAGTATTTATAGTCTTTACATAAATCGCCACCTATCGGGCTGTAGATCAGGCATACAGTGGGTAAAGACCCATCCGTCCTCCACGGTGTTACTTAAACTAAATACTACTTAACTTATAATAATCTACGACTACGAGCTTTCTAACGATTACATATACTTGAGGTGACCGACCCTTTAATAACTGGATTTACTAAATCCTAACATGATTCGCTCCCATTTCCATTCTGGGAGTTCGGGTTGAACTAAGAGTCCTGAGGGTTTCTGGTGTTTGGCCTTTACCTTAGAACAAGTCAAGCACCAACTGACATACTGAGCTATGTCGCCTTTCATGTTAGGCCACCAGTAGAGTTTCTTAAGGTCCTGATACATCTTATCGGCTCCGGGATGAATAGAGTATTTTGATTTATGCGACTCGTGCATAATTAACTCACTGATTCCACCATGAAATGATATACAGCTTCTGTCTTTGAAGCATAAGGTTCTGTCGGAATGCTTCAAGAAACCGTTTTTACTTTCTACCATTCCATGCAGATTCTCGTAAGGACAGTTCTCTTCAGTCAATGCCGCAGCTTGGGCAGCTAAGATTTGAGATGCTAGAGGCGAACTAATAGTCATTCCTAGGGATCGAACGAGTAATGGTGGAATGTTCTCCTTACGACTAAGTGCATCAACCACAACATTAGCCTTACCAGGATGATAACGAATCTCACAGTCATAATCACTGAGCAATTCTAACCAACGTCACTGTCTCATATTCAGTTCCTTTTGATCTAAGATATGCTTCAAGCTCTTATGGTCGGTAAACACTACACACTTGGTTCCATATAGATAATGTCTCCAGATTCTAAGGGTAAACACTACAGCACCTAACTCAAGGTCATGGGTGGTGTAGTTTTTCTCATGCTTCTTAAGTTGTTAGGATGCATAAGCAATCACCTTCTCCCGTTGCATCAAAACAGCACCTAAGCCTTTATGCGAAGCATCGTAGTACACGAATTCACTTCCTTTTGGCAAAGCTAGGATAGGCGTACTACACAACTTCTCCTTCAGAAGTTGGAATGCTTCTTCTTCCTTTTCGCCCCATTCGTACTGAATGTCCTTCTTTGTCAGTTTGGTTAGCGTCTTAGCTATGTTGGAGAATCCCTCAATGAACCTCCGGTAATAGCCTGCTAAACCTAGAAACTGGCAGACTTCTGATGGGTTCTTAGGGGCTGCCCATTCCTTAATGGCCTCAATCTTAGCTGGGTCAACATGAACCCCTCGACTATCTATCACGTAACCTAAGAATTGCACGGACGGTATCCAAAATTCACACTTAAAGAACTTGGCATACAGTTTCTCCTTTCTCAACAATTCTAAAATGAGTCTCAAATGCTCTCCGTACTCCTCTATACTCTTGGAGTATATCAAGATGTCGTCTATGAATACTATCATAAACTTATCCAGATATGGATTACATACTCGGTTCATGAGATCCATGAAAACCGCTGGCGCGTTGGTCAAACCAAATGACATCACTTGGAATTCATATCCTAAAAGACGTCTTAGGGATATCCTCCTCTCGAACTCTAAGCTGGTGATAACCAGATCGTAAGTCGATCTTGGAAAAGATACTAGCTCCTTGGAGTTGGTCAAATAGGTCATCTTTTCTAGGTAGCGGATATCGATTCTTCACCGTCAACTTATTCAATTCCCTATAATCAATACACATCCGAAACGATCCATCCTTCTTCTTCACAAACAACACCGGTGCTCCCCCACAGTGACGAACTTGGTTGAATGAATCCCTTCTCTGACAACTCTGCCAACTGTTTAGACAGTTCCTCCAATTCTCTTGGAGCAAGTCGATAGGGTGCCCGGGCTACGAGTGCAGCACCGGGTATAAACTCTATTTGGAATTCCACTTGTCGGACAGGTGGAATCCCTAGCAGATCATCGGGAAACACATCCGTAAACTCTCTAACGACGGGTACATCATTAAGGTGTCTTTCAGTCTTCTCCTCGCTTTTCTTTTCAGAAATTTGAGCCAAGCAAAGACAACCTTCTCTATCGATGTACTTCTGGGCCTTAATACAAGAGATGATGCTCAACCGGGAAGGACTTCCACAGTCGCTCCGATCTCCTTGTATGCTCAGAACTTTTCTACCATATGGTACACGCACGATCTTCTCGTCGCAGATGATGTGTGCACCGTTCTTCGACAACCAATCCATTCCGATAATGATGTCAAAACTTCCAAGGTAACTGGCAATAGGTCTATGCTAAACGAGTGGTCTAGGAAACTTAAGGTACAACCTCGGACTACGGTATCTATCTTCTCCCTATTCCCATTAGCTAATTTCACATCGTAACTAAACCCTATAGGTGTTTGGGAGATTCCTAGTAATGGCATAAATTTGGTGGATACGAAAATCATATCCGCAACAGTATCAAACAGTATGGAAGCATAGCGATTATTAAAAAGGAACGTACCCGTAACTACGTTAGGGTCCTCACCAGATTCTTTCCCAATAGCATAAACACTCGTTGTTCCCATGTCTCTCTGCTGATTCCTAGCAATCTGATTTCCCTGATTTTCCACAACCTCACGCTTCACAGGGTTTAAGCCATTACTTCCCACACCTCGGTTAGCAAATCCTCCTCCATTACCGGGATTTCCTCTCATCCACGGCTCTCGGCACTCATTCTTGTAGTGCCCCTTCTTTCCACATCCAAAACAGGTGACAGTGGCCTTCCAGTTTGCTCCTTGTGCAGTTTGAGCTGCAGCAAGTGGTCGGGACCTATAATATTTGGCCAAGTGTCCTACCTTAGAGAACTTCCTACACACATTCGAGCACGGACCATGGTGGTGTCGATTGCAACGACCACACACGGGCTTGCTACCTTCATAACCCTTCTTTTCTTTATTCCCTATGGCGAACACCCTGGTTGTCTCATGTCGTTTGTTGCCATTCCCTTTAACAACTTCATTCCTCTTCCTCTTATCACTCCTATCACTCTTACCCTTGTCTCCTACTTCTAATACATAAAAGTCCATCAAACGCTGAGCCACAGTAATTGCCTCATGCATATTAACTGGCTTCACAGCGATGACATCATTTCGAGTAGCTAAAGGCAATCCATCAGTATACCTCTCAATCTTAAGGGCTTCAGTGCGAACCATATCAGGGCAAAGCAACGACAACTTTTGGAAACGACGATTGTTAGTCGTCATGTCAGTACCCTTAACCTTATGGTTCCAGAACTCAACCTCTAACTTCTTAACTTCATTCCTAGGACATTATATCTTAATCAAGAGAGTCTTAAATTGAGTCCAAGTCATGCTATAAGCTACTTCACTTCCGATGGATCTGTGATAGTTGTTCCACCAGGTCAACGCTTCATCCTTCAAGGTAAATGTTGCATACTTAACCTTACAATCCTCCTCACAGTTGCTAACGGTAAACAAAAACTCAGTTTTCTCCAACCACCTAGTTAGGTAAACTACTCCCTCAGTTCCTCCGAACTCGATGGGACCACATAATCGGAACTCTTTGTAGGTACAACATCGAGTTCGATTCAGCATTGGGGTTCCACCAGAGGTGTTAGAGAGATTTGACTCAGCTAGCAGTTCAGCGACACACTGCGTCACAAGCTGGTCAATATGGGTTGGGTTCACAGGTGGAGGGTTTTGTGGAACATGACCATTCTCAGCATGGTTGTTTACATTCGGGTTCTTTACAGCTGGGTTAACAGTGTTCAGGTTCTCAACAGGTGGAGTGGTTGGGGTCAGACGATGACCTCGACAGACAGGGGCAACCTCAACAGCAGGAGCTGCTCGGTTGTTCCTAGGCGGGTTTCGTCTTGGTGCCATCACTCTAAAGGCAAGAATAACAGTTTCATAAGTTCACAATTTACGCTCTAAAAGATCGAGTTGGGTTCCTAGGATCACCAATAACGCTCGAATATATAATCAAGGTCAATAAGGATAACGCTATACCATAACGAAACAACTAAAGTCCGAATCATAACTAAAGGATGCACGTTCTAATAACCATAACTCATAGGTTTCAAAGTGGAATACATGAAAGGATACGGAGAAATCAAAAACGATCCTAACAACGATACTAATAAGACAACTAGGATAGATCTACATCTCGAACCAAGTACTACTCAGTTTCAAGATGGTACAAAGCTATGAATCTAACACTATCTAGCAACGACTACGGGCACTCCTAAATGATCTCCAAACATCGTCAACCTCTCTCCACAAAGATGCTAGCTCAACACCTCGAGCGTCGCGATCACTCTTAAGATCTACGACCTCCTAACTCACCAATCATATGCCATATCGCTCTATCTGCATCTCGGGCTGTCGCGAACCTTCTCAGCAGGTCCTCAACCTGCTCAGACTTACCCTCACGCAGAATCGTAGTCCTCCTGACTACATTACCCATATCAGCTCTTAAATCCTCTATACTTGCCCTAGATACTCCAACCAACCGATCTGTCAACCTACTAAGCCTAGTACCCTGTGATGTAATCCTCTCCCACATCAGACCCGTCTCACCATACTCTTCGGGCTCTGAAGCAATCTCCGATGGTATCTCAGATCCTAATGGGCTACCTATCTTAGGTGAATGTGGAGGTGAATCAAAATCAAAAGGCTGCCCAGGAGAATCAGGCTCAGGAAAAGATAAAGGAGAGGCTGGTCTTGGAGAATGTGCAGGACTCTGCAATGGAGGAGTACCCACATCTGAGATATCCTCATCATCCTCCTTCTAAGGATCCTCATCCTCATCTACATACTGCTCCTCAATCTCATGCTCCTCCTCGACCTCATGCTCCTCCTCGCCCTCATACTCAGAGGGAGAGTCCATGAGTCGGAGTCTCTATGCGGGTAAATCCTGAGGTGGTACAGTAGGGGATCTAGGTCTTCTAAGACATGGTGATGCTAGTGGTAATGACAGAAGAGAGTGACCTGCTAAGCAATTAGGTGATGATGGTGGTCGCACGGACATGCGGGCAGTACTATGAGCAAGTTTAGAAGTCTGGGCTCGTGCTAAGGCCTGATGTAAAGTGAGCTGCCTAGATGAGCTAGGGTGATATGATGATGATGATGAACTAGAGTGATGGGTAATCACATAGGGATCACCCTGTGCAACAGTCATGAGAGTCAATGCTGGGGAAATAGCAGCAGCAAGGACATCCTCAGACACATCAAAAGCTAGTGAATGCATAGTATGTGACAATGGCATAGGGTAGGTATAAGTGTTCGAAAACAACTAGTTTTAATAAGCACATCAACTCAACCCAAACATATATCACATAATGAAAGCTTTGAAAATAGAGGTACCGCATTACTCAAAATATGCCTTTAAATAAAACATGTAAGTTCTGTTCTATCACATAATCCCATATCAAATCAATCGAGCTCAAAATCCCAAAATCATAACATATCGATAATCCAAATCAAATCAGTAATATCTCGATAATCGCATCACATCTACCCAAAATCAATAATCATATCTCCAAAACATAACATCTCGATAAACAATCCGCAATTCATACCATAATCAAATAAGAAGCTTCGGCTTGGCAAGCAGGCAAGCGTCGATCGAGGATCAATCTTCTTAAAAAGTGGTTATAGTTTAGGATTTATTAAATACCTAGTTCTCTATAACCTTGAGCTCTGATACCAATCTGTAACACTCCCAAATCTTGGTACAGCGGAAGACTTAATCAAGTTTTCGGGGCGTTACGACTGGATTGGTATCTCACACAAGTATAACAAACAAGATAGTTATTTTCATTCAAAACCAATCCCAAATTTAAATATTCAAAACATTAATCCCAAAATATAAATATTAGGCCCAAACATGATTTAATAAAATTAGGTCCCCATAATTTATCAGAGTCAATTATGATCCTCGAACCATGCCTCATTGCCAAGCTTCCACCAAACACGTACTTCAATCATCACTTAAATACCTGAGAAAACTTGCTAAAAGGTCAGCTTACGCTGGTGAGTTCATAGGTTTAAGTTCAATAAAAACATAGTGGACCTGTAGGAGTTGATTTGCTATGCGAGACTTAAGATAGATACACATCGATCACAAACCATATCATATCCAATATCACAATCCATATCACATCCAAGATCACAACGGGCCCCAACGACTCTAGTCCAGCACTGTCGTAGCAAAGTCTAGAACAATTGCTAACCCCGGACTAGGTCGAGGTAGAAGTCTACTCTTAGCTAGGCAACAAGTTATAGCAATTAGGATTGCTACCCTAGTCTAAGGCAACAACTACCGCACATCTATCTAAACAATCAAGCACATAAGCAAATCCAAATAGTTTTAAAGGTCCAAAAACAGTAGCATGATTCTCACCCCAATTTAGTTAAAAACGTAGATAAAAGTGGGGCTATGAAACTCACCTCAAGCAAGCAATGCACAAATAAACACTAGCAGAAGATAACAGCTAATCACGGCACAACAACTATCGACTCGGCACAACCTATTAATGTAAACCAATTTTAATATATGTTTACCAAAATCAACGTTATCTACCACAATGTTTTCCATTTCGTTATTTCTAAAAATGTCTCGTTTCATTATTTAGTCCTAGTGTTTGGTATCCTCATGTGGGTGTATCGACTCAATATGATGCCATGAATGCACTCAAACAACCAATATGTGACTCAATGCAACACGATGAGACATCTAAGCGATAAGCTCCATAGTCCAATACTAAAATAAATCATAAAAACCAATAAACGATATAAAATCAAGTCATGGTCGATAAAAATAGTGTTAAAGGCAAAAGCTCGGTTTAGTTTAACGTAATGCGGTTACCTAAAATAGACACCCTAAATTTCCAGTTGTCACAACCTCCCAGCCTCAGAAGAAACCCGTCCCGGGTTTCACTCCGAGTTGCATGATGTCATGAAAAGTTTAGGATACTTCCTACGGAAAACGTCCTCACATTCCCAAGTGAACTCCGGTCCATGTCGGGAGTTCGAACGAACTTTGACAATTGGAATACGGATATGCTTCAGCCGTTTAATCTCACGATCCATGATCTAAATCGGTTCCTCAACAAAATTCAATTTCTCATCAATACGGATATCTCTTAAAGGCACAACTATGTTTTTCTCCGAAAGACATTTCTTAAGATTACTAACATGAAAGACATTGTGTACACTGCTCAATTCTGTTGGTAGCTCCAGGCGGTAAGCTACTGGTCCGATTCTTTCCAGGATTGGAAAGGGACCAATATATCGGGGATTGAGTTTTCCACGCTTTCCAAAACGAATCACTCCTTTCCAAGGAGAAACCTTTAACATAATACGATCTCCAACCTGAAATTCTAAAGGTTTACGCCTCCTATCGGCATAACTCTTTTGTCTATCTTGAGCGGTTTGCAAACGGTTACGAATCTGAACTATCTTCTCAGTGATTTCTAGGACAAGTTCGGGACCGGTAAGTTGACTCTCGCCAACTTCAGCCCAACAAACAGGAGAACGACATTTTCGGCCATACAGTGCTTCAAATGAAGCGTCCTTAATACTAGAATGATAACAATTGTTGTAGGAGAATTCGGCCAAAGGGAGATGTCTCTCCCAACCTTTGCCGAAATCGATAACACAGGCTCTAAGCATATCCTCTAAGGTCTGAATGGTTCTCTCGCTTTTTCCATCGGTTTAAGGATGATAACCAGTGCTCATATCCAAGTTTGTTCCTAACGCTGACTGCAAGGATCTCCAAAAGTGGGATGTAAAATGGCTATCTCGATCGGAAATGATAGATATCGGTACTCCATGACGCGATACTATCTCCTTAAGGTACAGCCTAGCGAGCATGTCGAGACTCTAATGGCTAAGAAGTGAGCAGACTTAGTCAAACGATCTACGATGACACATATAGTGTCATTGCCGCTAGCTGTTCTTGGTAATTTGGTGATAAAGTCCATGGTGATTCGCTCCCATTTCAATTCTGGGAATTCGGGTTGAACTAAGAGTCCTGAGGGTTTCTGGTGTTTGGCCTTTACCTTAGAACAAGTTGATAAGGTTTTAAAATGTACCTTTTTGAGGGGTCGTTTAATCCCTTATTTGATCACTTTTGTATCCGTTATTACTTAATATCGTTCCTTTTCACTTTTTAGGTCTCTTGAAGGCAAATTGCTGTAATGGCACTTATTTGGACAAAAAGGCGCGGATATACGAAGAAAATGGCCAAAGTCAAGAATCGAGACGCTCAAGCCGCTGAAAACACAAGGTGACGGCGTCACTGCTTAACTGCGACGCCGTCGGAGGATTTTGTGACGGGACAGAAGCCAAAACTCTTATTTTCAAGTGACGACGTCAAGTTATAAAAGAGTGGGCCGTCGCAACTCAGAAGGCCTAGATTCGATCCAGACGGCATCAGAAGCTGAAGAGGACGGCGTCACAATCACAAAATGACGCCATCGCAAGACTAACGTGGCCAAGACGAAACCCTAATGACGGCGATCCGACGGCATCACAAAACATAAGGTGAAGCCATCGCATGTGTAATCTTATATATAGAATCCGAATTTTTCAGTATTAGTGTGTAGTCTTTTGGAGTAAAAACCTAAACCAAACCAAGGCTGTCTTGTACAGTATTTTAGGGTTCCAAACCCTATCTTACATCAAGATAAGTTCTTTACTTCATTAATACAATTATGTCTTTGATTGTGTGTATGCTTGCATGTTCTCCATGTCCGGCTAATTTACTTGTGTGTTTGCTTAGGGAATATGAAACTTAATTATTGAATATTGATTGGTTGTCTCTTATCTTAGTTGATTAATGATCTAGTAATGCGATAGGTCATTCGTTGTGTACTTAATGCTTGATTAATCTTTGTGAACCTTAGGTTATAGCACCTTGAGCGGTTGTAAGCTAAACTATCCAAAGAGGCCTTAGAGTTAGAGTTTATGATCCCTAGTGGTATTTTGTAGACGAGACCCTTTGGTAACTTCAAAGAGTTAGGGAGAAACGCATACCCTGCAACCTTAGACACACAACGCGTTAAGAACAAGGACGTGACAATTCAACCATCAATAGGAGATAATTAAGGAGTAATAAAACCTAAGTAAACACATCTTTAAATCATCATACGAGCACACAACAATAGACATAGACTATCCTTAGCTTAGTTAATTAGATAAATAGAGTAATCGGTAGAAATACCAACCCTCCCCTCCAAAAACAAGATTCATAAAATTTAAAAATACAAAAAATAATCATCCCTCACCTTTAGACTTAAATCGACATACACTTCAGCCTAACGACACTATTCCCCTAGAGAACGATATCAATACCCGTGGCTTACCCTAATACTACACTACAACGATTAGGTTCACTGCCTAGGGTGTTATAAAATTTGCTCGAAGAAAAGGAAGTTCCTTTGACCCCGAACGACGTGTGTAGCGTTATCAAGTTTTTGGCGCCGCTGCCGGGGAATAGAATAGCTAGTTAGTAGTCCATGTCGTTTAGGTTTCTTTGCTTGATTCCTATCAAGTAAATTTTTCTTATTCTTAGCTTTCTCGTAGTCTATCCCCCTTCTTCCTGACTTTTGTTCGTAATCCCATCACTTTTCATCATGGAAGGTGATAACCCCCCTCAAATCATTGTCCCGCCAAGAGCCCGTACTCTTGGTGAATACTCGAGACCAAACCACCTAGGCTATAGAAACACCATTGAGCTTCCCGACCAAGCCCAAACTACGGCCTTGCGATCCGACACCATCCGGTTGGTGCAAAACGGATGTGCATTCCACGGACTTCGTTCCGAAGATCCAAATCAGCATCTAAGGGATTTCCTTAAAATTGTTGATTCCATCGACCTTGATGCTACTACTCGGGAGACCACGCGCCTGCGTCTCTTCCAATTTTCTCTACGGGATCAAGCTAGTAATTGGCTTGAGCGACTTCCCGCCGGCTCTATCTCAAGTTGGGATGATCTCACCTCTCGTTTCCTTGATCAATTTTTCCCACCGGGGAGAACCACTAAACTTAGGATTGACATCTTGATGTTCCAACAACGTCAAGGTGAATCTCTCTACAAAGCATGGACTCGATTCAAGGACTCACAATCTTCCGACCGTAGGATGATCGAACTTGAAGATCAAGTTAAATTCCTAATGAGTTCCTACGAAAATCCTAAGTCTTCACATCAAGTGAATAAAATCACTCTTCCTTGTGAGTTATGTAGTGGTCCCCATGACACTCGTGATTGCACAAGACTCCCCGAACGAGCTTTTGCGGACTACGCCTCCGTGCGTACCGACGGAGCGGGAGAGAAGTGGTACATTTTCAAGCCCGAACAAAACAACTTAGGAAATTCTTAAAACCCTCGTGGAGAAATCACCCTAACCTTAAGTGGAACCAAAACTCAAGCACACCCCAAAGCTCATCTAGTCCACCTAATAGGTTCAATTCTCTAAACACCGGGAACCCCATTGATCTTGAGGCAATTGCATCTAGATTCATGTCATCTCAAGAGACCCGATTGACTAAGCTTGAAGCCGATTTTAAGCGAAGACAAGGCGAGATGACAAACAAGCTTGATGCTCTCTTAAAAGCCTTTAATGAACGGGAAATTGGAGCACTCCCAAGTGATACTATAAAGAACCCAAAAGTGAATTCGATTTCATCGACTTCATGTTCTTGTTCACCATGGGAGAGTGCGCACCCATGCCCCTCACACCCAACGGTTCACTCGGTAAATGCTATCAAAAAGGGTTCCAAGCCATCCAAAATGAAGTACCAAGGCCCTGCACCATTGGTAGAACCTACTCTTGAGAAACCCGTCAACCAAGAACCCAAAACTAGTCTAGAGGAGGAGTACAAGGAACTCCATCAAGAAAAACCGGTTCTTGAAGTCTTAGCTCATGCACCTTATTATAATGCTTTAAAAGAAAAATATGAGTTAGAACTTAAACTTGGAAAACATGGGTCCATGTTTGTGCGAAATAATTTACCTAAGAAGTTAGACGATCCCGGGCTATTTACTCTTCCGTGTAGGCTTGGAACTTCCAAACCTCTCGATGCTCTAGCCGACTTAGGATCATGCATCAACCTTGTTCCGTTGTCCCTCCATAGAAGCCTTAACTTAGGTAAGATAGAACCAACGGATACCATCTTAGGTCTAGCAGATGGTAGTGTTGCACTTCCCGTAGGAATAATAAAAGACATGGTAGTACACGTAGGAGAGTTGACTCTTTTGGCCGACTTTCATGTGCTAGACATGAATAAGGACCCGACATGCCCATTACTAGTAGGAAGAGGATTCTTAGCTACCGCTAGTGCCATCATCGATTGTAAGATGTCCAAGATAGTGGTAGGATAGGGGAGTGCTAGGTCAATTTACGATGTCAAAAGGCATACATACTACAAAGAAGAGGAAATCCCACATGAGATTAGGTTGGATAGGACGCCTTATAGATATGGACCTTGGATAGATAAGAACCTCATAGGCCCCCAAAGACCTTTCTACTTAGATGAAGCCTTTGCTAGTAAAGCAACTTTCCATGAAAAAGAGATGGCTAGGGACATGGAAGTAAACCCGTTCGAGGACGCCTTAGTATTTAGGAAGATGACCGAGTTCCTAGGAAGTTTGCCCGTTAACCTTGTCATGAATAGGTGGAAAATTGAAAAGCCTAAACATAAGTGGGATTGGAATAAACCACCTAGTGATGGTAATGGAGAGTGACACATTAGGATAACAATCTATGATCCCGATGGAGAGAAATTTGAAAAGGCATATCGAACTGAACGTACTACTAGGAACCTATATAATAAGTTTGATCCTTATGATATTGTTAAGGATAAGCTTACTTATATCGGTACGTGAGGGCACGACTACGAGTCTAGCTACAAGACTCTTAAATAAAGAAAAGCGCTTCGTGGGAGGCAACCCATGCTTAATTGTTTGCTTGTTAGTGTCATACATCTTTTATTAATTGTTTATTCTCATGTTTAAATTTGTAAAAATTCTTTATTTTGTTTTTAACCTCGTCTTAATTGCATATAAAGGTATTTTACATAAAGGATAAGTGTAAGGAGGATTACAAACGTTTTAAAAAAAACATAAACATGAGAATAACAATTCATTAAAAGATATATTTGTGTGTTTGTTCGAGTCAAATGCTTGTATCGAGTCATAATGGATGTTTTGCAGGAATTTTTCCAGATTCTAAAGATATAAATTTTCCAGAATTTTTTCCAGAAAATCGCAGACCAGTTTTTGTCAGGATAACCTGACGGCGTCAGGATTGCAACCTGACGGCGTCAGGAAGGAGTAAAAACATCAGATTACTTTTTTCTCGTTTTCTGAGCTACTTATAAATTTTTGGATTTTTCCAGGTCTTAATTTTCCAGAAATTCTGTAAACATCCATTCCACAAGCATTATATCCTAGTTTAATAGAGTCTTATATATATTATTACCGCCGATTTTACGCGAAGGTTTCGTTTGTTTTCTTCAAATGTGCAGGTCTCATTTATCAAGAAGAAGAAACAAAAGATTGGAAGGAGCTTTTCACGCACACATTCTTCTTGGAAAGGATTTAACCACTACTTTACACACGGATCCTACCGAGCTAATAAGGGGAGTACTAGTTTCTTTTGTTTGTAATTACCTTCCATTATCATAACTTTGATACTTTCGGGGAACATTGGGGACAATGTTCAGTTTAAGTGTAGGGAGGGAAAATAAAACGGGAACTTTGAAACTATGCTTATCCTTGATTATTTGCTTTGTCCAATTGTATTTGTGTAATAAACCATGAGAAATTTCGGTTAGGGTAATTTTGGCACCAAATTTAAAAATTTTTATGATATATAGGAGTGGGCCATTAGTCTTAACAAAAGAGTCTCACGGATAGGAAGTTGCATGACTAGCACAAAAACCCTTTACCACCTAAATTTCACCCAAAATGTGAGGATCGCCCTTAGATTAGTAGGAATTAAAAACATTCATCTTCAATGCTTAGAGTGTAAACCGGTAGTATATTAGATTCTAGAACTTGTTTTGTGATGCATCCCGAGATCGCTAGTAAGACTACACTTGTGTAGTTAGGAATAACTAAATGATAAGAGGCATTAGGATAACCCTTGTTTGATACCCGTAATATAATTACTTCTTCCACATCGGTTGAGTAATTCCCCTACACCCTTTGCGTTGTACTCATCTTTAGTACACGATACCCCTAGTTAACCCCTCAGAGCCTATCCTTTTCGCGGTTCTCGTTATGTTTCGGTTTTTCCGGAATATCAATGAAGAGCATTATTTACACCCCACCCCCAAATATACACCCAAATCGCCTTAGCCTACCTTGTATGCACTTACTTTTAGTGCATTATTGTTATCACCCTAAACCCTTAGTTCAATTATCTAGTTGCTTGCATGAGTTGCTAAGTCGAGTCATATCCTTTGTACACAGTTTTGGGACGATTGGGACTCATGGGAAAAAGTTAAAGTTTATAAAATGATTGAAAGGGAACGTTAAATTCCCTTATTTGCGTAATAACATACCCCAAGTGTTTTGATCTTTTCAATTCGGGTCAAATTAGTGTTAGAGTAATAAAAAACTCAAGTGTAGGGATGTGCCTTTAAATCCCTATCATTTTGATGTTACCGTAGAGGATGGTAGAGTAAAAGTGTATGCAAAAAAAAAAATCGAAAAAAAAATAGAAAAAAAAGAAAAGAAAAAAAAGAGAGTGAAAAAAAAAATAAACATACGGGCTACCATCCTACATCTATCCTTTAAATTTATGTTTGTTTATTTCAGTTAGCTAGAGTCTAGAGTGTCGAGTCTTGGCTTAGCAACGCCATTCTTCGTATGCATTTAACATAGAGATTTTTGACTTACCACCACTAAATAGCCTATCCCACCAAACCCTTTATTTCCCTACCGTAAGCCTAACATTACAACCCTTTAAAGACCTCTTTGATAGTCTTTCCTAGGTGCTTACGCCAAAACGATGGAGGTTTGATCTATTCTCAAGCCTATGGTAATCTATGTACTAGGACCGGTTAATGAGTGTTTATTTTCCATTTCCAACTTGTTATATTTCATATACACCCGAGAGAGATGTGAGTATCCAAACACCCCATGTGAGGTGCTAGTATGTAATTTCCGTGCTTGTTATGACTTTTGCGGGGCTTATATGTGTTGTGGACTGTTTTAAACCAATGCTTCATGACCCTTAACTTATAAATTAATTGGCTAAAAGCACATTTGCTTGAGGACAAGCAAATACCAAGTGTAGGGATATTTGATAAGGTTTTAAAATGTACCTTTTTGAGGGGTCGTTTAAGCCCTTATTTTATCACTTTTGTATCCGTTATTATTTAATATCGTTCCTTTTCACTTTTTAGGTCTCTTGAAGGCAAATTGCTGTAATGGCACTTATTTGGACGAAAAGGCGCGGATATACGAAGAAAATGGCCAAAGTCAAGAATCGAGACGCTCAAGCCGCTGAAAACACAAGGTGACGGCGTCACTGCTTAACTGCGACGCCGTCGGAGGATTTTGTGATGGGACAGAAGCCAAAACTCTTATTTTCAAGTGACGACGTCAAGTTATAAAAGAGTGGGCCGTCGCAACTCAGACAGCCTAGATTCGATCCAGACGGCGTCAGAAGCTGAAGAGGACGGCGTCACAATCACAAGTTGACGCCGTCGCAAGACTAACGTGGCCAAGAGGAAACCCTAATGACGGCGATCCGACGGCGTCACAAAACATAAGGTGACGCCGTCGCATGTGTAATCTTATATATAGAATCCGAATTTTTCAGTATTAGTGTGTAGTCTTTTGGAGTAAAAACCTAAACCGAACCAAGGCTGTCTTGTACAGTATTTTAGGGTTCCAAACCCTATCTTACATCAAGATAAGTTCTTTACTTCATTAATACAATTATGTCTTTGATTGTGTGTATGCTTGCATGTTCTCCATGTCCGGCTAATTTACTTGTGTGTTTGCTTAGGGAATATGAAACTTAATTATTGAATATTGATTGGTTGTCTCTTATCTTAGTTGATTAATGATCTAGTAATGCGATAGGTCATTCGTTGTGTACTTAATGCTTGATTAATCTTTGTGAACCTTAGAGTATTTTGATTTATGCGACTCGTGCATAATCAACTCACGGATTCCACCATGAAATGATATCCAGCTTCTGTCTTTGAAGCATAAGGTTCCGTCGGAATGCTTCAAGAAGCCGTTTTTACTTTCTACCATTCCATGCAGATTCTCGTAAGGACGGTTCTCTTCAGTCAATGCCGCAGCTTGGGCAGCTAAGATTTGAGATGGTAGAGGCGAAGTAATAGTCATTCCTAGGGATCGAACGAGTAATGGTGGAATGTTTTCTTTACGACTAAGTACATCAGCCACAACATTAGACTTACCAGGATGATAACGAATCTCACAGTCATAATCACTGAGCAATTCTAACCAACGTCACTGTCTCATATTCAGTTCCTTCTGATCTAAGATATGCTTCAAGCTCTTATGGTCGGTAAACACTACACACTTGGTTCCATATAGATAAACACTACAGCACCTAACTCAAGGTCATGGGTGGTGTAGTTTTTCTCATGCTTCTTAAGTTGTCGGGATGCATAAGCAATCACCTTCTCCCGTTGCATCAAAACAACACCTAAGCCTTTATGCGAAGCGTCGTAGTACACGAATTCGCTTCCTTTAGGCAAAGCTAGGATGGGCGCACTACACAACTTCTCCTTCAGAAGTTGGAATGCTTCTTCTTCCTTTTCGCCCCATTCGTACTTAACGTCCTTCTTTGTCAGTTTGGTTAGCGTCTTAGCTATGTTGGAGAATCCCTCAATGAACCTCCGGTAATAGCCTGATAAACCTAGAAACTGGCAGACTTCTGATGGGTTCTTAGGGGCTGCCCATTCCTTAATGGCCTCAATCTTAGCTGGGTCAACATGAACCCCTCGACTATCTATCACGTAACCTAAGAATTGCACGGACGGTATCCAAAATTCACACTTAAAGAACTTGGCATACAGTTTCTCCTTTCTCAACAATTCTAAAATGAGCCTCAAATGCTCTCCGTGCTCCTCTATACTCTTGGAGTATATCAAGATGTCGTCTATGAATACTATCACAAACTTATCCAGATATGGATTACATACTCGGTTCATGAGATCCATGAAAACCGCTGGCGCGTTGGTCAAACCAAACGACATCACTTGGAATTCATATCCTAAAAGCCGTCTTAGGGATATCCTCCTCTCGAACTCTAAGCTGGTGATAACCAGATCGTAAGTCGATCTTGGAAAAGACACTAGCTCCTTGGAGTTGGTCAAATAGGTCATCTATTCTAGGTAGCGGATATCGATTCTTCACCGTCAACTTATTCAATTCCCTATAATCAATACACATCCGAAACGATCCATCCTTCTTCTTCACAAACAACAGCGGTGCTCCCCTACGGTGACGAACTTGGTCGAATGAATCCCTTCTATGACAACTCTGCCAACTGTTTAGACAGTTCCTCCAATTCTCTTGGAGCAAGTCGATAGGGTGCCCGGGGCTACGGGTGCAGCACCGGGTATAAACTCTATTTGGAATTCCACTTGTCGGACAGGTGGAATCCCTAGCAGATCATCGGGAAACACATCCGGAAACTCTCTAACGACGGGTACATCATTAAGGTGTCTTTCACTCTTCTCCTCGCTTTTCTTTTCAGAAATTTGAGCCAAGCAAAGACAACGTCCTCTATCGATGTACTTCTGGGCCTTAATACAAGAGATGATGCTCAACCGGGAAGGACTTCCACAGTCGCTCCGATCTCCTTGTATGCTCAGAACTTTTCTGCCATACGGTACACGCACGATCTTCTCGTCGCAGATGATGTGTGCACCGTTCTTCGACAACCAATCCATTCCGATAATGACGTCAAAACTTCCAAGGTAACTGACAATAGGTCTATGCTAAACGAGTGGTCTAGGAAACTTAAGGTACAACCTCGGACTACGGTATCTATCTTCTCCCTAGTCCCATTAGCTAATTTCACATCGTAACTAAACCCTATAGGTGTTTGGGAGATTCCTAGTAATGGCATAAATTTGGTGGATACGAAACTCATATCCGCACCAGTATCAAACAGTATGGAAGCATAGCGATTATTGAGAAGGAACGTACCCGTAACTACGTTAGGGTCCTCATCAGATTCCTTCCCTATAGCATACACACGCGTTGTTCCCATGTCTCTCTGCTGATTCCTAGCAATCTGATTTCCCTGATTTTCCACAACCTCACGCTTCACAGGGTTTAAGCCATTACTTCCCACACCTCGGTTAACAAATCCTCCTCTATTACCGGGATTTCCTCTCATCCACGGCTCTCGGCACTCATTCTTGTAGTGCCCCTTCTTTCCACATCCAAAACAGGTGACAGTGGCCTTCCAGTTTGCTCCTTGTACAGTTTGAGCTGCAGCAAGTGGTCGGGACCTACAATCTTTGGCCAAGTGTCCTACCTTAGAGCACTTCCTACACACATTCGGGCACGGGCCATGGTGGTGTCGATTGCAACGACCACACACGGGATTGCTACCTTCATAACCCTTCTTTTCTCCTTTCCCTATGGCAAACACCCTGGTTGTCTCATGTCGTTTGTTGCCATTCCCTTTAACAACTTCATTCCTGTTCCTCTTATCACTCCTATCACTCTTACCCTTGTCTCCTACTTCTAATACATAAGATTCCATCAAACGCTGAGCCACAATAATTGCCTCATGCATATTAACTGGCTTCACATCGATGACATCATTTCGAGTAGCTAAAGACAATCCATCAGTATACCTCTCAATCTTAAGGGCTTCAGTGCGAACCATATCAGGGCAAAGCAATGACAACTTTTGGAAACGACGATTGTAAGTCGTCATGTCAGTACCCTTAACCTTATGGTTCCAGAACTCAACCTCTAACTTCTTAACTTTATTCCTAGGACAGTATATCTTAATCAAGAGAGTCTTAAATTGAGTCCAAGTCATGCTATAAGCTACTTCACTTCCTACGGATCTGTGATAGTTGTTCCACCAGGTCAATGCTTCGTCCTTCAAGGTAAATGTTGCATACTAAACCTTACAATCCTCCTCACAGTTGCTAACGGTAAACACAAACTCAGTTTTCTCTAACCACCTAGTTAGGTAAACTACTCCATCAGTTCCTCCGAACTCAATGGGACCACATAATCGGAACTCTTTGTAGGTACAACCTCGACTTCGATTCAGCGTTGGGGTTCCACCAGAGGTGTTAGAGAGATTTGACTCAGCTAGCAGTTCAGTGACACACTGCGTCACAAGCTGGTCAATGTGGGCTGGGTTCACAGGTGGAGGGTTTTGTGGAACATGACCATTCTCAGCACGGTTGTTCACATTCGGGTTCTCTACAGCTGGGTTATCAGTGTTCAGGTTCTCAACAAGTGGAGTGGTCGGGGTCAGACGACGACCTCGACAGACAGGGGCAACCTCAACAGCAGGAGCTGCTCGGTTGTTCCTAGGCGGGTTTCGTCTTGGTGCCATCACTCTGAAGGCAAGAATAACAGTATCAAAAGCTCACAATTCACGCTCTAAAAGATTGAGTTGGGTTCCTAGGATCACCAATAACGCTCGAATATATAATCAAGGTCAATAAGGATAACGCTATAACATAACGAAACAACTAAAGTCCGAATCATAACTAAAGGATGCACGTTCTAATAACCATAACTCATAGGTTTCAAAGTGGAATACATGAAAGGATACGGAGAAATCAAAAATGATCCTAACAACGATACTAATAAGACAACTAGGATAAATCTACATCTCGAACCAAGTACTACTCAGTTTCAAGATGGTACAAAGCTATGAATCTAACACTATCTAGCAACGACTACGGGCACTCCTAAATGATCTCCAAACATCGTAAACCTCTCTCCACAAAGATGCCAGCTCAACACCTCGAGCGTCGCGATCATTCTTAAGATCCACGACCTCTCTCTCTAACTCACCAATCCTACGCCATATCGCTCTATCTGCATCTCGGGCTGTCGCGAACCCTCTCAGCAGGTCCTCAACCTGCTCAGACATACCCTCACGCAGAATCGTAGTCCTCCTGACTACAGTACCCATATCAGCTCTTAAATCCTCTATACTTTCCCTAGATACTCCAACCAACCGATCTGTCAACCTACTAAGCCTAGTACCCTGTGATGTAATCCTCTCCCACATCAGACCCGTCTCACCATACTCCTCGGGCTCTGAAGCAATCTCCGATGGTATCTCAGATCCTAATGGGCTACCTATCTTAGGTGAATGTGGAGGTGAATCAAAATCAAAAGGCTGCACAGGAGAATCAGGCTCAGGCAAAGGTAAAGGAGAGCCTGGTCTTGGAAAATGTGCAGGACTCTGCAATGGAGGAGTACCCACATCTGAGATATCCTCATCATCCTCCTTCTAAGGATCCTCATCCTCATCTACATACTGCTCCTCAATCTCATGCTCCTCATAGACCGCATGCTCCTCCTCGCCCCCATCCTCAGAGGGAGAGTCCATGAGTCGGAGTCTCTATGCGGGTAAATCCTGAGGTGGTACAGTAGGGGATCTAGGTCTTCTAAGACATGGTGATGCTAGTGGTAATGACAGAAGAGAGTGGGCTGCTAAGCGAATAGGTGATGATGGTGGTCGCACGGACATGCGGGCAGTACTATGAGCAAGTCTAGAAGTCTGGGCTCGTGCTAAGGCCTGATGTAAAGTGAGCTGCCTAGATGAGCTAGGGTGATCTGATGATGATTATGAACTAGAGTGACGGGTAATCACATAGGGATCACCCTGTGCAACAGTCATGAGAGTCAATGCTGGGGAAATAGCAGCAGCAAGAACATCCTCAGACACATCAAAAGCTAGTGAATGCATAGTATGTGACAATGGCATATGGTAGGTATAAGTGTTCGAAAACAACTAGTTTTAATAAGCGCATCAACTCAACCCAAACATATATCACATAATGAAAGCTTTGAAAATAGAGGTACCGCATTACTCAAAATATTCCTTTAAATAAAACATGTAAGTTCTGTTCTATCACATAATCCCATATCAAATCAATCGAGCTCAAAATCCCAAAATCATAACATATCGATAATCCAAATCAAATCAGTAATATCTCGATAATCGCATCACATCTACCCAAAATCAATAATCATATCTCCAAAACATAACATCTCGATAAACAATCTTTAATTCATACCATAATCAAATAAGAAGCTTCGGCTTGGCAAGCGGGCAAGCGTCGGTCGAGGATCAATCTTCTTAAAAAGTGGTTATAGTTTAGGATTTATTAAATACCTAGTTCTCTATAACCTTGAGCTCTGATACCAATCTGTAACACTCCCAAATCTTGGTAAAGCGGAAGACTTAATCAAGTTTTCGGGGCGTTACGACTGGATTGATATCTCACACAAGTATAACAAACAAGATAGTCATTTTCATTCAAAACCAATGTATTCCATTTCGTTATTTCCAAAAATGTCTCGTTTCACCGTTTAGTCCTAGTGTTTGGTATCCTCATCTGGGTGTATCGACTCAATATGATTCCATGAATGCACTCAAACAACCAATATGTGACTCAATGCAACACGATGAGACATCTAAGCGATAAGCTCCATAGTCCAATACTAAAATAAATCATAAAAACCAATAAATGATATAAAATCAAGTCATGGTCGATAAAAATAGTGTTAAAGGCAAAAGCTCGGTTTAGTTTAATGTAATGCGGTTACCTAAAATAGACTCCCTAAATTGCCAGTTGTCACAGCCTCCCAGCCTCAGAAGAAACCCGTCCCGGGTTTCACTCTGAGTTGCATGATGTCATGAAAAGTTTAGGATACTTCCTACGGAAAACGTCCTCACATTCCCAAGTGAACTCCGGTCCATGTCGGGAGTTCCAACGAACTTTGACAATTGGAATAGGGCTATGCTTTAGCCGTTTAATCTCACGATCCATGATCTCAATTGGTTCCTCAACGAAATTCAATTTCTCATCAATACGGATATCTCTTAAAGGCACAACTATGTTTTCCTCCGAAAGACATTTCTTAAGATTACTAACATGAAAGACATTGTGTACACTGCTCAATTCCGATGGTAGCTCCAGGCGGTAAGCTACTGGTCCGATTCTTTCCAGGATTTGAAAGGGACCAATATATCGGGGATTGAGTTTTTCACGCTTTCTAAAACAAATCACTCCTTTCCAAGGAGAAACCTTTAACATAATACGATCTCTAACCTGAAATTCTAAAGGTTTACGCCTCCTATCGGCATAACTCTTTTGTCTATCTCGAGCGGTTTGCAAACGGTTACGAATCTGAACTATCTTCTCAGTGGTTTCTAGGACAAGTTCGGGACAGGTAAGTTGACTCTCGCCAACTTCAGCCCAACAAACAGGAGAACGACATTTCCGGCCATACAGTGCTTCAAATGGAGCGGCCTTAATGATAGAATGATAACTATTGTTGTAGGAGAATTCGGCCAAAGGGAGATGTCTCTCCCAGCCTTTGCCGAAATCGATAACACAGGCTCTAAGCATATCCTCTAAGGTCTGAATGGTTCTCTCGCTTTGACCATCGGTTTAAGGATGATAAGAAGTGCTCATATCCAAGTTTGTTCCTAACGCTGACTGCAAGGATCTCCAAAAGTGGGATGTAAAATGGCTATGTCGATCAGAAATGATAGATATCGGTACTCCATGATGCGATACTATCTCCTTAAGGTACAGCCTAGCGAGCTTGTCGAGACTATCGACCTCGCTAATGGCTAAGAAGTGAGCAGACTTAGTCAAACGATCTACGATTACCCAGATAGCGTCATTGCCGCTAGCTGTTCTTGGTAATTTGGTGATAAAGTCCATGGTGATTCGCTCTCATTTCCATTCTGGGAGTTCGGGTTGAACTAATAGTCCTGAGGGTTTCTAGTGTTCGGCCTTTACCTTAGAACAAGTCAAGCACCAACTGACATACTGAGCTATGTCGGCTTTCATGTTAGGCCACCAGTAGAGTTTCTTAAGATCCTGATAGGCAACAAGTTATAGCAATTAGGATTGCTACCCTAGTCTAAGGCAACAACTACCGCACATCTATCTAAACAGTCAAGCACATAAGCAAAACCAAATAGTTTTAAAGGTCCAAAAACAGTAGCATGATTCTCACCCCAATTTAGTTAAAAACGTAGATAAAAGTGGGGCTATGAAACTCACCTCAAGCAAGCAACGCACAAATAAACACTAGCAGAAGATAACAGCTAATCACGGCACAACAACTATCGACTCGGCACAACCTATTAATGTAAACCAATTTTAATATATGTTTCCCAAAATCAACGTCATCTACCCCAATGTATTCCATTTCCTTATTTCCAAAAATGTCTCGTTTCACCGTTTAGTCCTAGTGTTTGGTATCCTCATGTAGGTGTATCGACTCAATATGATGCCATGAATGCACTCAAACAACCAATATGTGACTCAATGCAACACGATGAGACATGTAAGCGATAAGCTCCATAGTCCAATACTAAAATAAATCATAAAAACCAATAAACGATATAAAATCAAGTCATGGTCGATAAAAATAGTGTTAAAGGCAAAAGCTCGGTTTAGTTTAACGTAATGCGGTTACCTAAAATAGACTCCCTAAATTGCCAGTTGTCACAGATTTAGTGGTGGCAAGTAAAAAATCTTTATGTTACAAGCATGAGAAGAATGGCGTTGCTAAGCTAAGACTCGACACTCTAAAGTTTAGATTTTGAAACAAACAAACATAAATTTAAAGATAGATGTAGGATGGTAGCCCATATGTATTTTTTTATTTATTTTTTTATACACTTTTAATCTACCATCCTCTACGATAACATCAAAATAATAGGGATTTATAGGCACATCCCTACACTTGAGTTTTTATTACTCTAATACTAATTTGACCCGAATTGAAAAGATCAAAACACTACATTATTAAGTAAATAAAGGGAATTTGAATTTAATGTTCCTTCCCGTCACTTCATAAAATTTAACTTGAGTCCCAATCGTCCCAAAACTGTGTACAAAGGATATGACTCGACTTAGCAACTTATGCAAGTAACTAGATAATTGAACTAAGGGAATAATGCACTAAAAGTGAGTGCATACAAGGTAGGCTAAGGCGATTTGGGTGTACATTTGGGGGTGGATTGTAAACAATGCTCTTCATTGATATTCTGGAAAACCGAAACATCACGAGAACCGCGAAAAGGATAGGCTCTCAGGGGTTAGCTAAGGGTATCGTGTACTAAAGATGAGTACAACGCAAGGGTGTGGGGGAATTACTTAACCGATGTGGAAGAAGTAATTATAATATGGGTATCAAACAAGGGTTATCCTAATGCCTCTTATCATTTAGTTATTCCTAACTACACAAGTGTAGTCTCACTAGCGATCTCGGAATGCATCACAAAACAAGTTCTAGAATCTATTATACTACCGATACACTCTCTAAGTATTAAAGGTGAATGCTTTAATTCCTACAAATCTAAGGGTGAACCTCACATTTTTGGGGTGAAATTTGAGTGGTAAAGGGTTTTGTGCTAGTCATATAACTTCCTATCCATGAGACGCTTTATTAAGACTAATGGCCCACTCCTACATGTCATGAAAATTTTTAAATTTGGTGCCAAATTACCCTAACCCATATTTCTCATGGTTTATTACACAAATGATATTGGACAAGACAAATAGTCAAGGATAAGCATAGTTTCAAAGTTCCCGTTTTATTTTCCCTCCCTACACTTAAACTGAATCTTGTCCCCAATGTTCCCCGAAAGTATCAAAGTTATGATAATGGAAGGTAATTAAAAACGAAGGAAACTAATACTCCCCTGATTAGCTCAGTAGGATCCATATGAAGTAGTGGTTAAATTCTTCTTCAAGAATAATGTATGCGTGAGAAGCTCCTTCCAATCTTATATATCTTCTTCTTGATAAATAAAACCTGCACACTTTAAGAAAACAAACGAAACCTTCGCGTAAAATCAGCGGTAACACTATATATGACTCAACTAAACTAGGATATAATGCTTGTGGAATGGATGTTTACAGGTTTTATGGAAAATTAAGACCTGAGAAATTCCAAAAATTTATAAGTAGCATAGAAAACGAGAGAAAAAGATACGCTGTTTCTGCTCCTCCTGACGTCGTCAGGTTGCGATCCTGACGCCGTCAGGTTATCCTGACAGAAACTAGTCTGCTGCGTTTTTCTGGAAAATTTCTAGAAAAATTACATCTTTAGAATCTGGAAAAATTCCTGCAAAACATCCATTATGACTCGATACAAGCATTTGACTCTAACAAACACACATATACATCTTTTTCAAGAATTGTAATTCTCATGTTTACGTTCTTTTTGACAACGTGTGTACTCTTCCCTACACTTATCCCTTTTGTAAAATACCTTTATTTGTAATTAAGACGAGGTTAAAGACAAAATAAAGCATTTTCACAAATTCAAACATCAGAATAAACAACCAATAAAAAGATATACGACACACAAACAAGCAAAAAATTAAGCATGGGTTGCCCCTATGTGGTCTCGTGCACGCTTACGTGCCCATACCTAAGCCATTCCAATGTTCTCTCACTTTTCTTGTAATCATCTCCTAACTCCAGGAAATTTTTATAGTATTGCTCATTTTTTTCATAAGTATGCCTAAGTCCTTGTTGTTTATCTCTTTCACTAAGTATCAGATTGGGAGCCATCCGATTGCATGCCTCTATATCTTTGTGCTTAAACCTAGGATGTGTATGGGGCATTTGATAGGCAAAATCTTCAACTCCATGGGAGAATGTGATTTTACCATCAATCATCCGTTCATTCAACCTAGTCATTCTCTTAAAGTTTGTTCCAAATATCACTTGAGTAAGGCTTCCATCAATGAATTCTCTTAAATCTTCTAGGACCATGAATTCAGCCACATAGGCAAAGCTCCCGACAAACGCATCCAAGTAAGTGACCACATCAACAACATTATCCCCTTGATAGGCTAATTCATCTACCTTTATTTTGTTATATAGATTTCTTGAGATTTAGTTTAAAGGTAAGAATGAGTGCAAGTTAGCATCAAAAATTTCAAATCCTATCTTACAAGGGAATTGCATGTTAAAGGGGCCATTAGCCTCGATTCTAACACCTGGGTCAAAACAAGGGAATTGCATGTTGAAGGGTTTTGTGGGATTGCGTTTTCTATTTCGGGATTAGGAGGAGGATTGGGGGCGGGTAGTGTGAAGACTCTTCGGCGAAAGATAAGAATCATGGTGAGTGATGGGTTTTACGAACAAAGGTCACAAAGAAGGGGGATAGACTACAAGGAAGCTAAAATTGGAAAAAATAGCTTACTTGATAGGAATCAAGCAAGGTAACCTAAACAAGATAGACTCCTAACTAGCTATTCTATTCCCCGGCAGCGGCGCCAAAAACTTGATACGCGTACAACGCGCGTTCGGGGTCAAAGGAAACTTCCTTTTCTTCAAGCAAGTTTTTCAACCACCTAGGCAGTGAACCTAATCGTTGTAGTGTAGTATTAGAGTAATCCTCGGGATTGATATCGTTCTCTAGGGGAATAGGAATGATAGTGAGAAATTACTACGCTAAGGTTGGGGTTGAGGAAGATTATTTTTTTATCTTTTAATTTTTTTTAGAAAATAAAAGGTACGATCTCGGGGTTTGAATTTGGGGGGTGGTACTTCTACCGATTACTCTATTATTATCTATTCTAATTAACTAAGCTAAGGGGTAGTCTATGTCTAATTGATGTGTGCTCATATGATGATTAAAGATGTGTTTACCTAGATGCTCCCTAGTTATCTTCTATTGATGGTTGAATTGTCACGTCCTTATTCTTAACGCGTTGTGTCTTCTAAGGTCGTAGGGTATGCTTTCTTCCCTAACTCTTTGAGACTACCTTAAGGTTATTGCCTGCAAAATCTCTAGGATTCATAAACTAACTCTAAGGTTATCTTTGGATTTTTAGCCTACAACAACGCTAGGTGATCATAAGCTAATGTTCACAAAGATTACTCAAGCAATAAAAACACAACGATGACCTATTGCAATCCTAGGCCAATTACAATTAAGATAAGAGACAATCAATCAATAATCAATACCTAGGTTTCATGGATCTAAGCAAACACACAAGTAAATTAGCCGGACATGATGAAGATGTAAGCATACACACAAACAATTGAAGACATAATTTAATCAATAAAGTAAATTACTTATCTTGTTGTAAAATAGGGTATGAGAACCCTAAGATACTGCCCAAGACAGGCAAAAATCGTTATTAGGTTTTACTCCACAAAACTACCTCTTTAAAAGTCTGAAAATTCGAATTCTATATATAGAGTTACAACTGCGACAGTGTCACTCTTTAATTGTGACGTCGTCAGATCACCGCCATTAGGGTTTCGTCTTAACCACGTCAACTTTGTGACAGCATCACCTTATGGTTGTGACGCCGTCGGCTTCATCTTCTGACACCATCAGAATCTGAATCTAGGCCGTCTGGGGAGGAAAGACTTTGCGACGCCCTACTCTTCAAAGCCTTACGCCGTCAGGTTAAAAATAGCGAATTCGCTACTGAGCCATCACAATTTTGAAGCATGTTGCGACGGCGTTGCCCTTTGACTGTGACGCCGTCACCTTCAATTCCAGCAGCTTGAGTGTCTCGATCTTGACTTTGGCCGTTTTCTTCATATAGTAATGCCTTTTCGTCCAAATAAGCTTCATTCCAGCATTTTGCCTTCAAAAGACCTAAAAAGTGAAAATGAACGAAATTAAGCAGTAACGGATATAAAAGTGGTCGATTAAGGGCTTAAATGACCCCTCAAAAGTGTACCTTTTAAATCCTTATCATAAGATTATTATATATGTTTAGTCACTAATATCTCTGCAGGGGTGTATGGATGCATCCTAGATTTGTTATGTATCTGATATGATATGACATGATTGATTTATCTGGTGACTGATGCTTGTGTGCAATACACGTCTTTCACATTCTGGGAGCTAGCTACTCCGAGGTTACTTATGATATGATATGATTTGATTTGTTTCTGGGCTCGTGGTAGATTTATGAAAACCTTTACACTTTTGATACACCTATATTGTACCTTCTGTTATTTCATAATGCACCATATTCTCTATTTCTCATCTTTAATTTTCCGTTGATTACTCATTCATTCAGTATCCTTATGTGATTCATCCGACTACCATACTATACTCAAGTTCATTTGATTTGTCATACTCTCATTCCACTTTGGTTGACTACCAAGCTTATACTTCAGATTACCAGTTCATCCGTTTACCCTGCTATTATATGATTAATATGTGACTAATCGTTTACCATGCTATTATGTGACTAATTGATTCACCCGTTTGCCATGCTAGCATGTAATTATTTGACTCATCCGTTTACCATGTTATACCTCGTTCAGTTATTTTGTGGGATATGATTATCATTTAGTATTTCCTATTTGCTATTTGTGACTACCATTCTTGTACTTTTGGTTTCTTACGATTGGTTTGGCTTAGTAATTGATGTTTACCTGACTTGTTGATCTGCCATGTTTACACTTCTGTTCATGCTACTGGTTGATGAAGGAATATGGTTCAACTTATGTTATATGTCTAGTTGACTTGTTTAGTTTGCCATGCTATGTTCTTGTTTAGCTAATTCATTCAATTATGATGTTCGTTTGGTATTCCTACCTGATACATGTGACTATCATGCTTAAACTGCTATTAGTATTTCTGCTGGTTATGATACTTGTTCTGTTTATTACTTGTGAGTTATCTGACTTGTGTGATTGCCATGCTTACATTCAATTTAGTTGCTTCCGCCTGTTCATAGAATTCAGCTTGGCTTATATGTATTATAACTATCTGATTTATTTGTGTTGCCATATTTATGTTTAGTTGATACGCTAACTGCTATGCTTGTACACTGTTTGGTTACTTGTTTTGTGTATGATACTGTTTATCAACCCCTATTTTTTATGTTCGGTATCTGTATGATTGGTTATTTATACGTGCTTATATCTATTCGCTGATGCGCTACTTTGTTTTGGTCTCCTTCGATTATTGTTCTTCTTGTTATCTATTAATATTGTGTTCTGCAGGTTCCTCATTGACTCATTATAATCATTCGTTGCGACCTTGTTTTCAGTCTCCTTGTTTCGTTTTGTATTTTTGAATATGTCTAGCTTTTGTGTTGTTATATATGTTCACTGGGCTTTTTAAGCTCAGCCACATTTTCTTTTCCATGCGGCAGGTACCTAGTGGGATGCTGGGCTTGATGGGCTGGAGTAGGAGCATTTGAGTGAACCGATCCTAGTTATCTTATTGGACTCTTTTTGAAGATCATTGTTTTGATATTACATTTTTGACATATTAGATTTTGTATTTATCCTTGTAAGTCATTCGTTTATATGACTTGGAATTTTATTTTATAAAACTTCCGCTTGCAAAATTTTATTAGTATGTTATGATATGACTCCATAACGTGACATTCGGACCCTCATCGGGTTGGGGTGTTACAGCACGTAATCCCAACAGGGGGAATTGCATATATATATATATATATATATATATATATATATATATATATATATATATATATATATATATATATATATATATATATATATATATATATATATATATATATATATTGATTTGTCGGGAAACCAATTATAGAAGTTTTGTAGTATTGGGAAACTCAAACGTATTAGGTTTGAGTCCCCGGATCGTTCCTAGCGAGGGATGAATGGAGTTTAACAACTCACGTCGCATGATTCGGGATTCGAATGGGTAAAAAGGATTTTGAGCGATTTCTAAACTATGATGCAAACAAGGAAATTAAAACTAAGTACGCAAATTATAACTAAAATCACGAATAACGTAATTTATAAAACAAGAATTAAAATGCAAACTATACTATTTTAAGTCCTAAAAGTGATCTAATATTTTTTTACAGCTAAAAATGTTATTTAAAAATTGTCTAAGATTTAAAACTAATTTTTATGATTTTTCTTAGTTTTATTTGAATTAAAAACTATTTTTGTATTTTTAAAACGGATTTAAAATGCTAAAAATTATGAAAACTTAAGAAACAATTACAAAAATATTTTTCAAAAATCTTAACTAACTAAAAATAATTTTCAAAACTGGAATTACATTTTTCTGACTTTTTCTCTATTTATTATGAATTTAAAACTAATTAAATTCCTAGAAAATGCTATTTAAACTAAGAAAATTCTGGAAAAATACTTTTTCTGACTTTTTGAATATTCTAAACCTAATAAAATTGAAATTTCATTTTTCTGAACTTTTTATGTTTTATTTGGATGAAATGCTATTTAAAAATGCTTAAAACTGATTTTAAATGCAGAAAAATAGTAAATGGATAGGGAAAATTATGAAAAATTACAAAAAAGTCTAAAATTATACTGAGAAGCTAGGATAAATAACAGAAACTACTTGTGATAAGAGGAAGAGTAATTTGGGCATGCAACTGCTTTGATAAGCACTTGGAAATAAGCTATAAGCTGCCTAAAAGCTACCAGAAGCCAAAGCAATCTGAAATAAGCCCTAACTAACTAAAACATACCTATTGCAACAGGAAATGATCAAATCAGCATAGGTTTTAAGCAAATAAGCACTTGAAAGGATCTAATTGTTTCAAATCCAAACAGCCCTAAACTAGCTACTTTAAGCCTAAATTATACTAGCTTAAATAATTCCTAAAATTAAACTAAAATCAGATTATTGAAAACCACCTACCAGAGAGCTTAAATCCTAAATTTAAGCACAAAAGGACTAATATTGATGAAATGAAAAATCAAAAGCAAAAGCAATTTGGGACACTAGTGGGCTGATGCAGCAGGTACTTTAACAGAAAATTGGCATTTGCAGGCTAAGTTCAAACTTGTGCATAATAAACTTATGAACCAAAACTGATTCTAACTTAATATTATGAGCCAAAGTGCTTATTTATCTAAAACTCACATCAAATCAAGCTGCAAATTAAACTGTAATAAGAATGCAAGAAACTAAAGAGATGACAGCAAACAAATGGGCAATCCAAACACTCCTAAGGCATACTAAATCTATTCTAAACTATGAAATACTAATGGAATCAATAATCAAACAACAAGCTTAAGTAGAGAAACATAAAGCTTACTTAGAAAACTCTAATTTGGACACAATGGAAGCTGTGGTGCAGGGGAGAACAGGCTCAGACCACCAACTTTAAGCCTATAACAGAATGAGTAAAATATTTTTTTGATTTTTTTCCTTTTGGGATTAGTTAAAACACTTATTAAAAATTCTATTTTTTATTTTTAATTATTTTTATGATAAAAATAAATGATTAAAATGCTAAAGGAAAACTGATGAAAAACTGATTTTGTACTAAGTCATTTTTAAATTTGAAACATGAAAATGCTTGTAAAATTTGTAACAACCTAAAAACTAGATTGACTAAGTCCTTATATCAGAAATCTCCTATAAACAAAGCAAATTTAACTCACCAAAACCTTTAAATCCTCAAAAGTTCAATAATACCAAACACTCCTTTATACTCCTAAAATGAAATTTAACAATTAACACTAAAAGGATTTTAACTACAACTAAATTTTAACCAACAAAATACATCAAAACTCATTACAATAACAATTTAGAAACAGAATTATGCCTAGAATTATTTTGACTACAAAGTTTGACTTTTGTTGACCTATTTTGACTTTTATGATAAACTTGAAATTGGAGCAGAATTAAGCTAAAACAAGCTCACATAAGCTATGACAAGCTTACATGAGCTTTTCTAACAAGAGTAAAAGCTTATAAAACAGATTAAAACAGATATTAAAACAGAAATTAAATTGAGATTTAAAATGGAGAAAACTACTTTTATTAAGAATGAGATTACAATACTGAATTACACTAGAATTAAAAGGACAATTAAACTAAAAAAATTGGTAACAGAATTCTAAAGACTTGAAAACTAGACAAATTCGAATTGTGAAGAAGAGGGTCTTTAAATAGCCTGAGCTTGGTACTGAGAAGCTTCTGGTACTTCTAATCTACTCCATTGATTCACATACCACATCACTCCCTTTGATTTCAGCCTTTAGATCACTTCATGAGGTGTTTTGGCCAAGAGTCCTCCCTTTGTCCACTGTGGCAATCCCTAAGGTGTCACACCCTCTGACACGTTGTCAGAGGGTTCTAGAAGTACCTTTAAGTGGGGTTAATTGGTTGGTGATCAAGGTAAAAGGGGATGAAGAGAGTGAAACAGTAAAAGTGGTTTTACAGGGTTTTGGCGCGTTTGGTTTGGGGTGGGATTTTATTATAATATTTTGACTTTGGGGAATTTGTTGACTGGTTGGGCTTAATAAAGAAAGAGGGTCACGTATGGTTTAGTGAATGGTCAAAGATGGAAAGGTTAATGGGGTCAGTGTTGGAAAGGGTTCAATTAGGGGAATGGGGTTTGACCAGGGCTTTATTTCATTGACCAAGGGTGGGTAATGGACGCGTAAGACTTGGGTAGTAAAATGGGTGGGATAATTGGGCTTGGTTGGGTATTTTGGGCTTTGGATTATTTAGGAGTATTGTTGGGTTTGGTTGTAGTATTAATTTTTGGACTTGGACTTTTAAATGTGGTATCCGAATTCAATAAGGACCATTCATGTAATATGTATAATTATAAGGACCAATGGTGTAACTTATGAATTGGATGGGGTAATTTTGGGTAAATGGTTAAGTGAGATGTATAAGGGTATAAAGGGTAAAATGGGAAGGTGAAGGGTAATTTGTGACAATTTGTAAAAGTTGAGGGTGAAATATGTAAATTGGCCAAAGCAAAGGGTTTGATGTGAAATTTCCCAATCATGATCCATAACTCCGTAGGCTTTTGCACTCTTCTCTCTCTCGTACTTGGTTTTATTCGGTTTTGGCTTTCTTTTGTCTGTTTTGTAATATCCGTACCTGCACATGCATAAACTCAAGAAACCAACAAATATTAGGCATAAACGGCTCTTTACTTGGTTATTTTGGGTCTGTTTTGGTAAAGAAATGGTATGTGTTTTAGCGCATACCAAAATACCCCAGACTAGAAGATTGTCGTGTCCTTACGCAATGCAATCAACTCACGCTTCCAAAACTAAGGATTTCGATCTCTTTCTACTAAATCTATGAAAAGTAGCAAAGATTCCTCAAAAGAGATTAAGAAAACCTTAATTCTAAAAACGCCCCGTTTACCTTGTAATTCTCATATAGATATTACGATTAAGCACATTCTGATTATGAGTGACCGTTTGTTGAACTTTCATGTCGATCAATAACTCCAACATTTTTCAAACGACATTTTTAGGATCACGGAGTAGGAAACACAACTCAGCGAGGAGTGACCATACGGATAGAATACATCGTCCCTGATTTTTCACAAGTCCCAAACTAAGCATAAAATCGAGATCATTGTTAAAAATATGACTCTAGATGCTAACACTACCCATGGAAGTTATTTGTGTAAGTACCTCTTGCTCCCATTTTCCTATTTTTCCTCTATTTATTTTATTTTTGTGAGAAATGAATTTCTTCAAATTTCTCGTTTCGATAAGTTTTATTCTGATAAAGATATGAAGCTAAAACGCTAATTAGTTATCCATCTTCCCTCGAAAACTGTTGCACACAAGAATGAGGTCCACATCAAGGTCCTAATTTAACACGATTTAGGGAGATATCCTTTTTATGGCGACCGAAACAACTCATCTACGAGTCCAGAGACAGAGGCTTTATTTAGATATCTCCCGGATTCAAAATTTGGCTTAACACTATTTCATCACATTTGCTTTTTTGCAATTAGGCCCTTGGTCTTTTCAACCACTAATCCAACGAGATTACCATTTTATCAGAAGTCTTATTATGACTTTGGTATTTTCCTCCACCTTTTTGAACTCCATGACAACGGTGGTACCGTCGGACATAGAAAAATTTTATGGCTTTGGATTTTTTTTACTTTAATACATTTGGGCTTTATTTCATGTTAATTTTTGTGCCAAACTCCGAATCCAACGGCTTTTATACGCAACACTGACAGTACCTCAATGTGTACCCAACTCTCTTGGGCAAGGATTCTCTAAAGAAGATAAAGAACTAACTATCGTCAAAAATTTAACATCTTTAATTATTTATTCACATATATGGGGTGAGACAATTTTGTGGGAGCAAAAAGCCACAAGTACCTTCGATGAACTCTAAAGAGAACCATCTACTCCACGCTTAGCATCTAAACTCATAAGTAACTCTATCATTCCTTGATCTCCGCAAATTTAAAATCCCAAATAATGAGATCCGCGGATGCTTAGCCGATAATTAAATTATCTATGGTTAAGGGAACAAGCTAGGGCTCAACACGCCCGGTCAAGTCAGAGTTCTATTTCTACTCTCACCAGCGGAAAGTCAACAAGTTGTCAAAACATATATTAACTTAGCAAATGCTTCATCAAATAATCTCAAGTCTCGCATTTTTAAAGTCACTTATTAGAAACTACAAATTCTTTCAAAGCTTCACATATTTAAAATCACTTAGGGAAGCTTGCAAATTCTTGGTCTTTTGAGCTAGAATCGCATTTTATAGCCTCTTGTCTAAGCAGTTAGCAAAGACTTTTTTAAGAAAACGCATATTTAAAGTAACTTCTAAGAGACTCGCAAAGACTTTTCAATCATTAAACTAGCAAAAGCTTACAATTTTTTTTAAAATTTTCTCATTTTTTGCACAAGTTTTCATTTTCTAAAGAGGAACGGGGTTGCGAGAGTACACGACAAAAAATAAGCAAGTGCGGTTAAATCAAATCGAAGATTACCCACCCCAGACTAAAACGAAACATTGTCCTCAATGTTTAAAGGCAAGGGTATCAACGAAAATCTAAAAGCCATTTATTAAGTATGCTTAAAGATAAACGTTAGTCGATAAGATTAGGATATGGGATTTCTATCAGCATCGAACATGAAACTCGAGTGGAGATAAGACAAAACATCGAGCACGAGAGTCTTCATATCGGGAAAATCCTAGAAAAAACATCACAAACAACCAAGCATGAGAAATCGAAGAGGCTAACCCCTTCATGTCACTTATTAAATAAAATAGAAAGAATATATAGATAAGCATGGGGTGCCTCCCACGAAGCGCTACTGTTTTTGATCACCGAGTCGCTAGCCTGACTCGTCCCTGAATTTACTTGTCCTTGGGGAAGAAAACGGTAGAGATACTAGGGTCAAATACGGTATCCTCATTCCCGAAAGTATGAGACTGGGTGGTATGGGTGGAGAAGAAAGTGTCGTGCTTCAGCACATAAGGGTTAATTCCTCCCAAACTCACATAAGGCATATGAAAGAATGATCCATCATCCGGCGGTTTTGCGGGTGGACGATGGGATGACGGATCACAATGAGAAAACTCCAAAGAAGGCGGGAGCTCATGGTAAGGCATAAGATGTGTAGGCTCACAAATGAAGGCATCCATCGGAGGATCCTTATCTCGGAAAATGTTTTCAACAAAGATCTCATCAATGAGTATCTCGGGTTTAAATATTTTGTCTTCACATGAGGCCTCAATGGGATAAGTGAGGGTCGACTCAACAGAGGAAGAAGAATCATCAATCAAAAACATATCCCCTTTGGGATCATTCACGACATCCTCAATACCCGGTGGTATCAAGTCATCAATAGCATCCTCCATGATCGTGTCATTCGTCGGATTATCGGATATCTCATTCAAAACTTTGCTCTAATCAACATCAAAGTAGAATCGCTCAAAAATCGAAGGATAAACATCGACAATAGTGGGATTGCCACTAATCTCTTCTTCAAATCGGAAAGTTTCAAGCTCGGGTAAGAAGTCATTATCTTTAACGGAGATAGGAAGCAAACTTGAATTATCATTTAGGGCTTCAATCTTAGAAATGAGAAGATTAACATTTAACAATGTTTCTCGTAATGCTTCATCCTCGATCTAAATATCATCAGGCTCAATCTCTTCGTCTTCTGGCTCAAAATCACTTTCTTCTTCTATGTTGACGGGCTCAGAAGGTAAATCATCGACGAAATCAATGTCCCCATAAGAATCATTATCGGAATCGGATAACATCTCATCATGATCATTCGAAATATCAAGAGAAGGCTCATCACAAATATCATTAACAACCTCAGACTCTCTTGGGATTGGGACAAGGACCTCAACACTAGACGATTCCGTTTCCGGAATAGTACTAAGATGCTCATCCCCCATTATGAGAGAATCAACGGGCTCTTCGGATGCGATTTCAATAGTCAAATTCTCATAATATTCTTTCATTTGAATGGAATCCTCATCATCATCAAAAAAAAAAGTCTTATGATATTGGGCTATTGTAGCATTGTAGACGTCGTCATCGGTGGCTTGACAATCGTAAAAAGGATGGGGACCAACACAATAATCACATCTTTTGGTAACGGTATCAACGGGCTCTGATTTTTGCTTCATTCATCGAATATCATCAGTAAGCTCAGCCATCTCAACCAGTTTATTTCTTGATGTCGGAACTTTCGATTTGTTCTCGATGATCGTCAATATATCCCTTGGGGTACAATACAAGATATTGCCACCGGCGGCTGTATTAAGTGAATCTTGATCGGTTTGCGTTAAAGCATTGTAGAATATATCGATCTGGAGTAATTCCGAGAAACCATGATGTGGGCATTTTCGTAGGAGATCTTTGAATCTTTCCCATGCCTCACCAAAACTTTCATCAAAACGTTGCTGGAAGTTTGTAATTTCGTACTTAAGATTTTTCGTTTTAGAATAAGGAAAGAAACGATTTACAGAAAAGATGTTTTTGAAAAATATCTCTTTGTTTTCGCGCATAACGCGATTGAAACGTTTCAACTTTTATTTCCGAATTAAGTTCAATTTCACGTTCCAAAAGATTAATGTCAGACATAAATGTATCAAAATATTTAAGGATTTGACATCTTTCAGGTAATGGTGTGATTTCACTTAATGAAGGTAAAGGACCATTAATTTGTGCAACGTGTTGGACGGGACCAACATTAGAGGAGGACTCAAGAATTGGTGTGATAACCCAAGGCGTTTTTGTATGATCCTGTTGTTTAACAAAAGTTATAAGAGGGCCTTTCGAATAATCAAATGGTTTGTTATATTCAACTTTTTCCATTTTCAATCGACTCTCTTCTTCTGCATCCAATTCCTCTTCACGATTATATTCAACAACACGCACAACAGATTCATCAAGCATATGTTTGACACTATACAACTTTGGATGTGCATTGAATGCTCTGTTGAAAAAACGCGGTTTGCAATAAGCAAGATTTGGCCTATATTGTGGAGTTTGATAGACTCCTTGAGATCGTTTTGAGCCTTAGGGTTTAACAATAACAATGATAACAATAAGATGCACAGCGGAATAAATCAAAACATCAATGTTATTGACACAAGGTTTCATTTACAATCACCACCAATTATTATTTGATCAGAATAATAACGTGTTACGTAACTATAGCAGGGATCTAAGACACCTCAGATCTTGGAGGTAAATAACTAACCTAGGCGTTTACAATAAACTACATGCCCTAGGTTACACACACACACACCTTTGACTACATTATGGAAGACTTGTATATAAAACCTACACCCTATGTCCTCTTTATATACTAGAGGATTAGGGTTTACAAAAGACTACAAAGGACTAATAAATAAATCTTCTTTTGCAAGCAAGTCCCTCCAAATCTTGTCTTGGGAGCAGCCCAGAGCTGCTTTGCATCTTTAGCATCATGAAACTTCAGTAGATGTCCATCAGGTATAGCAGATAAGTGTATGTTAAGAGCCTTCTCTTGATTCCTTATGGTAGCTGCTGGTAAGACTGGTTTGGGTGGTTTAGGTTGTCCAGGAATCTCCACAGGTTCTGGAACTACTTCATTACCATTGACAATTACATTCCATAGTGCATGGTCTGTAATAGCAATGTACTGCCTCATCTTCATACACCATAGGTCGTATTCTCCCTTCTTGATGATTGGAATTCTGAGTGAGGTGATTGATGGTGGTGGAACAGCTTCAGTCAACATTTTAGGTGTTGTTGTAGTAGGGTTTAAGGGTTTCTTCCTAGTCAGAGTTTCCACACAAGCTCTGATACCACATGTAAAGATCGTTGTAAGCTCTTAGACTAGGTCTAATATTATATCTAGGAACACATAATAATAAAGGCGGAATATTCAAACATAGAATCAACATTATTATGAACAAGATTTTTTATTATCATAAACTAACTAACTAACTATAATAAAGATCAAAGACTTGATCTAACACTAACTAACTAAACCACTAAACCCTAGGCATTTTCCCAAATCCCTACGCCTAGGTTCCCACACACACACACCTTTGGTTTTTACATCTTGTACGTACTACATAAAACTAATGACCCTATGTCTATTTATATACTAGAGACATCTAGGGTTTACAAGAGGAATCATAATACAATTAGGAAACTAAATATTCTTTTAAGCATATCTTCTAGAATCTTTCAAATCCTCCATCTTTTTGTAGTTTCCCTTCTTGTCATTTTTAGTCCTTCATGTTTCATTCTTCTTGTTTTGTATCATCAAATCTATAATAGACCCAACACATATCCATATGGATTTGGCTTAAATGTAAATTTTTGAATCGTTGTGATTGACTCACCATGTTTATAAATAACATTTTGAAACTCTTTGATTTTGTTTTGCAAATCAAAAATTTCATCGAGATAGAGATCTATTTGTTTCTTTGAATGTTGTTTGTATTCTGAAAACTGTTTTTGACATGATAACAACTCATACTTGGCATTTTGAGTTTCTGAAGTAAGAGTGTTAACTTGTTGTTTATGTTCAAATTTTTGTTGTTCTATTTGAGAAAGCAATTCATTCTTGGAAACAACTAGATTATGTATCTGTTTTTCTAAAGATTGTTCGTTCTGGTATGACTTTACACAAGCGACTTAAAAACTAATTCACATTTCTCTTTTGTTTCAAAATTTTGGAGTTGTACTTTATAGCATTCAATATCGTTAGTCAATAGTGCCATTTTTTCTTAAAGATTAGTGTTAATCTCCTTGCACTTTTCCAATTGAGATTGGGTGGTCTTAAATAAGGTCATGAGCTCTGGATCTGGATTAGAAAAAGGCTCGTTTTGTTCAACTTGAGTTTCAACATATTCATCATTTTGATCCTCAAATGTAATCACGGGGTCAAATTGATTATCAATGGTAACCGTAAGGTCATCTTGATCATCAAATGTAACTACGGGATGCATTTGATTTTCTTCGTGATGAGATGTAGAAGGCTCATGTTGAACACTCTGTGCCTCGTCGGATGCAGATGCAGGTGACGATCTCAGATCATGTATAAGACATATGTTAGGATCTTGTACCTGAGACAAGCCATTAATGTCATACACTGGGCCTGTGTTACTCATGTGGAGCTCTTGCATGTTGGCCATCAACATTACAGCTGCGTTAGCTTGCAAGTCCTCCATGTCATCATCAGAATCTGCATTAGCCATGAAGCTCTGTTCCTTGTTGGTAAGTGTTCCACTAGCTTCATCCTTGAGAGCCAAGAGTAAAGCCTTCTTGTGATAAGCGCTGCCTCTTGTTCTCGGCTTTGGGCAAGCATTCGCCAAATGACCATTTTCATTGCAGTTGTAGCATCGGAGACCATTATTCCCATTCTGAACGTTTCCCTGATCAACAATTTGAACCCGTCGCTGTGGAGCACCCATGTTATTCCATTGTTAACAACTGCTTGATTCCTTGTGTTAGATGAGGTACGAATACGGTTGTTGGATTTGTTAGCAAATCTCCCGAATGCTCGAGCAATTAACGAAAATCCTTGATTCAACGTATCGAAATCTTCTGCATCCTCATTTGGTGTCTCACTGTAGAGTGCTGAATCAGTGTTGTTGTTTGTTGAAGAAGTCCTTTAGGCGTAAACAATAGGCTTAGGCGTAAAGTGTTGAAGTTAAGCGTAAAATCCACTTACGCGTAAACTATAGGCTTAAGCGTAAATCGAAGAATTTTAGATGCAGAGAAAAGAGAGAGGGAGATGAGGGGCGGTTATTAGGTTAACAAATGAGAAGAGATTTATTAATAATTTTGTCAGATCTTAAATTTAGGGGGTGATCTAAAATTACATAAGTGCCCTTTTATTCTTTGTATAACTGAACATGAATTTATTAATTATTACCATTATGCCATCATCATTTATAGCCATTGATCAAAAAATAGAAGGCCAAGATCGGTTCTCGCAGTTCTCGCAATTTTTTTGGTTCTGAAAATAACCTCACACTATATATATATATATATATATATATATATATAAAAGAGGAGGCATGCCACATATAATGCCACTTGGCATCCCATAATGCCATGTCATTATTCCATGTCATCATTGAATAATTTTTTTTAAATTTGATTTGATTTTTGTGTTTTTATAATTTTAAATTTATAAAATTCGGATATGTTATTGTGTTTTTATAATTTTAAAGTATTTTTCCACCTAAGCATAATTTCAATGAATTAAAATTTCGGAATTTATTAGTGTAAAAATGACATTGGTGGGATTCGAACTTGGGGTGTTGATAACATCAACAAGCATGATAACCACTAGACCAACATATTTTTTGGATTATATCTTTCACATCCAAATCTATAAACCCATGCAAACAATTATTAACCAATAACTATAAATCCCTACAACTAAGGAAACTAAATATTTATTCCTTAATTATCCCGATTCATTCATTATATCGTTTTAATTTAACTCAAAACCCTAATATTTGCATGATGGAATTGAACGAGTAAGAACGTTTTTCTGTTGTCGTATCTCGATGGTTTTGTGTATACAGGAACAATTATAACAGTTGGTAAGTCTCTTTGTTTGAAATTACTCAACTATTTTAAATGACTTTAATATTTTACTTTGTGTTTTACGTTGCTATCTTTATCCCAAGCGTCAGAGGAGTTTTTAAGGCCCTGCTTAATGGTTTATGTTTCTGCTCCAACGCGTCTTATGAATGCAAGCAACTTAAATCTGTACCTATGCTTATAGACAATAGATATACACAATCGTCATTCCCGGTACATGAGACAGACATTAAGGAATTTTTACTTGCATTCCTTCGATCTCAGTCTGCTGCTGTTACTGTTGGACACAGGCTATCGCTTCTACTCAAAGTATGTCTTCGTTTAAAGTAGTGAGTTTTACTTGCTCTGTCCGAATATTATATAAAGATAAAAACCATTTATTGGAATTGGATTGTTTTGCGTAGGCTGCAGATGTTGAGGCGGCACGGGGGCATACAGGTAGTTCTAAGATTCGTGTAGAGGCATTCATGACCCTTCGTGTGCTTGCTGCAAAGGTAACTTAAAATTAGGCAGAAGAGTCTATAGCTGTTACAATAGTTGTATTTACATTGTATATGTTGTTGCAGGTTGGTACGGCAGATCAACTAGCTTTCTTTTTAACTGGTGTCGTTAGTCAAATTGGAAAAGTTTTGTATGTGTCCAAAACAATGATTAGTGGGGCTGCTGTAAATATGGAAGCGATGGACCAAGCACTTAGAGCTTTAACCGAGTTTAAGTTTTTAAAACTTTGTGACTGTTTGTCTTGCAATTATTGTATTAGGAAACTGGAGCTTCTCTCCATTTCAATAATATAGGTGGAATGATGGGTCACTTGGAGCTTCTCTCGATTGCAATAAGCTGGGACAGTTACACTGCTGGTATTGCTATTGCAATAGTGGTTGCTATAGCCTGTAACATTGTCGGGCTGACACTACAATAAAAGATTTAAAGACCTGTACACTTAATATTTCATAATTTGACATATACAATTCGGGTACTAACACGTTACAACTTTGCAACCATAGATAATCAATAGCCTTACGGGAACTGCAATTTTTTGGTTAGTGTGAGTGAAGCTTTTAATTATGTTACATTTGTGGAAGAAAACCTCAATGCTGCCAGTGACTATGTAAGCATTCAAAGGACGACTAAAACAACATGGCTAGAAGATCAATTATATCACGAATGGTTAGGACATAAGCTAAACGAATTTGCTTCTAAGAAGAATATAAGGCAAATTCTTGAAGAGTTCAGCAAAACAGCAAAAAACATTGTCAAAGAGGTGGGAAGTCCAGAAAGTGAAGGACCAAATGATGATTCCATTTGGATGTCTATCATCTGTGCCAACTCAATGTTTTGGCTAACCAAAACAATCATGAATTCCTACAAAGACAACATTGACCAGGTTAAGGAAGAGGATCTGTTTGCAGAATTGTCATCAATGATATCTGACATAATGGTTGCTTGTCTCACCAACTACCCCAAGCCATAGCATTGAAATGCCACTCAAGCGAGACAAAGAAACTGGAAGCCAATGTCTATGCTGCCGCCAAATTCTCAGTGAGACTTCGGAGATCATAAACATCCTTGAAGATAGTGTACCTGCAAGCTTCATCGACAATCCAGGTGATTTGCCGTATATTTACAAGTAGCATGACCACCTAACGGCCCAAGCTTCTTAAACCGATTACACTCTTCAAGTAATTAGTATGTTGCATCAAGAAGTCTTCACCATGCGTGAGTATTCATAAAGTACGTTGAAATTTGGATGATCTTTTATGTAGAAACTAAAAGTAACTATTAGAGAATGTGTATGTTACTTGCTAATGTATCATTTTGTGATTTTTTATGCGTAGGTCCACAAAGAGGCATAGCTCTTATAGAGATTAATCCCATTAAAAGGCTCTGAGACAAAATAATTAAAAAGTATTCAAAATGGAGGAAAACATTGTGTCAGTTGAAATTGCTATAAACCTGGTGTTTGGCAAGGTTTTTTGAATTGCGATTTTGGTTCTGCTGACTTACTAAACTGCATGTTATTATCGTTGACCGCTGTGCTGTTTGCTTCATGGCCAGACTGCTTGTTGTTGTTACCCTCGTTATGATATCGAGGATTTGTACGTGATGCTTTTTTTGCTGAGATGGGAGGCAGCTCATTTTGAGAAGGACTGATGCGTGCAAAACCGTCAAGGTTTCTCACACAAGCCCGCCACTTGTGAATGGCGGACCGTAAGAACCTTAAAATAGTTTGAACACGAACTCAATGAAGATCAGAGGAGTATAGAGTCTCCCCGGGTCGTTATGTCCCAGCGAGCTATGCAATGGATTTATCAAACGTGTAGTGATCGAGGAATTTGAATGGAAAAGAGATTATGAATTGATTATAACTACAAACAAAGCCAAAAAATTACAATGGCTTAAATGCAAATTAAACAAAAATTAAAAAGATAAAATCTATTAAATAAACGCTATCACTATAATTAAAATGATGTTTTTGTTTTTATGTTTTTATAAAACAGAAATTAAAAACTACACGACGTACAAATTAAAAAGTAAAACTTACACAATATTAACCCTAAAAATATGAAAATGATGTTTTTACAAACCTAATGATAAAAGAAAACTATTAGAAAAAGAAAATTATTTTTATGACTAATTATCTAATTAAAATCTATTTTTAACTATTAAATAGTTACCTAAAATACAAGAAAATAGGAAATTAGGCTAGAAAAATAAGATTATGAATTGGAAAAGTCTAAAATATCAAAATAGAATTTTCAAAACTATTTTTGTATTTTTCTGATTATTTTTCTATTTTTTATGAATATTAAACTATTAAAAACTAATTAAATTACTAAAAATTACCAAATAAGCTATGAAAAATCTGGAAAATTACTTTTTTTACTTTTTATATTTATCTAAATCTAAGAAAATTGAAAAATTATTTTTTTGAACCTTTTCTGAATTTTTTGTATTAAAGACTAATTAAAAATGCTTAAAAACTACTTTAAATGCAGAAAAATAGCAAACCAATTTGGAAAAATCTGAAAAATTCAAGAAAACTCTAAAATTATATTCTAAATCTGAGAAAAATATAAAAACATGTGCTTGTGTACAAGATTATGGAACTGATGTGTCAAGTGCTTAATAATAAGCACTCAAATAAGCCAAATAATTAAGACAAGCCACCAACTGATTACAGAAGCTATGAAATACTAAAATAACCAAAATGAAACTTAAATCAACAAGCTAAAACTACTGATATGCAAGATACAACAGATTTGAGCTTTTTAAAAGCTAAAACAGTTTCTGGGTAGCAACTTTAAGCACAAGCACAAGCTTAACAACAAGCTCAAACTGAAAACTATAAATTGTAACCTAAAGCAGACCTGGTTGAGATTAAGTGTACCAAAAATCAGGCCATGAGAAGCTCTAATGAGCTCTGTGCATAAGCTGCACTTTCTGAGGAAAAGCTCAGCAAACACTGACAGTGAGCAGGGGAGTTAGACCCCAAAAGAGGAGCTTGTTTGAAGCTTTTAAAGATTTGGTAAAATTACACAAAAATGGTTATAAGAAAGAGGACCAGTTGAAGTTTTATAACCAACAAGTTTTACTGATTTTGACTTAGGAATGAATCCTAGAAAAATCTTTCCATTTGGCTCAAAACATGATTTTCTGGATTTTTGACTTTTGATGAAATAATGAACTTTGACCAAAATGGATTTTGGATCCATATTTAAGACTGAGATTGGTGTTATTTGATGTAATGAACCCAATGCAATCACTGTTAATGAAGTCTAAACACAAAACAAGGATTTGCCAATCCTAAAATTACAAAAGTGGGAAGTTAAGAATGATTAAGTGCAATTTTGACTTTTAGCACTAGCAGACCCAATTTAATGACCAAAATGAGTTCAAATATACTTAAGAAACATGATCCAACAGAACTTAACTACTTAATAGACCTCTGAGACAGATAATTCAGCAGAACCAAACACCCTTTTTGTAAACTGTTATGAGCTCAAACTGACCCAAACTCTTAACCAACTTGTAATTATGATCAATCTAAGTTTACTTAACCTAAACACTACTGTAAAGACAGATTGGAACCAATTTTAACTACAAATACTGAGTATGCATAAAAACTTGAAAATGACTTACAAAAGTCCAAAGCTGCTATAGCTTGAAACCATGAACCATGAACCACTAACCTATCCAAAATCAACCCAATAACTCAGTAACAACCCCATTCCATGTCTGCTTCACCCAATGACCAATTCTGCATCATATTTGCCCCTGTTTGACTTTTGTTGACCAAGAATCAAAATGAATGTGAACTTGAATTTGAGCTTGTAAAAAGCTATGCTAAGCTCATTTAAGCTCAATGGAACTGAGAAACAAGCATTATGAAGCTTTTGAGTGTGATTTGGAAATGGGAAATTTCAACAGTAGCTTTAACCATGAATTCTGAACATAACTTGAATTAATCACTGGAAATAGTTTATAATGATTACAAAACACTTAATTTGATACAAAGAAACAGATTACAACAAGTTTTTCACTTATCTAAAGCTTTTAACATAAAAACGACATTAAGTTAAAATTAAAAACTACTAGACTCCTTTGCTTGCTCCATTTGCCTTTCTTTTATATCCAAAGATCTTCTCTCTCACTTCTGATGAAATCCCACCAATCCTAGCCATTGGATGGCTTAAAATCAATCCTGGCCATTCAAACATATTTTTGGCGCCAATTTTCCTTTTAACAGTTGGGACAGGACTGAGATGGTGGGAGGGGTACATTTAATGCTTTTGGAGTTTGGTGAGGAGGGGGGGGGACATGGGAAGGATATTGTGAGCTAGGTGGGTGGAATGGTGGGAGTGGTTTGCAGACAGGGGGAGGGAAAACGGGGAAAGGGGAAGAAGGGTGTGTTTGTTTGACTGGTCTTTGACCAGTTTTGACTGGTTTGACCAGTTATTAGAAAGGGGGTTCAAAATGGTAATTGGCTGGGGATCAAAAAGAATGGCAGGGTCACAAGTGATATAATGACAAGGGTTTAATGGTGTAAAGGTTTTAAATCACAAGGACCTTTGTTGCAATTTCTGAAAATAGAGGGACCAGAGCTGCCAATTCATCAAACTTGTTCCAAGGGCTGAAAATGACAAGTTCCAAAAGTACAAGGACCAATGTTGCCATTTTCCAATTTTTCAGGGGCCAATTCTGCCAAATTTCAAAGTTGAAGGACTAAACTTGTAATTTTCTCAAACTTTTTATATTTTTCACCAAAGGACTAAATTTGACAACTTTTGATTTTAAAAGGACCTTTGGTGACTTTACTTTTGAAATTATGTGCTCAGGGACTGTTTTTGACAACTTTTGAAACTTGGGGGACTGAAACTGCAATTTTTGCAAATTTGATATGTTTTTCATCTGATTTTGATATTTTTGCATTTAAAACACATAAAACACTGATTTGTGATATTTTGATCATTTTGATGTGTTTCTGAGTGTTTTCAGATGATTTTGCAGTTTATTTTGTACAAAAATGATGAGTATTTACGCACTCATCAATCCCCCACACTGAGATATTGCTAGTCCCTAGCAATGATTTGAGAAAACATAATGGATTTTAATCTCTTTACCAAAGCCATTACTTCTGGAGTAGCCAAATGTTTCAGTTCAAGTAAGAACCATGGTACACCGATAACCATGTGATTTTGAGCAAACCACCAGCTTTCAACGGATTTGATTTTGTCTTTACCAGAAGCCGTACCCTTCTGGACTAGCCAACTCTTAGATAAATTATCAATATTATCTTTGGTGACTCGATTACCAATTATGGTTTTTCCACTGCCTTTACCACAAGCCATAATCTTGCGGGCTAGCCAACTCTTCACTAATTAAAGATATGGTGAGCTGAATACCATACAATTTTGGGCAAATTGCAAGCCGTAAACGGATTTGATATATCTTTACCAAGAGCCGTTTGCTCCTGGATTAGCCAATCCTTTTGTCTTACAGACATGGCGGACTGATAACCAGATGAGAAAGTGTAGAACACTTACTCCAAAAAAAAAATTTTGGCCAAAAACGGGGGGATTAGGCGGTAGAATTACATGATAAAATTCGTGAGAATCCCCCCCACACTAGAGATGAATATTGCCCTCAATATTCAAAGTACCGGCGGTTATGCCGAAACAAAGAACGTGAAAGGGAAATACTACGGCCTTTATTTAGAAAGAAGATTTTTTTTTTTTTTTTTTTTTTTTTTTTTTTTTTTTTTACACATTTATATACACAACATGTGGGGCAATCCCCCCCCACACTAGGGTGGTAGAAAGAGGTAAGAAGACAGAAATATGGGTGAGAACCCATATGGCATGCTACTGTTTTTGATTACCGAGTCGCTAGCTTGACTCGATCCCCGCATTCATTGGTTCATGGGGAAAGTTTGTAAATCTGGGACAACCATGGATGGAATGTCCTCTCCAAAGTAATGCTTCACTCGATGACCATTCACTTTAAAATTAGGACCATCAGGTTGAGATAACTCAATGGTACCATAAGGATAAACCTTAGCGATAGTAAATGGACCAGACCAACGGGACTTGAGCTTTCCCGAGAAAATCTTCAATCTTGAGTTGAAAAGAAGGACTCGATCACCGACGTTGAAAACGCGGTTTTTGATTTTTGAGTCATGCATCTTCTTTGTCTTTTGTTTATAGATCAAAGAGTTCTCGTAAGCTTGATCACGGAGTTCATTTAATTCATTCATTTGAACTTTCTGATGATCACCAGCTGTCTGAATATCAAAGTTAGCATGCTTCAAGGCCCAGTATGCCTTGTGCTCGAGATCAACTGGCAGATGACATGCCTTCCCGTACACCAGCTTGTATGGAGTGCACCCGATGGGTGTTTTGTAAGCTGTACGGAAGGCCCAGAGTGCGTCATCTAACTTATCCGACCAAGAGGCACGGTTTTCGCCAACCGTCCTCTCCAGAATTCTTTTTATCCCCCGGTTAGAAACTTCCACTTGCCCACTTGTTTGTGGGTGGTACGCAGTAGAGGTACGGTGAGTTACACCATACTTTTGCATGACTCTTTCAAATTGGTCATTGCAGAAATGCGTACCACGATCACTGATTATGGCTCGTGGAGTTCCAAACCTAGCAAATAGAGATTTCAAGAATTTCACCACAACTCGGGCATCGTTGGTGGGTAAAGATTTAGCTTCAACCCATTTTGACAAGTAGTCAACGGCCACGAGTATGTATTTGTTACCACGGGAAGAAGGAAATGGCCCCATAAAGTCAATGCCCCAGATGTCAAAAATCTCACACACTTGAATGGCGTTTTGCGGCATTTCATTCCTTTGTGAGATATTCCCGTGACGTTGACAAGCGTCACAGGTTTTGACGAATTCATGGGCATCCTTATAGATTGTGGGCCAATAGAATCCGGAATCAAACACCTTCTTGGCGGTGTAGTTGGGGCTATGATGTCCCCCAGTAGGTCCAGAATGGCAAGCCTTGAGAATGTCAATGGCTTCCTGACCATACACACATCGCCGGATGACTTGATCCGCACAAATTTTAAACAAGTAGGGGTCGTCCCATAAATAATGTTTCACATCTTTAAAGAATTTATTTTTCTGTTGGGACGACATCCCTTTCACCACAAAGTTACCCGCATGGTAGTTTGCAAAGTCGGCAAACCATGGGGTAGAAGAGTCTCCACGAAAAGAAACCACATTGAGTGTTTCGAGAGGAAATGTTTCATTGATTTCCTTTTTCTCGAACACATTTTGGTGAGGGTTCTCTAATCGGGAAAGATGATCAGCAGCTAGGTTCTCAGCTCCTTTTTTATCACGGATAATGATATCAAATTCTTGTAAGAGGAGAACCCAACGGAGCAATCTCGGCTTTGCATCTTGTTTTGCAAAGAGATATTTGAGTGCCGAGTGATCCGTATACACCATGCATTTGGTCAATATAAGATATGGCCGAAACTTCTCAAACGCATACACCACAGCTAATAATTCTTTTTCCGTAGTGGTGTAATGGGTCTGAGCTTCAGTCATTGTTTTGCTTGCGTAGTGGATTGGCTGAAAATGTTTGGTTTTGCGTTGCCCCAAGACTGCACCGATAGCAAAATCACTTGCATCGCACATGAGCTCGAAGGGTAAATCCTAGTCGGGGGCAACTAGAATGGGTGCTTCTGTAAGCTTTTTCTTAAGTGTTTCAAAAGCTTCGATGCACTCAGGAGAGAAGATAAAAGGAGCATCTTTTTCGAGAAGATGGGTCATAGGCCGAGCGATTTTAGAAAAATCTTGAATGAATCTACGATAAAACCCGGCATGACCTAGAAAACTCCTAACACCTTTGACGGTAGTAGGGTGAGGTAGTTTAGCAATAACATCAACTTTTGCTCTATCTACCTCAATCCCATTCTTGGAAATCTTATGGCCGAGGACTATGCCCTCTTTGACCATAAAGTGGCTCTTCTCCCAGTTTAGACATAGGTTGGTGTCTTCACACCGTTTTAGCATTTTGTCTAAGTGGGAGAGACATGTCTGAAATGAGTCCCCAATGACCGAGAAGTCATCCATAAACACCTCCATAGTTTCCCCGATCATGTCGTGGAAAATGGCCATCATACATCGTTGGAACGTGCCAGGAGCATTACATAAGCCAAAAGGCATACGTCTATAGGCAAACGTCCCGTATGGGCAGGTGAATGTGGTTTTCTCTTGATCCAGCGGATCAATGGGGATCTGAAAGTAACCCGAGAAACCATCAAGGAAACAATAGTATTCGTTCCCTGCTAATCTCTCAAGCATCTGGTCCATGAAGGGTAGAGGAAAATGGTCTTTACGGGTGGCTTCGTTTAACTTACGATAGTCAATACACACACGCCATCCCGTAACCAATCGAGTTGGAATCAACTCGTTTTCTTCATTCGTGACAACAGTAATGCCACCCTTTTTTGGAACGCAATGAATTGGGCTAACCCAAGGACTATCAGAGATTGGGTAGATCAAACCGGCATCAAGAAGTTTGAGAACCTCTTGTTTGATAACCTCATGAATCTTAGGATTCACCCTCCTCTGATGTTGGACTGCTGGTTTGAAGTCATCCTCCATTAAGATTTTGTGGTACAAAACTCAGGGTTGATACCCTTAATATCGGAGAGTTTCCAAGCAATCGCTTGCTTGTGTGACTTCAAGACCTTTATGAGAGCAATTTTCTCCTCCTCATTCAAGTCTTTAGCGATTATGACGGGTAATTTATCATCACCCTCCAAGAATGCATACTCAAGATGAGGAGGTAGGTCCTTAAGTTCAACCTCGGGAAATTCATCAGTAGATGATTGCACTGATTTGATTTCCTCAATCGTGATCTCTTTCGGAAGGAGTGAAGGTAATGGATCTTCATTAAGCAATTGCTCAAGATAGAGAATATCCCCCTCCGAATCATAAACACCATCAATTCCAGGCGGAATTGATTCATCGGTAGCCAGAAATTCATCGATCTCTTCCAGAAGGAAGTCACCTCCCTCAAACGGAGTGAGAGAGGGGGAAGAGTCGGCAATGATAGGTTGAGAAGATGTGGTGGAATCGGAATTCTCACTCACAGAATTATGAAGATAACCAAGAAACTCTTGAGAGTACTCCTCTGAAGCAATATCAATTAAATCGACTCGATTAACTGATTCAGTGTCATAGTTTGAGGAGTACCTCGAAGTTTGATCGAGGTTAAAAGTAACAGCTTCGTTACCCACACGTAGAGTGATCTCTTGCTCAAATACATCAATAAGAGCACGGCCTGTTCTCAGGAATCCTCGACCAACAATAAGAGGAACCCGATGATCGGCATCGAAATCAACGACCACAAAGTCAGCTGGAAAATGGAACTTTCTTACTTTCACGAATACATCCTCGGCAATGCCGAGGGGACGTGATATAGAACGATCTGCAAGCTCAAGAGTCATGCAGGTAGGAATAAGTTCCGGAAGAGACAGTTTCTTCCACACTGAATACGGCATCAGATTGATGCTTGCACCAAGATCGGCAAGGGCAAAGCATTCAATCATCCCAGGAAAAACACAAGGAAGAAGAAATTTTCCGGGATCTCCTAGCTTCTCGGGAAGCTTCTTTAAAAGGACAGCTGAGCAATTCTCATTCAAAGGAGTCTTAGCCATTTCAAACAGCTTCTCTTTGTTGCTCAACATGTGTTTCAGAGTAGATGCAAATTTGGGCATTAACAGGATGGCATCCGCGAAGCTTATGTCAAAGTGAAGTTCTTGGAAAATTTGAAAGAATTTTTCCATTTGATGACTAGCTTTCTCGCGGAGTTTTTGCTCATGTAAACGTGAGGGATAAGGAATAGAAGTTTTGGATTTCTGATTCTCAACAGGAGCTACAGGAGGTTCAAAAACAACTCCTTGATTTGACTTGGGTTTCTGGACCACTTGAGATTGGACTACCGAAGGTGGGACGTGTGCGGTACTCCGTGGGTTTGAGTAATGCACCTTGTCCGTTGTTTCCTTGGTAACTTGACTTATTGCCACAGGTGGAGGAGGCATTGGAGTCATAGGTCCATTGTGTGTCGGAGGTTCACTTTCCACTACCTTTGGGAGGGAAGAAGAGGTAGTAGGAATAGCGGGTCCAGCATATGAAGCACCACTTCTGGTTGTGATCGCCTTTGCATCGCCCCTCGGATTAGCGATCGTATTGCTAGGTAAAGTACCTGAGCCCGAGGGTCGATCATTTAAAGACTTCTTGATGTCAGAAATCTGGCTAACCAACAACCGATTCATTTCCTCTTGGGATTTCATGAATTGTTTCAACAAATCATCAGATGATGGTCCAGTTGGAACAATGGCTTGAGTTTGCACAGGAAAATTCTGGCCTCTATTGTTAGGATTAGGGCCTTGATTCTGAAAATTTCCTTGATTGTTACCATGAAAATACCCTGGGTTGAAATTTCCTTGACCTGGGTTTCTATTGAAATTTCCTTGGTGTTGGAAATTTTGATTCTGATTTTGAAAACCGTTGTTTTGATTGAAATGACCTTGGTTTTGAAAACCTTGGTTTGGTCTGTTTTGATTTTGATTACGGTTTTGATTTTGATTGAAACCGGGAGGTCCAGAGTAGTGGTTAGGACGGTGGTTCGGGTCTACAGGAGCACGATATTGATTGCCTCCTTGATTAGGCATCCCGCCCACAGCATTGGCTTCAAAAGGGTTACCATCGGTGGCCATACAATTATAGTAAGCATGGGGGCCACCACAGGTAACACAGACTTCCACTTTCTTAACTTCAGCAGGAGGTGAAGTTTGTGGAAAAGAGACTTTCTTTTGGTTGGAGAGAACCAAAGCCTGGATAGCTTCCGTGAGTTTATCAATCTTAGCATCGGTGCTAGACTGACTCACGGGCGATGAAGAAGAAGAAGGACCAACACTGACTTGAGAAACAACCGGCTTGCTTTGTGCAGTGCGGACTTTAGACTTGTTTTCGATTATCGCTAAAGCTTCTTTGACAGTTTTGCTTAGGAAATTTCCTCCCGCGGAGGAATTGAGAGAATCTTGATCAGATTGACTCACTCCATTGTAGAAAGTATCGAGTTGCATCAACTCGGAGAAACCGTGGTGAGGACATTTGCGAAGCAATTCCTTGAAACGATCCCACGATTCACTGAAGGGTTCATCAAACTTCTGAGTGAACTTGATGATTTCATTTTTCAGACTCGTGGTTTTGGAAGGTGGATAGAATTCATTCACAAATTTCTTCACCAGATCTTCCCATGTCTCTATTGACTGAGGGGGTTGTTTTTCAAGCCAAATCCGGGCTTGTCCCTCAAGAGAAAATGGGAACAGAAGAAGCCTAACAGCATCAGTAGGGACATTCTTATACTTGATGGTAGATGCAATCTTGTTAAACCATCGAATATGAGCATGAGGATCATCCCGCTCAAAACCGTAGAATTGATTTGAGGTTACAAGATTCAGTAACCCGGTCTTGAGTTCAAAATTTTCAGCCACGATGGCTGGTACAACGATAGCATCTCCATACCCGTCGATGGGTGCCTGGAGAAGCTCGCACATAGGAATTTCATCCGCCATGATAACGGGAGTAGTGCGAACAGTCCGGATCTCAGATCCGACTGATGGAGCAGAAAGTCTACGAACACGCCTTCTTGGAATCTTGACAAGCTCACGAAATGGGCTTACAGATCTAGAAGAGCGAGTGCGCATACACTAGAGTTAACTCTAAGGAATCTCAGAGTTAAGGAGAGAAATGGAATTATGAAAATCTTTCAGATGAGAATGAGAATTATGAAGACGTTTATAAAAATAGTGAGAAGAATCTTTATGGGTTTTCTGGTTCTGAAACGTCGATATCACAACAAAATCAATTAACACAAGATCGAGGCAAAACAACAGTGAACTTTACCAATAATCCTAAGATGAATGGCTTCTTTGAAAAAGGTACACCAATCACAAGGACACAAAGGCAAGTTTTATATCTTTAGTTCGGGAACTTATTATGGTCGCACCCCCAGTTAGGTAGTGCACTGCCTTGGTTTGCGGTGGTAATCTTTTAAGTTGTTTTTATTAAAGAAAACGACGAATCTTTTTGTATTTTTATTATTTGATACATATATAGAAACAAAAGAAAAATATTTTTGTGTTTTATACGTTTTTGGTTATTTTTGGGTTTTTGGATTTTTTATAAAAAAAAATGTGGATATATATATAGATAGATGGATGATATGAACAAATGAATGAGTGTCCAAACAACTAATCTGCTACACGGAAGATAGATCAGCACAGCTCCCCGGCAGCGGCGCCAAAAATTTGATGCGTGCAAAACCGTCAAGGTTTCTCACACAAGCCCGCCACTTGTGAATGGCGGACCGTAAGAACCTTAAAACAGTTTGAACACGAACTCAATGAAGATCAGAGGAGTATAGAGTCTCCCCGGGTCGTTATGTCCCAGCGAGCTATGCAATGGATTTATCAAACGTGTAGTGATCGAGGAATTTGAATGGAAAAGAGATTATGAATTGATTATAACTACAAACAAAGCCAACAAATTACAATGGCTTAAATGCAAATTAAAGGAAAATTAAAAAGATAAAATCTATTAAATAAACGCTATCACTATAATTAAAATGATGTTTTTGTTTTTATGTTTTTATAAAACGGAAATTAAAAACTACACGACGTACAAATTAAAAAGTAAAACTTACACAATATTAACCCTAAAAATATGAAAATGATGTTTTTACAAACCTAATGATAAAAGAAAACTATTAGAAAAAGAAAATTATTTTTATGACTAATTATCTAATTAAAATCTATTTTTAACTATTAAATAGTTACCTAAAATACAAGAAAATAGGAAATTAGGCTAGAAAAATAAGATTATGAATTGGAAAAGTCTAAAATATCAAAATAGAATTTTCAAAACTATTTTTGTATTTTTCTGATTATTTTTCTATTTTTTATGAATATTAAACTATTAAAAACTAATTAAATTACTAAAAATTACCAAATAAGCTATGAAAAATCTGGAAAATTACTTTTTTTACTTTTTATATTTATCTAAATCTAAGAAAATTGAAAAATTATTTTTTTGAACCTTTTCTGAATTTTTTGTATTAAAGACTAATTAAAAATGCTTAAAAACTACTTTAAATGCAGAAAAATAGCAAACCAATTTGGAAAAATCTGAAAAATTCAAGAAAACTCTAAAGTTATATTCTAAATCTGAGAAAAATATAAAAACAGGTGCTTGTGTACAAGATTATGGAACTGATGTGTCAAGTGCTTAATAATAAGCACTCAAATAAGCCAAATAATTAAGACAAGCCACCAACTGATTACAGAAGCTATGAAATACTAAAATAACCAAAATGAAACTTAAATCAACAAGCTAAAACTACTGATATGCAAGATACAACAGATTTGAGCTTTTTAAAAGCTAAAACAGTTTCTGGGTAGCAACTTTAAGCACAAGCACAAGCTTAACAACAAGCTCAAACTGAAAACTATAAATTGTAACCTAAAGCAGACCTGGTTGAGATTAAGTGTACCAAAAATCAGGCCATGAGAAGCTCTAATGAGCTCTGTGCATAAGCTGCACTTTCTGAGGAAAAGCTCAGCAAACACTGACAGTGAGCAGGGGAGTTAGACCCAAAAAGAGGAGCTTGTTTGAAGCTTTTAAAGATTTGGTAAAATTACACAAAAATGGTTATAAGAAAGAGGACCAGTTGAAGTTTTATAACCAACAAGTTTTACTGATTTTGACTTAGGAATGAATCCTAGAAAAATCTTTCCATTTGGCTCAAAACATGATTTTCTGGATTTTTGACTTTTGATGAAATAATGAACTTTGACCAAAATGGATTTTGGATCCAATTTTAAGACTGAGATTGATGTTATTTGATGTAATGAACCCAATGCAATCACTGTTAATGAAGTCTAAACACAAAACAAGGATTTGCCAATCCTAAAATTACAACAGTGGGCAGTTAAGAATGATTAAGTGCAATTTTGACTTTTAGCACTAGCAGACCCAATTTAATGACCAAAATGAGTTCAAATATACTTAAGAAACATGATCCAACAGAACTTAACTACTTAATAGACCTCTGAGACAGATAATTCAGCAGAACCAAACACCCTTTTTGTAAACTGTTATGAGCTCAAACTGACCCAAACTCTTAACCAACTTGTAATTATGATCAATCTAAGTTTACTTAACCTAAACACTACTGTAAAGACAGATTGGAACCAGTTTTAACTACAAATACTGAGTATGCATAAAAACTTGAAAATGACTTACAAAAGTCCAAAGCTGCTATAGCTTGAAACCATGAACCATGAACCACTAACCTATCCAAAATCAACCCAATAACTCAGTAACAACCCCATTCCATGTCTGCTTCACCCAATGACCAATTCTGCAACATATTTGCCCCTGTTTGACTTCTGTTGACCAAGAATCAAAATGAATGTGAACTTGAATTTGAGCTTGTAAAAAGCTATGCTAAGCTCATTTAAGCTCAATGGAACTGAGAAACAAGCATTATGAAGCTTTTGAGTGTGATTTGGAAATGGGAAATTTCAACAGTAGCTTTAACCATGAATTCTGAACATAACTTGAATTAATCACTGGAAATAGTTTATAATGATTACAAAACACTTAATTTGATATAAAGAAACAGATTACAACAAGTTTTTCACTTATCTAAAGCTTTTAACATAAAAACGACATTAAGTTAAAATTAAAAACTACTAGACTCCTTTGCTTGCTTCATTTGCCTTTCTTTTATATCCAAAGATCTTCTCTCTCACTTCTGATGAAATCCCACCAATCCTAGCCATTGGATGGCTTAAAATCAATCCTGGCCATTCAAACATATTTTTGGCGCCAATTTTCCTTTTAACAGTTGGGACAGGACTGAGATGGTGGGAGGGGTACATTTAATGCTTTTGGAGTTTGGTGAGGAGGGGGGGGGACATGGGAAGGATATTGTGAGCTAGGTGGGTGGAATGGTGGGAGTGGTTTGCAGACAGGGGGAGGGAAAACGGGGAAAGGGGAAGAAGGGTGTGTTTGTTTGACTGGTCTTTGACCAGTTTTGACTGGTTTGACCAGTTATTAGAAAGGGGGTTCAAAATGGTAATTGGCTGGGGATCAAAAAGAATGGCAGGGTCACAAGTGATATAATGACAAGGGTTTAATGGTGTAAAGGTTTTTAATCACAAGGACCTTTGTTGCAATTTCTGAAAATAGAGGGACCAGAGCTGCCAATTCATCAAACTTGTTCCAAGGGCTGAAAATGACAAGTTCCAAAAGTACAAGGACCAATGTTGCCATTTTCCAATTTTTCAGGGGCCAATTCTGCCAAATTTCAAAGTTGAAGGACTAAACTTGTAATTTTCTCAAACTTTTTATATTTTTCACCAAAGGACTAAATTTGACAACTTTTGATTTTAAAAGGACCTTTGGTGACTTTACTTTTGAAATTATGTGCTCAGGGACTGTTTTTGACAACTTTTGAAACTTGGGGGACTGAAACTGCAATTTTTGCAAATTTGATATGTTTTTCATCTGATTTTGATATTTTTGCATTTAAAACACATAAAACACTGATTTGTGATATTTTGATCATTTTGATGTGTTTCTGAGTGTTTTCAGATGATTTTGCAGTTTATTTTGTACAAAAATGATGAGTATTTACACACTCATCAAGGACGATCGTCTGAAATGCAATCTTGTGGGCCAACATAAGAACGTGAATGAGTTAAGATGAACTGAGAACCAAGTGAATCATCAGACTTTGTTAACCTGTTCAATTCTGTCTGACCACGTGGAATTCTCTCAGAATGATAAACCCGTGGAGGAGGTACAGGAGTCTCAAGGTAGCTCAAATCAATAAGATTAGACTCATTAGCACCATAAGGCAATTCCTCTTTAGATGCATATGAATCATTGTCATTCGAATCACGAGTTTTATCCTTGTTGGCCCCATCAAGGGGACAAGACGCATTTTCTGAATCCTGGTACCTCTCCTTAGTCATTTTAGTCTCCGCTGTTTCATTTCTTAAACCATGTTCAACCTCTTGCTTGACAGAGGTATCACCCTTGGGCACTGGCTTCTTTGACTGTTGTTGGCCTACAAGGCCGTCATAGTTCGGTTGAACAGCCGATGGATTGTCAGATGGTGCATGGTGCATCTGGTTATGGTTCTCATAAGCACTGAATGAGTTTGGCAGCATGGATACTGAATGATATGGTATTGAACCTCTGAATTGCCATCAGAGTTAACCAAACCGAAATAGTATCATCCAAGTCACTCAAGGAAAATAGGAACATTCTAAGCTTCTTTGAGGTGTCAGCATCACCACCAAGTAGATTACATTCCTCCATCATATTCTGAAATCCTCGTCACAAGAAACAGATACCAAAGCATATAAATCCTCCCCAGGAAGCTGATACTTGATTGAAGATGTTTCGTTATAAAGTGCTACTGCTTTTAGCCATAATTCTTGCCAAGAAATGTCTCTTCTTATACGGATAATGCGTGTATCTCCTCCAACATATCTGAGTTTCCCATCACTTGGACGAGGTAAAATTTTGCCACCAAAACTGCATAAGATCTTTATCATCAATGAAGAATAATCCAATGAGGCCTAATCACGAGTACCGTTGGTGTTGGGTACTGACGACACAAAACCAAACAGAACACCGTTCCTCCCTCTCTAGGACCCATTATGATTGATGCCTTTAGGATTTACTGTTGCTGGTGCAGATAGGGGCATGATCCTAGGATTAACGCGGTCTCGCATAAATTCAAAAGCAAACTCTCACCTGTCTGAATGGAATAATTCAGTCCCGGTGGTTTCATCTCTGAATTGGTATTTTAGTAGCCCTGAGATGAAGATGTTGCTGACTCATTGCGATTGTCTTGGACATGATGTTTGTGGGCTTTCGAAGCTTCCATTATTATTATTATTATTATTATTATTATTATTATTATTATTATTATTATTATTATTATTATTATTATCTAAATAAACCTCTTGGAGAAAGTAGGTAGCATTAATTCCAAAAGTTCAAGATCACATATTGTGCTTACATGTGTTATCAGGTCTTGGTGCAAGGTACTAATGTCATATTAGCCATTGTGTCGATTAAGGTTTACGTTTTCTGATTTCAGGGGTGTTTGGATATGTGGATTCCTCAGTAAGTAAATGGTTTCTTGAACATTTATACTTCGAGTGATAAAATTTGTGATGTTATACTGTTTTTTTCCTGACAGTCGCACATCTTTTTGCTGAACTGTGATGTTTGCTGCAGTTTCCCATTACCTGAAATGCTTGGTACATCAACTAGACCCGATTTTCAATTTATCATATATAATCAAATGTCTAAATGACTCATGCTAATATACTCTTCATATCCTATGCAGAGGCTCATAAACGATATGGTGCTACTCTTTTAGTCTAATAACGGTATCTGGTCTACAGGTTAGTGATCGAATCAATTGTGGTGTTTATGTATTTACACCAGAGATCTTTTTTGCTATTTCGGGTGTTTCCACACAGCGAAAAGATAGAGGTTAGTTAATAGTAATTAATGGTGGGATGGTGCAAAGATTACCATTTTTGTCATCATCGTATAACCCTTAATAAGATCCTGATTCATATTTTTTCATGTTTCATGTATAATTTTGACATATACTCATATATACTCTAAATCTTGCAGGACCACCATCAAATTATAAATTCATGGGTGACTGTACGTGTGTCTGTTCTCATTGTCACGCCAGATTTTGGTTTGCATAAAGATTAAGTCACTCTTACAGTGGGTCTGGACTAACGTATCATCAATGTTGCTTGGGTGGTCAGGTTTCTCTAACGACGCCTTGCAAGTATGGTGACAGATTCTGTTTCAGGACATTTTATAGAAAGGGATATGTATATTTCACAATATACAAGATATTAGCTGTCAAGTTTACAAATACTGAATTACAACTGGTCAATGAGAGAGACATTATAAAATGACCAGCACAATGGCTTTTTTCCTGGTTTCGACGAAAAAAACAGAGTCACTAATTATTTTCACTCAATCCGTGAGCCAAATCTCAAAGCGAAGGTGCAAATTGAATTGTTAGTCAACTATAGTAATCAGTTGCTTGAAAAAAAGAATTATGGATGCCGTACCTTGCTTCGTGATGATAAGGTAGATGATCTTACGAGGATGTATAAGCTCTTCTCTCAAATTCCCAAAGGACTGGATCCTGTTGCTAATATGTTCAAGCAGCATGTTACTGCTGAAGGAATAACTTTAGTCCAACAAGCTGTTGATGTTGCGGGTAAGAAGCAGTCAGAGATTCTTGGTGGTACGCAGGATCAGGTGTTTGTCATGAATGCAATTGACTTGCATGACAAGTTCATGGCATATGTTATTGATTGCTTTTCAAATCACACACTATTTCACAAGGCCCTGAAAGAAGCCTTTGAGGTTTTTTGCAATAAAATTGTGGCTGGTTGCTCTACTGCAGAGCTACTATCTGCATATTGTGACAATATCCTCAAAAAGGGTAGTAGCGAGAAGCTTAGTGATGAAGCTATCGACGAAACTTTGGATAAGGTGGTTAAGATTCTTGCTTACATTAGCGCTAAAGACCTTTTCGCAGAGTTTTATAGGAAAAAGCTTTCTCGGCGTTTGCTTTTCGATAAGAGTGGGAATGATGATCATGAAAGATTGATCCTCTCGAAGTTAAAACAGCAATGTGGTGGATAGTTCACATCTAAGATGGAGGGCATGGTGACAGATTTAACATTGGCGAAGGAGAATCATAGTCATTTTAATGAGTACCTTTCAAATAATCCTCTTGCCAGTCGCGGGATTCATTTTACATTCACTGTTTTGACTACGGGGTTCTGGCCGATTTATAAATCCTCTGATCTTTTCATGCCTTCATAGATGGGGAAATGTGTCAAAGTGTTTAAGGAGTTGTACCATACAAAAATCAAACACAGAAAGCTCACATGGATCTATTCTCTAGGGACGTGCAATGTGAACGGTGGCAGGAACATGCAGCCCACAGTTGATGAAAGTTTGCACCGCTATATCCTGTGCTTCTGCGGTAATATGTGTTTCAATCTCTTTTTTACATATTCTTATAAAGATTTACAATCTTAAAAGTGAAAGCAGCTATAAAGCCTATGATTCAGATTATAAGTGGTCAATCTAGCTTAGTGATTTTTATTATACAATCAATTGGAATTGCACTGGGAGCGATGGTCGTGTCCACTAGATTCTTTACACCCTCATTTATAAAGCTTTCCATAGAAGGGATTTAAAACTTTATAAACTTGAAGCCTACCACAACTGGTTAGGAAACCACCTCAAAGACCCTCATTTTCGAGTGAAAACAGCAATACAGATTGATGAGTGGTTCAACGAGAAAGCTACAAACATGGTAACTGAGGTGGGAAGTACACAAAGCGGAGGGCGAAATGATGATTCCATTTACAGGTCTATGTTCCAACTCTATGTATCGGATAACCAAAACAATCATGCTTTCCTACCAAGCCAACAATCACCAGGTTAGCCAAGAGGCTCTATTTGCTCGCTTATCATCAACGATATCTGACATAGTGGTTGCTCTCTATAAGCCACTTCTTATATTGTAATGCCTTAATGCTTCTTCAAATATGCATTCAAGTGTCACCGAAAATCAGAATTCTACAATTTCCCATTCATTTTCTTTTTAGTCTTTGATTTTGCTTATTTTTTGAACAAAATGCAGGATTGCAGGATGAGGAAGTTGTCATTGTCCAGCCAAAGTTTTGATTTATTGTTTCATTACAGACCCGAGCTTCATACAGGTTTATAAAACCCTCATTAAGGTAACAAAAGATAATCCAAATGCGAAAGTTAAATTAACAACTTTTGTACCTCTGTAATGTTACATAAATATAAATATATACAGACATTCAACACCATTAATCAAGCACAACCTGTTTGTTATACTCCTGGCCCGAAATAGCAAGTTCCATAACACCCTCAAGGTTCATATTATCTGTGTCTTCCATAAATAATGTCATCAAATTCTTGGAAAACCCGCTAACAAGCGCCACCCCATTCTCCTTCCGGGCCACTGGTGTTGCCCGTGAATCCCTCAAATTCCAAAACACAATCTCTGGCACTGCTCCTCCATACCCTTTCTCAGAAAATTTCCTCTTGATCGCTTGATAATCAGTCTCCCATGGATTACTTGATGCTTCATCAAACTCCATGTCACTAAACACAAACACACTCTTAATCATCTCATCTTTACTCAACCCACTTGCTGATGCAACTTCAAGTATCAAATCAAATACCTTTTATAAAACGGTATTCATTCCCCATTCCATTCTTTTAACGAATTCAGTCTTTGATTTTAGATCTTGACCTTGTACAATTTGCATCTTCAGGTTTCTGCTAAACGTGATAACATTCCCTTTCCAAGGTTCTCCCATCATACTACACAACACATCACAAATTGTTAGGCAGTTATTTAACTTACCTTTTGCTAACAAATCGCTCACCATAACAAATGTAACGTAAATTAATTGTTTCATGTGACATTTTTGGTGACACTTGGCGCCCTCAAAAATTCGCAAGTCCCTCAATGTAGTTTGAGAAGAGCAATTTCTTGAATCTAGAAAGGATAAACTCAGAATGTCCACTTAGAAAAATTGCCTCTTATTTAAAAGTGGAATTGACTGAACGGATCCAACCCGGATCAATCTCTGCACACAAAAGATTCATCATCATCAAGAAAAACAAGAGATCTAAAAAAGAAAAAAATGCAATTCTTTGGAAGTTCAAAGATAAGTCCATCAATACCTCTTGATTCCAATCAAGATCATAAACTCATGTTTGGTCTCCTCTTTTCTCTTAAATCCTTAACTGCCAAAATGGATCCTTCCAGGTTTGGTCTCCTATTTTTTAAATATATTCGTATTTGTTGCCTAGGTTTAATCATAAATTTTTTATTTCTTTTTTTATTTTTTTTATTTTTTTTCAATGCTGTGAAATGGTTTTGAAAACATAGACAGTACAACACATATCACATAAGTCGACGCTTCACAACTCTTAAAATTTCTATGTGATGAGATTCTTGGGACTGTGTAAGTTTAGCATAAACTCATTCGTACATCATAATAGTGTATTTAACTGAACTTGGTCTACTAATGTTTGAAATTGGTGGTAAAATGGGGTTTAAGAAGACTATAGGAAAGATGAAGCACTCAAGGGTTCTCAAGGTGATTATGTTATTATACAAAGAGTGAAAGAAGAGAGCAAGGATGGTGCCTTAGATCATTCTCCTGGTGGGAAGTCAAGTCAAATAGAACAGATGAAAGGGGCATTGCCACCATCGTATAGAGTTAGTTTAGGAATTCTATATCAAAATGCATTAAACTATTTAGTACCGAAAAGGTGCGATTATCTTTGGTTTATACATACAATTTACTAATATCTAACTATTCCAATCTTGAGCTGACATGAAACTTGTCCTTTTTACATATGTGCAGGGTCATTCTTGGGCAACAATAGCATGTGGATCCCTTCTTATTAGAGTTATCATATTTAAATTGATTCAAGTTCGGCTAAAGATACTGCTTACTTTTCGTTTTCCGCATCAAGCCACTTGTGTTATCATACATTCAGACATACATGTTCTATTTAAAAAAAAGTATGAAAGGGACTGATAAATACAAGCATGGCCGATAAGATCTTACCGCGATTAAAGACATTGTGTTTAAGCATATAGAGAGATACATTTTGTGAGTCTTTGCACTAAATCCTAAAAATAAAAACTACAAATCAAAATACTTACTTGCTTTTAGCCGTTTTATGAATTATGGTAACATCAATTATATATCTTAACCGTTTCATTTAATATTTAATTACTTTTTAGTATATATTTGTTTTACTTAATCCTAAAAATAAAAACAACAAGTCATACTGATTGATTGAGGTTCAAGGGGTTATTGTGTGGGGATAAATCCTTAATATCAATATCAAAAATACTCACGAAGAATGATTCAAATTCTCTTAGGAAAAAGAATAGTAAATCAATCCCGTGTGTGATCGTGTAGTACGGATTAGTCAACCCGAATCGTTTTCCCAACGAGGCGTGAATTGCCAACGTCGTTTTAAGTTTGGATTTTATGCTTGATGAATAGGATAATGATTTGATTATTAACTACGGGGATGGGAAAGTAATTAAGGTAATCTATCCTACGGGAAATCCTAAACGCGATCTAAAATAATACGTAATTAACTAAACGCGAATAAAATGCAACTACGTCTAAACGATATCCTAAAAATGCCTAAATCTACTTTTACTCTAAAAATGTGATTAGAAAACTATTTTAGAATTAAAACTAATTTTTTGGATTTTTCTTGAATTTATAAAAATTAAAAACTAATTTAAACTATTTAATTCTAATTTAAATTCTAAAAATTATAAAAATCAAAGAGAAAAATAAGGAAAAATCTTTTTTATGTTTTTTATATTTTTCTTAAACTATTAAAATTGAAAAATTATTTTTTGGAACTTTTTCTCAATTATTTGCAATAAAAGGCTATTTAAAAAGTGATTAAAATCTATTTAAATTGAGAAAAATAGCAAATGATGACCAAAAATTATGAAATTTTCAGGAAAAATCTAAAATGATATATAGAATCTATGAAAAATGAAAAATTACTAGCTTATGTGTAGGATTAATGAGCTACTGAGTAAATGCTATTGTAAATAAGCTACAAAAATAAGCTAATAAGCTCTAAAGCTAACCAAACAGTGACCACAGCTAAACTACACTAGATTAAGCTACAAGCAACTAATTATCACTACTCTAATCAAGCCTAAGGCTCAGATTCAATGAAAAAGCAAACTGCTATTTTAAGCCAAACAGTGGTTCTGACCCACTGTTTGAGCTTATGAACCAGCTTATCAGAGGAGCTTGTACCAAAAACAGATAGTAGGCCTTGTAAACCACCTAGCTAACTACACTTGTACCAATTTACAGACCTTAACTCTTTGAAATCAAGCTTGTGCAACAATTTTCAAAACTGCCTGTTCACACTCAAGTGTGAGCAGGGCACTTACAAGCTAAAGTACTCGCTTATTAAAAGCTCAAGATGACCAAATCAGTTTTCACCAAAAGTGATTATCAATTAATGACCAGTTGAAGTTTTGATATCCAAATTTTCAAACTCTTAAACTCAAAAATGACTCAGAAAATGAACCACAAAGTTTTGATGAAAACTGCTTTTACAACTTTTGACTTTTAAGAAATACTCACCAATTTTGACCAAACTGACTTTTGATCCAAATTATTTAACTGATAATGATGTTTTATCACTGATTATGACTACCACAAGCTAGATCTACCAGATTTGACCAAATTGCAATCAATTTCACCAACTGTTATTTGACAGATTCAGATATTATAGCAGATAACTAAGAGCTTTGACTTTGAGCTAAAACTATTGAAACAAATGACCTCAAATGATATCCAATACTTATCTAAGCTTATTACAACTACTAACCACTGATTCTTAAGCCTCTACCACAGAAAACCTAGCAATTCCAAACACCACTTATACTTACTGAATTAGAACTAATGAGCAGATATAGATCAATTCAAACTAAACAAACATCACATACCAATCAAACAGTAACAAAATTGACTAAATAACAGATCAACACACAGATATAATGATCAGAACAGGTATGAGACTTACAAGCTGTCCATAGCCACAGTGGCTTGCACTTTGAAGACAAAAGAACCTCTAACCTAAAAACCACTATTCCTAATCCAATTAGCTCAGATCCAAACCAAATCCAGCATCAAATCAATACCAAACCAGATCCAAACCAGCAACCAGATCAGTACACTGTAGCTTCTGCATAACTTTGAGATTCTGAGTGATTTTGAGATTAAAGCTGAAATAAGCTCACAAAAAGCTACTGAAGAGCTTAAATGAACTTATGAAACAATAAACCAGTACTGAATTAATCCACACACTGATCTAAAGCTATTTTTGATTTTTGAATGATTTTTGTGATTTTTTTTTTTTTTTTTGAGATATTGAGAAGATAAGCTAAAACAGAAGATTATAAAACTGAAATAAGCTATAAAATGAGATAATAAGCAGTTTAAGGAATGTAGAAACTAAAACAAACAACTGAAAGTAAAATGCAAATTATATTAATAATTGGAAAATTAGTACAAACTATGAATTACAAAAGTATTTTAAAACATTGAAATAACTGCTACAAATAAACCTAGAGAGAAGTAAAATTACAGAAAATGAGATACAATATTGTGAATGCTAATGAGGTCTATTTATAATTGAGCTAGAGGTCTTGGAAGCTTCACGAATCCTTCAAGTTGTGCTACTTTGAAGCTCATATGCACCATTGGATTGAATCCCACACCTCAACTTCTCATCTCATCCCTTGGATCAAATCTTATGACAAGCCACCACCAATAGGAGAACGCCACGTGGCCTGAGGCACACGGATCAATGAGTTGTCAGTACCAGGTGTCAGGGGGTGTCAGGGAATGTACCATTCTACCCTTAATTGTGGTAATTTTGAGTAATTAACCGGGTGGGTGAATTAGGGTTCTAACCTGGGTAAGTTTGGGGGAAATCTTTGGCGGGAGTGGTTTTTTTGGTTATTATAATATGTTTGACTGGTTCTGGGGGGGTTGACCATGGGTTATTAAACCGGTTTGGTGGGATTCGGGTTAAAATAACCAACCGGGTAGGATAGTGGTTTGGGCTCGGGTATTTTAATTTTGGGCCGAAGGTGTTATAAAAGATTGGACATGGATTAAAATGTGATCCAATTGATAGTTAAGGGTCCAAACTTGTACATCTTGAAACTTCAAGGACCAAAGGTGTAAATCTGGGATTGCTCATAAAGGACCAATATTGTCAATCTCAAATAATCCAAGGGTGACTTTTGTAATTTCTGAATCTTTGAGGGACCAAATCTGTCAAAAGCTCAAAGTGCAGGGGTCATTCTTGACTTTTCTTCAAACTTTGCTGAGACTTCAAAAATTATCTTTAGAGAATAAAATCTTCAACAATGCACAATCTTGACCTTTCAGCTCAGCTAAAACTCTCTCGATCTCTCGTGCTCGGATTTACATCTGATTTGGATCATTTTTGCGTGTTTTTGCATATCCGTACCTGCACAAGCACAAACTCAAGAAAACCACAAATATAAGCAATAAACGGCTTTTCCTTGGTTGTTTTGGGTCAGTTTTGATAATGAAAAGATATGTGAATAAGCACATATCAAAATACCCCAGACGAGACCATTGTCGTGTCCTCACGCAATGCAATCAACTCACGCTTCTAAAACCAAGGATTTCAATCTCTTTCTACTAAACCTATGAAGAAGTAGCAAAGATTCCTCAAAAGAGACTAAAAACCCTTAATTCTAAAAACGCCCCGTTTACCTTTTATTTCACATGTATAGATATTACGATTAAGCACATCAGATTATGAATGACGGTTTGTTGAACTTTCATGTCGATCAATAACTCAAACATTTTTCAAACGACACGTTAGGATCACGGAGTAGAAAACACAACACAGCGTGAAGTGACCATACGGATAGAATACATCGTCCCTGATTTTTCACAAGCTCCCAAACTAAGCGTAAAACCGAAATCATTGTTACAAATGATTCTAGATGCTAACACTACCCATGGAAGTTACTTGTGTACTTACTTTTCGTTCCCATTTTCCTATTTCCTCTAGATTTTTTTATTTTTGTGAGAAGTGAATTTCTTCAAATTCTCGTTTCGATAAGAATTATTCCGATAAAGATATAAAGCTAAGTCGATAATTAGTTATCCGCCTTCTCTCAAGAACCATTGTCGTAAAAATGAGGTCCACATCAAGGAATTTTATTACTAACTTTTGACTTTTTTTTCATTTTTTTTTTTTTTTTTTTTCATCATACCATTTTTTTTTTTTTTTTTTTTTTTTTTTTTTTTTTTCACATGAACTTTTACTTTACTTATATGAGCTGTGAACCACGGAGCTTCACGGGGTAATTCCAAGACTATAGGCTTCATGAGATGAGAATCCCGGCTGGCTAGGCTAAGACCTCACTCAATCCCGGCTAAAGATCCAAGGGTCCGATCTCGACACCGCAGCTCACAACTTTACTTATTACATTCACATATCACTTATTACTTATTTCTTATTATGGATCCTTGATGTGTACCCAATTTTTCAAACAAAGATTCTTTTAAGAAGATAAAGAACTAACTATCGCCAAAAACTCGACATCTCTAATTATTTAGACAGATATGGGGTGAAACAATTTGTGGGAACAAAAAGCCATAAGTACCTTCGATGGGCTCTAAAGAGAACCAACTACTCCACGTTTAGCATCTAAACTCATAAGTAACTCTATCATATCTCGATCTCTGCAAATTTAAAATCCCAAATAATGAGATCCGCAGATGCTTAGCCGATAATTTTTAAATCATCTATGGTTAAGGGAACAAGCTAGGGCTCAACACGCCCGGTCAAGTCAGAATTCCATTCCTACTCTCACCAGCGGAAAGTCAATCAAGGTGTCAAAACATATATTAGGTTAGCAAATGTTTCGTCAAATAATCTCAAGTTTCGCATTTTTAAAGTCACTTATTAGAAACTAGCAAATTCTTGGTTAAGCTTCGCATATTTAAAATCACTTAGGGAGACTTGCAAAATCTTGGCCTTGTGAGCTAGAATCGCATTTTATAGCCTCTAGTCTAAGCAATTAGCAAAGGCTATATCAAGAAAAACGCATATTTAAAGTAACTTCTAAGAGACTAGCAAGAACTTTTCGATCATAAAACTAGCAAAAGCTTACAAAATTTTTTAAATTTTCTCATTTTTGCACAATTTTTTTCATTTTCTAAGGAAAAACGGGGTTACGAGAGAAACACAACAGAAATAAGCAAGTGCGGTCAAATCAAAACGAAGATTACCCTACCCCAGACTAGAACGAAACATTGTCCTCAATGTTTAAAGCAAGGGTATCACGAAAATCTAAAAGCCGTTTATTAAGTATGCTAGAAGATAAACGTTAGTCGATAAGATTAGGATATCGGATTTCCATCAGCATCGATCATGAAACTCGAGTAGAGAAAATGACAAACTTCGAGCACGAGAGTCTTCATATCGGGAACATCCTAAACACAACATCACAAACAACCAAACACGAGAAATCGAAGAAGCAGACCCTTTCACGTCACTTATTAGAAAAGAGAAAGAAGAGAAGGATAAGCATGGGGTGCCTCCCACGAAGCGCTACTGTTTTTCTTCACCGAGTCGCTAGTCTGACTCGTCCCCGAATTCATTTGTCCTTGGGGAAGAAATTGGTAGAGATACCAGGGTCAAAAACGGTGTCCTCATTCCCGAAAGAATGAGACTGGGTGGGTCGGGTGGGAAAGAAAATGTCGGGCATCAGCACATTAGGAATAAATCCTCCCGAACTCACAAAAGGTTTTTCAAGAAAGAATGATCCATCATCCGGCGGTTTTGCGGGTGGACGAAAAGATGACGGATCAAGATGAGAATACTCCAAAAGAGAAGGGAGTACATGGTACAAAGAAGTGTATTGCAAAGGTTCAATAATGAAGGCATCCAAGATAGGATCCTTTTTCCGAATAAATTTGGTGATAAGAATATACTCTCCGATGAGTATCCCGGGATTAAAAATCTTGTCCTCAGAAAGGAACGAAATCAACGTATCATCCACGTGAAAATCCTCACGAGGAGAGGAATCACTCTCGGATAAAAAACAGTGTGGAATCTCTGAATCAACAAGCTCATCAGTCGAAATCTTAACTTCCTTATCTTTCTTTGGGTAAAACGGATCATCATATTCGTTCTCTTCATTTTTGGGAAGAATTGAATCGGTGGGAGCAAGTTCATCGGTGAACTTCTCAAAGTAAATCGACGGATCTTGATATAACAAATATTCAATTTCGCGTAAGTCGGCTCTAAAATCAAAGATGTCATCCTCACTTTCCGGTAGAAGAGGATCCATGTGAGCGAGTTCATCGGCGAACTCCTCGAGAAGTAAATCAATAGAAGAATCCTTGAGCTCGGGCTCCAAAGGATTAAAAGACGGCTTGACTTCTTGAATAACTTTTTCAGAATCTCCGTAAAGCATTTGTTCAATCAAACGAATATCTCCTTCGATATCGATATCGGCGTTATCAATTTCCGGTGAAACTGAATCACTTTTCAAATAAGCCTCAATTTCTTTCATTATAGAATCATCTTCCTCATATTGAGTATGGGAAGGAATATTAGAAGAAGAAGGAGTGGGATTGCCACTCAAAGAAAACTCGGTGTTTTTAGGAACAAGATCAATCCGATACACAGAAAGCGGAGGTGGGACAAGTGGTGTGCTCTTAGAGCTAGCATTTTCCACCACAACCGTTGTAGTCTCCTTTTCTAGTTTCTTCTTTCGTTCAGCATGTATAGTAGACAAACTTTTAACCGTGAAACGTGAAAGATCAAATCTCGATGTCTTAGACCCAACTTTTTGAACTACCGGAGGTTGGACGTGTGTGGTACTTCCGTTATCAGTAGGAATTCCCGGGTCCTTTGTCACCTCGGTGTTACTGATTTTGGCTACATCATATTGTTTGGTAAAAGATTTAGAAGTATTGTTAACGTTAAACGTGACGGCTTCTTTTCCAACTCTTAAAGTTATTTCTCCTCCATAAACATCAATCAACGCATGTCCCGTTCTTAAGAAACTCCTTCCGAGAATTAAGGGTACTCGAGGATCGGCATCAAAATCGACTACGACGAAATCAGCGGGAAAATCGAACTCCCCCACTTTGACAAAGACATCCTCGGCTATACCCTTTGGTGTAGTCGTAGTACGGTCGGCTAGCTCGAGGGTCATACATGTCGGGGTAAGTGGAGGCAATGAAAGCTTATCGTAAATTGATTTCGGCATCAAATTGATACTCGCGCCAAGATCGGCCAAGGCGGAGCATTGAATAATTCCTTGAAAATCACACGGAATGAGGAACTTGCCGGGGTCACCTAACTTTTCGGGAAGTTTCTTAAGAATAACCGCCGAACAATTCTCATTCAAAGACGTTTTTGCCAAATCAACAATTTTCTCTTTGTTACTTAACATTCCTTTTAGCGTCGAAACAAACTTAGGCATGAGAAGAAGAGCATCCGCGAAACTAATTTCGAAGTGAAGATCTTGAAATATCTGAAAGAATTTTTCCATTTGAAAATTTGCTTGTTCACGTTGCTTTTGATCATTCATCCTTGATGGGTACGGAAGTGTTGTTTTTGACTTAGGTTTTTCAACCGGAGCATCCTTGGGCTCAGAAGTTTGGACAACCGTGGGTTGGACATTCTCAGTACTCCCCTTATCAGTAGGAAGCACCGGGTCCTTTGTCACCCCAGTCTCACGGTCTACCACACCAGACGGAGAAGAAGAAATAGTGGTAGGAACCGCGGGTCCATCGTAAGCAACACCACTTCGGGTAGTGATAGCTTTCATGTCACTTCTCGGGTTAGGAATGGTATCACTTGGAAGAGAACCCGAGGGTTGAGAATAAGACGTAGAAGGTTGACTGGCTTGAAAGAAACTAGCCATCATATCCTTAATTTCTCTCATATTCTTGTTATTCGTAACTTCCATGTCTCTTTTGAAATCCGTCCTCATGCTGTTAATTTGAGTTTGCAAATTTCGAATGGTGCTATCAGAACTCTTCATGTAAGACAAAAACTCATTGTTTGGAACAGCTTGATATTGTTGTTGAGAAGGTGGTTGATAAACTTGAGGTGGAGGAGCTTGGTAGTTTTGATTACCATGATTAAGATTGGCTCCTCGGTTTTGATTGTAAGACTGGTTTTGATAACGGTTTTGATTTTGTTGAGGAATGGGTGCAAAACCGGGTGGTCCCATTTGGTTGGCACGGTATCCTTGGTTTTGGTTCTGAACCGGATTAGCAGATGCTACGGAAGCATTTCGGAGATCGCCATCGGTGGCTTGACAATTATAATACGGATGAGGACCACCGCAAATAACACATGTTTCAGTAACGGCTTTGACGGGTTCAGATTTCAGATTCTTAAACTCTCTCATCATGGAATTAATAGCATCAGTCAATCCACTCAACTCACTCCTCTGAACGTAGTTATCATTGGTAGCAATTTTAGAAACAACCGGACGGTTCCTAGACGAAGAAACTTTTGACTTATTCTCAATAATCATTCTAATGTCGGTGGGCATACGACTCAAGATATTACCACCGGCGGCCGCGTTAAGCGAATCTTGATCGGATGGAGTAAGAGCATTATAGAACGTATCAATCTGATGAAGATCGGTAAAACCATGATTTGGGCATTTACGTAAAAGTTCCTTGAATCTATCCCATGCTTCCCCAAAACTCTCGTCAAATTTTTGTTGAAAATTTATGATTTGATTTCGTAACATTGTGATTTTTGACGGAGGAAAGAATTGGTTCACAAACTTCTTAGAAAGATCTTCCCATGTTGTAATTGACTGAGGGGGTTCTTTTTCGAGCCAAGTCCGGGCTGCCCCCTCAAGTGAAAATGGAAACAATCTCAACTTAATAGACTCATGAGCGACGCCCCGAAAGTTAATCGTAGAAGCAACTTGATTAAACCAACGAAGATGTGCATGGGGCTCCTCATGATCTAAACCACAGAAAGGTTTATTAGACACCAATTGTATTAGATTTGTTTTTAGTTCAAAATTTTCGGTGTTAATTGGTGGAAGTACGATAGCATCACCGTAGCCGTCTACGGGAGCTTGAAGTAACTCGTTCATCGTTCGAGTGTCTGCCATGACGGGTTCTTCAACGATAGTACGTAACTCGGGTACGTCTATTCTCTGATTACGTCTACGTCGTGATTGAGAGCGAGTGCGCATGCACTTAAAAACCAAGTCAATTAAAAGAAACCGATATTCGAAAACACAGTGAACTTAAACCAATAATCCCGAGTGAATAAATCACCTCTACAAGACAAACGCACAAGCGAGCGGAGAAGCTTTATTAGGTCAGCGCGAAGCTTATTAAAAACCCGCCTCTTTTCAGCCGCAATTTAATGTCAGGCCGTCCTTGTACCCACCACACAGTTTGTTTGTCCGATAGAAATAAATAAATCCACAAGCGACACAAAGGCAAGTTTTTGATCTTTTGTTCGGGAACTTATAATGATAACACCTCCGTTGAGAATGTTATATAATTGATGGCTTCTATTTATTATCAAAAACAAAGAGAAAATCTTTTTGTATTTTTATCTGATATAGATATAAAAGAAAAAGGAAAATATTTTTTACTTTTTTATTTATAGAAAAATAACTTCACGAATGAAGGTTCTCAAGTCACTAATCGACAAACTTCAAACGATATTGTCGTGACACAACCTCCCCGGCAGCGGCGCCAAAATTTGATTGATTGAGGTTCAAGGGGTTATTGTGTGGGGATAAATCCTTAATATCAATATCAAAAATACTCACGAAGAATGATTCAAATTCTCTTAGGAAAAAGAATAGTAAATCAATCCCGTGTGTGATCGTGTAGTACGGATTAGTCAACCCGAATCGTTTTCCCAACGAGGCGTGAATTGCCAACGTCGTTTTAAGTTTGGATTTTATGCTTGATGAATAGGATAATGATTTGATTATTAACTACGGGGATGGGAAAGTAATTAAGGTAATCTATCCTACGGGAAATCCTAAACGCGATCTAAAATAATACGTAATTAACTAAACGCGAATAAAATGCAACTACGTCTAAACGATATCCTAAAAATGCCTAAATCTACTTTTACTCTAAAAATGTGATTAGAAAACTATTTTAGAATTAAAACTAATTTTTTGGATTTTTCTTGAATTTATAAAAATTAAAAACTAATTTAAACTATTTAATTCTAATTTAAATTCTAAAAATTATAAAAATCAAAGAGAAAAATAAGGAAAAATCTTTTTTATGTTTTTTATATTTTTCTTAAACTATTAAAATTGAAAAATTATTTTTTGGAACTTTTTCTCAATTATTTGCAATAAAAGGCTATTTAAAAAGTGATTAAAATCTATTTAAATTGAGAAAAATAGCAAATGATGACCAAAAATTATGAAATTTTCAGGAAAAATCTAAAATGATATATAGAATCTATGAAAAATGAAAAATTACTAGCTTATGTGTAGGATTAATGAGCTACTGAGTAAATGCTATTGTAAATAAGCTACAAAAATAAGCTAATAAGCTCTAAAGCTAACCAAACAGTGACCACAGCTAAACTACACTAGATTAAGCTACAAGCAACTAATTATCACTACTCTAATCAAGCCTAAGGCTCAGATTCAATGAAAAAGCAAACTGCTATTTTAAGCCAAACAGTGGTTCTGACCCACTGTTTGAGCTTATGAACCAGCTTATCAGAGGAGCTTGTACCAAAAACAGATAGTAGGCCTTGTAAACCACCTAGCTAACTACACTTGTACCAATTTACAGACCTTAACTCTTTGAAATCAAGCTTGTGCAACAATTTTCAAAACTGCCTGTTCACACTCAAGTGTGAGCAGGGCACTTACAAGCTAAAGTACTCGCTTATTAAAAGCTCAAGATGACCAAATCAGTTTTCACCAAAAGTGATTATCAATTAATGACCAGTTGAAGTTTTGATATCCAAATTTTCAAACTCTTAAACTCAAAAATGACTCAGAAAATGAACCACAAAGTTTTGATGAAAACTGCTTTTACAACTTTTGACTTTTAAGAAATACTCACCAATTTTGACCAAACTGACTTTTGATCCAAATTATTTAACTGATAATGATGTTTTATCACTGATTATGACTACCACAAGCTAGATCTACCAGATTTGACCAAATTGCAATCAATTTCACCAACTGTTATTTGACAGATTCAGATATTATAGCAGATAACTAAGAGCTTTGACTTTGAGCTAAAACTATTGAAACAAATGACCTCAAATGATATCCAATACTTATCTAAGCTTATTACAACTACTAACCACTGATTCTTAAGCCTCTACCACAGAAAACCTAGCAATTCCAAACACCACTTATACTTACTGAATTAGAACTAATGAGCAGATATAGATCAATTCAAACTAAACAAACATCACATACCAATCAAACAGTAACAAAATTGACTAAATAACAGATCAACACACAGATATAATGATCAGAACAGGTATGAGACTTACAAGCTGTCCATAGCCACAGTGGCTTGCACTTTGAAGACAAAAGAACCTCTAACCTAAAAACCACTATTCCTAATCCAATTAGCTCAGATCCAAACCAAATCCAGCATCAAATCAATACCAAACCAGATCCAAACCAGCAACCAGATCAGTACACTGTAGCTTCTGCATAACTTTGAGATTCTGAGTGATTTTGAGATTAAAGCTGAAATAAGCTCACAAAAAGCTACTGAAGAGCTTAAATGAACTTATGAAACAATAAACCAGTACTGAATTAATCCACACACTGATCTAAAGCTATTTTTGATTTTTGAATGATTTTTGTGATTTTTTTTTTTTTTTTGAGATATTGAGAAGATAAGCTAAAACAGAAGATTATAAAACTGAAATAAGCTATAAAATGAGATAATAAGCAGTTTAAGGAATGTAGAAACTAAAACAAACAACTGAAAGTAAAATGCAAATTATATTAATAATTGGAAAATTAGTACAAACTATGAATTACAAAAGTATTTTAAAACATTGAAATAACTGCTACAAATAAACCTAGAGAGAAGTAAAATTACAGAAAATGAGATACAATATTGTGAATGCTAATGAGGTCTATTTATAATTGAGCTAGAGGTCTTGGAAGCTTCACGAATCCTTCAAGTTGTGCTACTTTGAAGCTCATATGCACCATTGGATTGAATCCCACACCTCAACTTCTCATCTCATCCCTTGGATCAAATCTTATGACAAGCCACCACCAATAGGAGAACGCCACGTGGCCTGAGGCACACGGATCAATGAGTTGTCAGTACCAGGTGTCAGGGGGTGTCAGGGAATGTACCATTCTACCCTTAATTGTGGTAATTTTGAGTAATTAACCGGGTGGGTGAATTAGGGTTCTAACCTGGGTAAGTTTGGGGGAAATCTTTGGCGGGAGTGGTTTTTTTGGTTATTATAATATGTTTGACTGGTTCTGGGGGGGTTGACCATGGGTTATTAAACCGGTTTGGTGGGATTCGGGTTAAAATAACCAACCGGGTAGGATAGTGGTTTGGGCTCGGTTATTTTAATTTTGGGCCGAAGGTGTTATAAAAGATTGGACATGGATTAAAATGTGATCCAATTGATAGTTAAGGGTCCAAACTTGTACATCTTGAAACTTCAAGGACCAAAGGTGTAAATCTGGGATTGCTCATAAAGGACCAATATTGTCAATCTCAAATAATCCAAGGGTGACTTTTGTAATTTCTGAATCTTTGAGGGACCAAATCTGTCAAAAGCTCAAAGTGCAGGGGTCATTCTTGACTTTTCTTCAAACTTTGCTGAGACTTCAAAAATTATCTTTAGAGAATAAAATCTTCAACAATGCACAATCTTGACCTTTCAGCTCAGCTAAAACTCTCTCGATCTCTCGTGCTCGGATTTACATCTGATTTGGATCATTTTTGCGTGTTTTTGCATATCCGTACCTGCACAAGCACAAACTCAAGAAAACCACAAATATAAGCAATAAACGGCTTTTCCTTGGTTGTTTTGGGTCAGTTTTGATAATGAAAAGATATGTGAATAAGCACATATCACATACCCGTCCATCGGACGGGTTTTGACACTAGTATATATATATATATACACTAGTGTCAAAACCCGTCCGATGGACGGGTATGACTTGTGATTTTTCTTTGAATGTATTACTTTACGAATATAAAGATATATAGATATGAATTTGATTCGTGTAGTTTATTTTACTGTTCGGCAATACAATTATATTCATAATAGGATAATATAAGTTTTCATTTTTGTTATTAATTTTGTGTTTTTATTAAAGAAAATCTACATTGTGTTTATGTTAATTGTGCCGATACAGTGGGAACATATCTTTCCATATCAACCTAATCTCCATGATGTCCTTAAGGATGTCCATTATCAATCAGAACACTAATAAGTAGATTCCCAATGAAGGTTCGTAGCAAATATACCGTTTTTTCCGCTTCTAACTGACCCAACACAAACCTACAGAAATTCGTAAGTTTTATTAGGTGGCCATATCAGCACGATAGAAAATGTGTCAAAACATACCTCAAATGTATTAAGAACGAAAATAAATAAATTTTCATCCAATATGAGAAAATAAAAGTTAATGAATGATGGGCGGGTATGACTTATGAATATCGTTGACATATTTTACTACTGCAAAAGGATGTGGGTGAAAAATGGCTGGAAAGGTGTCCAAGGAATAAATTAAGTAACGGTTAATGATTTACGAACTATACAATGAATAAAGAACAAAAAGAAATTAATGGTAATCCTATTAGAGGAAATGAAACTTAATAAATTATCCGCCATTACAAAGTATATGCTTTTAGTTCAATTCTGAAATAAAGCTTCTTTATACACAACGTGTGTCGTTGAATATGTGTATTTACCATACCTGTATAATATTGTAAGGGACCGAAGCTAATAAATTTGTATGACAACATAGAATTTTCAAACAATTATAATAACGTGTATAACATGTGTTTATACACTTCTTAACCTTTTCCAAAATATCTTTTCTACCGAGACACGTGTGCTATAACTGTTTGTAAAAATCATAAGATACACACTTTTGTTTGTAAAAAATGAACAAATATATAACTTCAAACTGAAATCAACATAACATATTTCATTGCACTTTCGCGGAATATCTAAAAGAGAAAGGGTTTCGACCTGTATAATACAAAACATATAACATAACTTGCATACGGTTGTATATGATTTGGTGTAAAGAGTGTAAAGACTCTGCCCGGTTAGCCTATCTAAAGACTTTTCTTTCACAATAGCACAACTACACCTTCCAATATCCACTGGCGAAGGTCTACACAGCAAAGACCTGAAAAAGAAACACTCGTTATTCTAATATAAAGATACTAATGGCACATAACTATCAGCCCGATAAACACATATAAAAAAATTATTACCTTGTTGTACCCAATCTTTTCATATGGTTTTCCAAACTTGAACTTACCTGCAACACAGATAATGATAGGCATTGGAGCAAGAGCTCTTGAAATACGGCTATAAAAGTTCCCAGCAGCTGCAAATAAGCCAATGTATCATAAAGATACAGTTAGTTATAAAGTATTATCTCTAATGACTACTACGAACATGATGCATTCTACATAAAAGAGTGTCTATTTAAACCCTTATGTATATGCCTATTAAGTTATTTGACTCGGGTTATATATCATAACTACTTTATGAATATGTTCATGTTTAATCGAATGTTTCCATAAGCTTATTTATTATGATTATAAGCTTATTAAGAGTTTTATAAGCTCATAAGTTCACTTTTCTGGGTTATGAGCTTTTTCACTTGACCTTAGAAACTTTATACCTCAAGCCCATAAGCTCCTAAGGCCACAAAACAAAGCTTAGTAAAGTTTCAATAAGCTTCTAACTTCTTAGTCCATATCTTTAAATGTAATTAATATACTAAATATCAGACATTTATATAAACAATGAAACAGTAAATTCAAGTTTTTTCCTTTGAGACAAGAAGCAACATTGCTATTAGACAGTAATTGTTAAATATTAGTTTCTAAAACTGATTCATAATAAAATTACATGAAATAACAATTGGTTAGTTTATAAAATGCAACATACAAAATCTAGAAGATATTTTAAGTTGAAATCCTCACAGCTTGTTATTATTTGGTATGATGTTTTCATTTCTTTTAGAATTTAGTGCTGCCTTAAGAATCAAATAAGCCTGTTTAATATGTTAAGCTTCAGATGATCTATGATCCCTTTCTGGTTTCTAATCACCATCCTGAGCAGTTCATGTAACTCATGATCATTACTTTAAAGCGCTGCAAATATTAACATAGAAGAAAATAGTTGTTAATTTGAATAGTGTCCTGGATACAAATCAAAAGACCCTGAATTCAATTATGTGGTACAAATGACTTTTTTGTAGGAAATTGATAGCTCTCACTTAAAAAGGTATGAATGGCGATACTTGTGGAACATTGAATACCATGCTGGAAAAACCATTGAAAGTCTGATCACCTACGGGCCATTTTGTCAACGGGGGCCAGGCAAATTCGTCAACGCCATGCTTGCATTATGTTTTGTTTGATAGAGGTATTTAGCTTGATAGAGGTATTTAGCTGAAGCCTTTTGGAAGTGTAACAATAAGATTGCACCAACCTTACAATTTTATAGGATAAAAAAAGAAATATATGTGCTTAAAACATAGTAGACATACCGCCACCGGCGTGCCACTCTATTTTCTAATTGATTCAAGTAGCATTCTAGTGAGATGTATTCCTCATTTCTCTTTCGGCTAAGCTTCATAAAGAAATTTTAGTGGGTTCAAGGACTGGTCATCCCCACAGATTTTAAGCTTTCGGGTTGTAAAGCATGTCATCAACTGACTTGTAACCATCGATGTCAACACTAATATTTAATTAAGAAATTAGTTAGTGATAGATCACGAAGAAAGGTTACCAACAAAGATAAAACGATAATGTAATGTTGAACGTTGCTATTTTAGAAATACTTGCACTTCGTGTCCTTCCAGATCGATGAATATAGTCTTCAATGCCCCATGGGGGTTGGCCCTACAAAGATGAAAAATTAATCGCACTTAATAAAGAAGACAATAATATGCACTAATGAGTTTAGGTTGATACTTATCAATCATTACAAAGACAACAAGTATTTAACATAAAATGTCAAGAGTTCGTGGATATTTTATAATTTTTATTCGTTTGTTTTAGTATTTTTTTATTTGGATCTATTTGTTAAAATGGGTAAGAAATTAGTTTGTCCTGCAATGGGAAAAATGTATTTGCACCATCTGATGGGTCCTCACCCCATGGAATGTCAAAATATATTTAATGCAAGCTTACAATGATATTTTGAGTTATATTGTTTATAAGGTAAAGGATGATACTTTGATATTGATATTAGGAATAGCAATTAGCTCGTACTGATCGAATATAAGTAATAATTATCAATTGGTAAAGTGAAAATACTTCTATACTAACTTGCAATTTATATATGTTACTTTAACAAATAATAGATATTTCTTAAACATTTCTCAATCAGATATGATTATTACAACTTCAAGCTATAGAAAATTAGAAACACATCTAAACAATATATAGTATCTACTGCATCATGCTTCATTAAAACCGAGTATTAGATTTTCCTATTCAAAATCACATATTCATTTTAACAATGTACATCCAAACACCCCCTAAAAGTGCTTACATATTACACCCAACAAACATTATAATTGTGAAGAAGAAAGCTGTATAATTAATCGAACTCAGTCAAGATTCACAAAAAGTCATCCAACCACTATACAATGACTTCCACTACACATATGAACATTGTCCAGAAAAAAAAAGAGTTTTACTACAATTGCATTGATCGTAGAAACATTATTGACAATGAGAAATTAACCCTAAAGTGAGTTACCCAGCCCCAATTTGTTGTACCTACGAAACCTTAATACCACACTGCTGTCGAAACAGCTAGTATATTATCAAAATAAGTTTCTCAGAAGTTAACGATTATCGACAGCTCAATCCATAAGTTATAGCACATATGAACTGACCTCCTGCTAAATTTGCACAGACAGATTCATGATCCACCATACAAAATAGCTTTGCAGTCAGCACCTGCAAAACAAGACCCAACCAATCTGCCAGGTTGCAACCAATATCGAACTATAATTAAAAAAAGAAGCTACCTTATGCAGAGCAATATCTTCTATCTAGTCATACTTTCTCCCACCTACAGAGCACAATGACCAAATATATCCACCAAAACATATAACTTTTAAGCCGAAAATAAATTATGCGCTATAATAGACGGCGACACAAAAAGAACCTGAAAACCGTTACCAGAACTCATAATTAGGCGCACCCGTTAACAAACCCAATGAATCTGACATCAAAAATAAGGAAACCAAAGTGAAATTATAGTTGGAAAGAATACGTTATAAGAATCTAGCATCCGTTAACATGGTTACTGGTAAGGATAAATGACTTACGGTGCAGTGAGGCACTTCATGTTGGTGGATCTAATAATATGATCAAGGAATTCTTTCTCTTCTTGAATTACAATGTTGATAGCAATCTGTAGTTTTCAAAATTGGTCAAAAAGGTATACCTAGAACGCGTTCAACCCGGGGGTACGAGCACCCATATCTTGGAAAGCACGAGGGTTTCGTAGAAATGCAACAACTTCGTAAATTTCTTCCCTCATAAACTCATCTCTTGCAAAGTCTTTCAAACGTATGGGTGGATTTTTATCTCTCTAAATAAGTAGACAAGCATGAATCAACAGCTACTTTAATGATAATAATAATAAGAAAGTGTAATGTGTTCTTAATTCAGCTATGAACCTTCATCTAATCAAACACATGGGTGATAGGGTCAACACCTTCCTTCTTCTTAGCTCTTGCTCCTTGCAACCTTTTCCAGAAAAAGTATTTCTACATAGCATCATTATCATCATAAAAAATAATTATTTGGTGTGAACCATAGAATTAATAATAAACATGCAGTTGAATGAAAAGAAAAATCTAGAGAACGAACCACACCAGCTTTTGCAGCTTCCTCATGTTTGGATTTCTGGGTCCTGGTTGTTTAACTCCAGGATGTTTGGGTGTTCTTTTATTCAGATAATCGAATATCTTGGACAAAACATATACATATATAATGAACCTAACTGCAAACATAAAATACCAATTGAACTCATCATCTTCACTTTGGGCTCTTACATCCTCTTCTGCCTCTGACTTCTAATTCAGATATTGTTTCATGGCTGTAGTTCTATTCAATTTCTTCTTCACCTGTTAACACAGTTGTATGACAACAGAGCATATTAAAATAACACAAACTTAATTGGGGTGTTTTGATATAGTGTTTGGATATGCTTTTACTGTTTGAAGTTAAATTAATCAGTTATCTCAATTTTTGACAAATATTAATCATGCTTAATTACAAAACAATACTAAAAAAAACCAAAAAGGACACTTTTGTGAAAAAATAAATAGATACATCTTGTGATATGGTAGTCAAAGAATCTCAAATTATGTTAAAAAGGGGTAATTGGGATACTATACTTTACCCTTCAATGATCAATATTGTTGCAGCTAGTATGAAACACATTTTTTGAAGCTCATATATTCATAAGCCGAATCAATTTATCCAAACATTAAATATTACCTTGAAAGGAATCACAAACTCGAGAGACGGACAACTGATTAGCACCATAATGTCTTTGTTTTTATTTTTGACCCAATTAACGATCCCATCAACAGTAGTTACATCTCTAGAATTCCATAACCTAACTAATAATTGTCGGGCAAGGCGTAATGATACATTGAACTGTTGACGGATGTCTAATTTTGAGAAAGTAATCCACATTAACTGAACAAAAGTTGGAACATCTGAGGCAATGCGACTCTCCCTGCCAAAAAACAATGGTGGTATTGGATTGTTGAAATACGACATGAGCCACGAACCCATTCTTCATGCCACGACAATGTGAACATGTACGTTCACATTTACCAAAATATTTGTACTCCATAGGCACGCCTACAATAATGCAATTGGACATGACGTTAATTATGGTAGATAAAACTTATCTCAAAACAGAGACGCATCTTAAAACTTGTGTAAGATGTAGCCTACATAGGAGGCACTAACCATTGCGTACAGAGCTACTTGTTCTGGCACCAACAGGAGCTGAAGCGAACATCGTGTGAGAAGTATCTAGTATGCCAAAACAAAACATAATAACGTTATTGGTCAGCAAATGTTTGTGGGTAACTCTGATTGTATGCATAAACTTTACGTAAAGTACCAGCCACTACTTAAATTACCAGAATGTGAAAATCGCAACAAAAACCCAAATTTTAGAATAATTACATAAAGCATATCAAGGTCCATATAGAACGCCAGCTATTTGCTGGTGAGTGAAGCTGCAGATATGCAGAAAATGTCGCTTTAACCATCTCCGTCAATAACTTAACCTGCCATTTTTTTCCTGTTAGCTACACCAAGAAACAACAATGAATGACTATATAAAATAGACATTTGTCATGATGTACCAACTATAGGTGGCATTATGGGTGGGTCAGCCAAGTAAAGACGGGTAGGTTTCTTTTTTACCAATTTAAACAGCTGCAGCTGAATTGACTTCGCCTCCTTAAGCGTAACCCCTGTGCATTTTAGAATATGGACCAATAATATGGCTAAAGCAAGCATGCGAGTAGCGTGTTAAAGCAGGTAATTTATAAGTGCGGGTCAAAACGGGTGACGCCAATCCTCAAACACAATCTATACCTTAATAAAATCCGACTTTTTGTACTTTTTATATAGAAAACACATTAAAAGCATGTTAGGACCAGATGCAGTTTTGCAAACACGTAATTTGCTTTACAAACACAGTCCCAAACACCCGATAAGTGATGCAATTATGTTAGTGGACATTAACACATGGTGCGTAAAGGAAAACGTAGAAAAAGTATGTATTCCTAAACACCTTTATAAGGTAAAAGCATTATGCATGAATAACTCAGATTATAATATTTTACAGATTCCTATATAAATGGGTTACGATTTCAAACCTGTGTAATGCAAATCTTACATAAGACGAAAATAACTGTCTTTGATTTTACTTACATTTATGCCCTTTTCATACTACTTGTAAAAAATCATAATCTATACGCCCTTTTTATAAAATAAAGGTTCCATTTACAGAATTTACAAAAGCAAAAGTCGTACCTTTAGATGTCTTGTAACTCATTAGCATGCAGAATGTTGGTTGGCTTTTTCCGACCATAGCTTGATATTTACTGTACCTGCAGAACACATCTAATCCAGTTATGCTAAACCTCTATATAATAATATATCCGCATGCACTGACATATACATATTTGTAGCAAAATATGACTTAATCAATTTTGTAGTTAGATGATACTCTTTTGGCGCATTCTCCCACGCTTCTGTATTCCAAGGGCCATCGTTTCATAAGCCGCTCCGTTGATGCTTTTGAAAATAAATTATGTTGTTAAAGAAACTATCTAAGTTCTGTTCTAAATTCGCGTTTAATGTCTATGATACTTGTTCTACCTATAATTTACTTTTTCAGCAAATAAACTAATTCCGTTGTTAAAGTAACACAAATTGACTCCCCAAAATTACTTTTTCCGCAAATAATTTTGTTACCTTTAGCCAAAAAACATAAGCCTAAGACCAAATAAGTAGGCAAAATAATAAACAAACTAACTATAATCCACGGAAAGAATGAAACACTAACCTCTTTTTCATCTATTGCCCATCTCGGCTATGATACACAATAAAGTTGTATCTGAACCTAACCTCATCAAATATTAATGATCCCTCTTCGATCTCATCAGTCATAGCTAACGTACTTGTCTGGCCTATAAATACCCCACGATTTCCAGCATTTCTACACATCCCATCCCACACATAACAACCAGAGAACGTGGGAAGAAGCTAAAGGTAGGTCTAGAGGAGCATACGGAGCTGTCTCCAAAGGAGAAATCACTCCCCTACGATAAGCATTAGCATTTTATCTTTTCTTTACTTTCGATTCATGTATTTCGTAAATTTTAATATTGAATTGATTTGTATGGTTAATATGAGCGGCTAAGCACCTCTTGGTGCTGGCCTAGTTATGATTCCTTAATGGTTTTGTTTGCTTTTACATTACTTTCGTATAATTATTTTTAAGTGTATGCATGCATAGTTTATTGGTAGCTACCCTTGTTTCGGTAGTTTTGAATGACGGTAGAGGCCAATTGCCTAGGAGATATGACCAACTGACCCTAGGTGAGCGGACTGAGGCGGGAAGGGTAAGATATGACCAACTGACGACCCTTTCTACTTGTGCGATTTGACCAACTGATCACCTACCATTTAGATGAACTTAAGAATTAGGGGGTGAGTGTTTAAGTTGCTAACGCCCGGGCACTCACTATTATAAATCTAGCATGTAGCGGTACTTAATGACTTGGATTAGGGGACCAGGAACAATAGGACTTATGAGGCGACACATAACTTCTCTTGTGGTGGCATCTTTGCTGATAGGTTAGGGCGAATTGACCAAATGTTGTCCTCTCGACTTTGACCCCACCTGAAGTAATTGGAAGTAAGTAGACGTAGACATTACTAGCTAGGAGGAATGACTAGGTTAGCACCACTATCCTCTATTGATTTATCCTTTGTCTTTTATATGCTTTTATCTGCTTTTGTAGTTAATTAATTCCTTATTATAATCATTATTAAAATCTGTGACACCTAGACTTAGTAATAATCCAACACACATAGCTCTTGGGACGACCTCGGTTTTACCAAATACTACACTACACACGACCGGGTACACTGCCCGTTAGTGCATTAGGGTAGACCATAGGTATAACGCGACTTTATAAATATTAAAACCTGGTCAGTAAAACCTGCATCAAGTTTTTGGCGCCATTGCTGGGGAGCTATTTTAGGATTTCATATTAACTCTATTTTTAATTTTCTTTCTTAAATGTCAGGATTCAAGACTCGCAGCTCAAGGCCTTTTTTGGCCACCCCATTCGACGATCCGGAGAAGCAATTTTGGACAAGGAAAGTTTACTCTCCGGTTCCTATTCACAACATCTTCTCATTTTACGAATCAAACCAGTCTGACGTAGAACCGGAGGTCATCGATGAAAATAATATAGATGACTTAACTATGGAGCAGTATTTGGAGCGACCAAATGAGAACTGCCAACGAACCTTCACACAAGATTCTAGTACTGAAAAATACTCTATTCTAGATCAATTTATTCGAGAGTTACACGAACTTAAGTTTTCTGGAGATGAAGATGAGAACGTTCAGAATCACGTAGAAGAAGTACTCTACTTATCCTTCTTTTCAACGTCAGAGGTACCCTGAGCTATTCGGTCACTGCAAGGAGTTTTCCTATGACTCTTACTGGAACTGCGAAAAGATGGTATAACAAACTCCCTAACGAATGTAAAGAAGCATGGGATAAACTAAGAAAAGAGTTCGTCCAACAATTTTGCCCTCCTTAAAAAATGGCCAAACTTCTTGGTAAAATCTATCAGTTCGTTGAAGTTTGAGAAGAAACGCTTTACCATGCATGGGAAAGATTTAATGAGCTTCTTTATCGATGCCCCACCCATGATTTGAACAAACATCAGATCGTTTACATCTTCTACCATGGAATTAATGTGCTAACACGAGAACTACTCGATTCCCCGAGACCTATTCCTAGCATGACTCCTGACCAAGCCTTGGAATGTATTCAACGAATTTCTAAACATTGCTACAAATGGCATATGGATACAGGGTACAGACCAAGAGACAATTTGATCATAAGGTAATGAAGACGATAACAAAGCAAGAGTACAATTATGGGGAAATTTTCAAAAAATGAAGGATAGAAAGAGAAGCTGAAGCATGTAGGGTTGAGAGGGTTAAGAGTGTATTTGAGACCAAAACCGGGATCAATCTTGAAAAGAAGATTCTGGACCACATCAATGAATCAAGGGAACGAGATAATAGAATTGAAAAAATGATGAAGGCGTTCGTGGAGTTTGGAAAAGAGTGTGAGCTCATGTTCGCAAGCCATCACTGATTACCTATTAGCTCGGGAAGAGGAAGCTATCAACACGGTAGAAACTATCCTTGAAGAACCAACTACCTTTACGGAAAAAGTTAAGCGACGAATCAGCATGGAAAGACAATCACTACTGGACCAAGCTTTACCGGTAAACTCCACTATCAATAATTCCATTAAAACTAATCATGATGATATTTCAAAGGAATTAAGCAATGATGAGACAATTCACCTCAACGAAAGATGTTCAGCAGTTTTGAGAAACGAGCTACCACAAAAGGAAAAAGATCCAAGATGTTTCACTCTCCCTTGCTTGATCGGGAGTCTTAATATGTGTAATGCCCTAGCTGATCTTGGAGCAAGTATTAGCATAATGCCTCGTTTGATGTTTTTGCGTATGGGGATTGGTGACTTAAAGCCGGCCAAGATGAAAATTGAAATGGCCGATCGATCTATGCAATCGCCATTGGGCATCGTTGAAAATGTGTTGGTGAAGATTAAGAAATTCCTTTTCCCATTAGATTTTGTGATTCTTGACATTCCGGAAGACAACATAATACCTATCATTTTAGGTAGACCTATGCTTGCCACTGCCCATACTACGGTTGATGTCTTTGCTGGAAAGCTAACTCTTGAAGCTAATGGAGAAATTGCAACGTTCGGACCTAATGAAATCCTGTCTAATCCTCAAAAGGTATGTGCAATTGAACCAGTAGGCAGTTTTGGTGACACTTTAGAAGAATTTCTTAGCGACCCCCTGATCCTGGCGAGGTTGATTCGGGGAGAGATTTTGATGTTTTCGTCAACTTCGAGGAAGAGGATAATTTAGGAATCAGTGCTGAAGACCTCTCAAGTGACGTCGAAATGGCCCATTGGCAAGATAACTCTGTGAAGGCTTTTTCGCAAACCAATCAACCTACATTTCATGAGGTAGGAACCAGCATACATCATAGAAACCCTTATTATCTAAAGATCTCATGCAAAATCAGGTTCATCGACTTCCACCCATTTATTGACACAACTTCCCCAGTCAACATCATGTCGAAAGAGTGCTACAACCAAGTTATGAAGAAAGAATTAGAATATAAGGGGAATAACATTCTTGGGTTTGCAACTAACATCCATGTCTTCGTTGGAACTCATTCATTTTTGGTGGACTTTATGGTTTTAGACGACGTAAGCGAATTTGTGGAAGATTGACTTACGGGAGTAATTTTAGGAAAGCCTTTTCAGGAAATGTCAGGGTTAGATAAAAATGAAAAAGAAGGGTTAGTATGGTTAAAGATAAACGATGATAAGACTATCTTCAAAAAGCCGAGAACCATTAAGAATTTTAAAAATTAGACCAAGAGGCAGTTATGCCAAGCCCAACCATTGCTCGATATCAGTGAGGAAGACAAGGAAAAAGGGATTAACCAGCCTTACCAGAAAATCAAGAGCTTCTACTCGGGTTGTTTAGAATTAGGGGATGACTACAAACGGGATGAGAATCTGATAAGTTGGATCCAACGTGGAGATTGCCATATTCACGAAATGACCAACAAGCACTGGTAGCCCCGTGGCTCTGAGTCTAACTTAAAGACTCATAAATAAATAAAAGTGCTCTTTCGGGAGACAACCCGAATTATCCTTTCTTTTGTTTTATTTCCATTTCTGTAGGGTTTTGTGTTTTCCAACCATTTTTGTAGGAAACGAGGAAGTAATTGCTGCTGCAGTTTGCTGATCTGACCATAGTTACGGCATAACTCATATATGTGATTACGCCGTAACCAGCCTTTTGCAGCAGAATTTTAGACGCATTACTAATTACGGCGTAATACCATCTCTGTGGTTACGCCGTAACCACTCGCTTTGCAGCTTATGTCAGGTTTTGCCAGTTACGGCGTAACTCCCTCAAAGAGTTACGACGTAACCTTCCTCTGCTTTACTTCTTTCATTTTAAAACACAATAACCTTGTATTAGTATTTTAAATGAACTTTGTGGGTGTGTTCCCTGTAAACCCTCACGAGACTTCACTCGTCCACTTGGGAAACCAAGTGGTTTAAAAGGCTTGTTGCATATGCTAAATGCAACCGTGATTCCTACGAAAGTGAGTTAGGTTTATTTTTCAATTTTCATTTTTTTAGAATTACGCTTGTCGGTAGTGTGATTTCAGGGATTGAAGTTTGTTCATGATGCTTATATGAAGGCACGTCTCTTTTTCGTGGGCCTTCTTTCTTTGCGGAGCAAATTTCAGGTGAGTTCTCACTCTAATTCTACTTTTCTCTTCACCTTTATTTAATGTTTAGTACAAAAGGGACTTTGTACAATTCAAGTGGGGGGACGGGAGTAGAATTATCTCTTGAACATTATTTTGCCCTCGTTTTTCTAGTTTATTTTTGAAAAATTATGCCATTTTTAAAATTTTTGACATGTTTTTCTTAACCTAACTAGATTAGACCTTAGTCGAGCACATACAACCCTTGATATTATATGGTAAGATTAGCCTTATCCGTTTCCAATATTTTACCCCAAATCCACCAAATTATGAGTGTGCCGGTAGCTTGTAAACTTTAGAACTTGGCCTTTGCATCATTTCGAGACCATAGACGAGGTATGTTGAGTTAGCTCGATGTATTTGGACTTTTCAGTTTCAGAAGGTAATATTATAGGATTATCACCCAAATATCCTACCATTGTGTGTCTATCGATTAGTCACCTTGACTTCTCGACCCCCATGTGAAACCTTTTTGTTGCACTCACCTTTAGTGCAAGATACCCCTAGATTCACCCATCTGAGCCATTCCTTTCATTTTGTTAACCCAATATATTGTTTCGATACACCTTTACACCTTAGCCTACCCTGTAGTCTTTATTTGTGATTTTATCATATTTTATCATATATTAATTATATTCTATTCATTTTTATTCGACCTGTAGTTCAAGGTTCAAGTGGAAAGGTTTGGAAATCAGGCTTTCATCGACGACATTGTTCATTCGGCTTGATCTTGTAACCAAAACCACTGCTTATGCCATCCCTGTGGCGAGCACATCGAATGATAATCTGTTTCTAGGATATATGCGTGAGGTTACACTACTGGAGAGGCGGATTATTGGTAATTGTGTTTAGGGTTTGGATATATTGATACGTGTGATTAGGATATGGTATTACCAGTTACAATTCTTGAGTGTATTTGGATCGGATTTAATTAGGATAAAGGAAGTGATATTAGAGATTTTGGTGACTGGATGGGAGTATAGCAGAGAGAGAGGCGGACCAAAAGTTGTATGAAGATAATTAGGGATTGTGAGAAAAATGGGTATTGAGAAAAATTAGGGTTATGGTCATGTTAGTTGTGTGCACTTTTATACCCTGAAGTTAGGGTAGCAATTGAATTGGATCTTTATGGGCTTGACCGAATTTTTCCATGGGCCGCATGTCATTTCAGCTGGATCTTGTGTTGTATTCGAATGAAGTGGGTTTTTTCTCATGCTTGGTAAGATCCTAGTAATACATTGAGCCAAAGTTATGATTTGTAGGTGGTTTTGATATTTGAAACGGGTATAAGCTTTGCTTCATGAACCTGTACTCAATCGTGGTACTAAGTGTTGTTTTGCAAGTATAATTTTATGTTGGACCAAGCTTGTTCTCGGGTATTAAAATTAAGTGTATAGAATGAACCAAATTTGAGTATAGGTTGGACCGAATACTTGTTACTCAAAGTATGTTACTCAAAACTTGTACTCAAATTTTGTATCGTTGGTTATTGGAGTTTATGTGAAACATACTAAGTATTGGATCATGGATATTAGATTCGGACACTGGTTTTGGATGTTGGAGTTTAATTGTGTATCCAAAATATTACTGGTGGGCCTGATTTAAATTGGATTTGGATTGGACTAGGCATAATGGATTATTGGATCAGATGCTTATTCTTGTTAATGAGACTTGACTCGAATTTATGGATGATTTTTGGATTATTTCGGATCGGATGATTGGACTGGGCTAATGCGGTTTGACAATAAGTCTTGCGATTTAAATGAGATTTGTTGAAGAAAATTGTGATAATGTGTTTTGATTATGAGATTTGAGTATGAGATTTAAGAATGATATGTTGTTTGATACTTTGGCTTATACATTTTCATGAAAGATATTACTTCACGGCTTGAAATTGTCCATTTGAAACAAAGTTGACCGCGGGGTTGTTTGGACGGTATTTCTTATTTGGATTTGAAGTGAGGTTTTCCGGGCGTGTTTACTTATTTCGTCTTCTTTCTTTCTACTCTTCCGCGGAGATGACTTGTTTGTGCGTTTATTGAGTGTGATAAAAACTTGGCTATTTAGTTACGGTTATGATTCTTTCTCGTTTAACCCACAACGTAACTATCACTTTGGTGTCTCACGCAGTTGAGGATACGTCAAGAGGTTTTTTACATTGGGTACACCATTTTTTCTTCACAAGGATTAGTACAAGCTTAAGTAACAAATCTGGGGAATTTCACTTCATGATCAAGTTTGGCATATCGGGTTTACTTCACCATGTTGTCACTGCAATAGCCGACATAATACGTGAATGATGTGTTTACCAAAGTGTTTATTGGATGGTTGATGATGTTGTTGATGTTGGATAATGAACCGTTGATGAACCGCTGCATGTTACCCTAAAACAGATAGTCTCTGAAACCAAAGTTGTCATAACACATTCAAGCTGACAATTGTTTACGGTTTTGTCTTGATTTTGTAAAATCCCGCGAAAGAATCTATTTATCGGTTTAAATCATAGACTTAAAAATCCCGTGACAATGGAAACATCCTGGTAATATTTAAGTGCATTTCCGGATTTATCTTACGGTTTATTCTTGGTTTTGTAAAATCCCGCAAAAGAAACTATTTCTCGGTTTAAACCGTAGAATTGTAAAATCCCGTGATGATGGAACCATCCTGGAGAAAGGAAAGTGTATTTCAAGGTCTTATCTGATGCTGGTGCTACAGTTTCTACTTCGAAGAAGGGATAAAAGGGTGTACTTCATGAATTGGATGTGTGTTTGGATATTCGTCATGGCAGTTTGGTTATTACATGGTTTTACGGGGTTATGTGCTCTTAACCATATCGGGATGAAAACCATTATCATAGTTCACTTAAAACGTCAAAGGAGGCTAGATTTGAGCTTTTAACCAGAAGATGTGACAACGGAGTTAATTCACTATTATTTATTTGAGGTTGAAGTGAAATATCACGGGCAAGTGTACTTAGTATCTGAAGGTATCGGGGATGGTTGGATGAAGATTCTTCAAGATCCTTGTTCGAGCTTATTATCAAATACGAAGACTTGGAAATCTAGTTATTATTGGGTGACTTTTTCCTTTTCTTTTACCACTTGTGGGAATTGGGCTCTTATCACCACAAAATAACTATCACTTTAAGGAGTTACGTTGTAGTGCTCAGTGTCATATTAAATTGTGGATTTTCAAGAGGTGATGTACGTCTAATACTTGATGGTTGGTTGGATGAACAGTATAGAGTACTTAGAGATTCAATGGAGGATGAAATCTCGGCACCACTCTTTGTTACATATGTGCAAGTTTAAGTCACGAATTCGGGTTAGTTTATTTCAGGGACAAATTCATCATGTTAGGTTTTCTCCATCAGCTGTCACGACAAAGAGCCTATTGAATGATAATGGGGTTGATTACAAGTTTTGCCAAGAGATGATGAAAAGAGAAAGATTATGACATTTGAACACAACAGTTCAAGCCTCGTACTCTAAAGAAAAGAAATGTGTACGTTTCAGTGAGCATTATCTTCGAAAGAAGAGAAATCTTCTTATGACATTTGAACACAACAGTTCAAGCCTCGTTCTCTAAAGAAAAGAAAAGTGTAAGTTTCAGTGCGCTTTATCTTCAAAAGAAGAGAAATCTTCTTATGACGTTTGAACACAACAGTTCAAGCCTCGTTCTTTAAAGAAAAGAAAAGTGTACGTCTCAGTGCGCTTTATCTTCGGAAGAAGAGAAATCTTCTTATTATGACCATTCTCATCAACATGCTTCATACTTTTTCCAAGCGCTTCAGTCATCAAGTGAACCGAACTACTGTTGATTGTCTTCTTATTCCACTTGCTCAATCATAATGACGATGGCGACATCATATGCTACCTTTGAAGGGGAGAAGTGTGATGAGACTACATTTGTTGAAGATATTTATTCAATCAAGAATGGCAACTCCGTATGCAATTCTTGAGGGGGCGAAGAAGTGTGAATTTACTGCATGGTTGATTGATTTCTGAGAATAAATGGTCAAACGGCTCCAAACTCATGTAAGAACCGAGCTTCTTCTTATCAGGTCATCTTCACATGGAGTTTTCTTCTAAGAGGTGTTGGTTAACATCTTCACACGGGCTGATATGATTAATGACAAAGTGCTTTTGGTTAATGCTTCACGTACACATCAACATGATGATTTCGAACAATCTCTCATTTCTTGTTTGATGTGAGTGGTAGTTTGGTTTTACCATTTAGTGTGTTCGTTCCGGGCTGATTGTTGATTTCCTTGATGAACATCTTTCTGTTCTTGTTTGATTGGGAGGGATTTTAGTTAAGGGGATTTGCAAGATGTAAGTTAATTGGGGTGCTTTTTGGTGTGATGAAGATGTTAACTATCTATTCCCCAATTGGACAATCTTGAAGAAGGTCGAGTCTACAGTCGGTTCTACATTTTTTGCTACATGTTAGAAGACTAAAGACGAGTGGCATTTAACGATCTAAAGACATCTTCTTAATCCGGGCATTTATCAAACAGATTGTCAGTTTAGGGGAGAGCACTAATTGGGGGAGGGTGAAATGTCTAACGTAATCCCCAATTAGACTTGCTCACATTGTGCTTTAGCAAGTTGATTCTCACAAAGACTTCAAGCGATCTTCTCAAAAGATTTCTAGTACATGAGCTTACAATGTGTTGCTGATTCTGAAGTGTCAAAACCATCAAGGGGGAAGGAGAAACACATCTAAAAGCACAACGAGTACACTTGATGAACTTAATTCTTCTAACTGATTGAAGATATCCTGGAAGACAAATGTCATGACCGCAGAGAAACTCAGTGTTTCACTCGTGGCTTATAGTGTTCTAATTCGAACTAAGTGGGGGAAGAGACGGAAGAGTTAGTTTCTGAGGATAAAAGAGGTACACAAGTATGACATATTCAGGGGAGATAAATGTGTAACATGAGGGAGGTGTTGTCAGTTATTCTCTCTTTGGGAATGTGTGTACGTCGGGTTCTTGAGCTTCATACACGATCATCAGGGAAGAAAAATGTGAACATGGGGAGGTGTTTTCATTCCCCTCATGATGTGTATTCGGGAGAGTTCTTGAGCATTATACAAAGAGGCTGACTGCATCAATTCAACTACTTGATGGAATTGTTCTCTTGACACCTTTTGGAATGGATCGCTTCTGACTTCAGTGGAAAAGGAATTTGAGAAGATTCATTCAAGCGTGGGATGATACTTTGCTGATCTATTTTGATGATATAACCCCGAATGGAGAATCTCGATTATCGTTCTTAAAAGGAGCAGCGGGATTTATGATATTGGTGTGCTTCTCTGTGCACCTGGCTAAGGAAAGCTTAAAATAGAGCTTCAAATCTGCTCATCTAATGGATTTTCGGTTTGGGGGGAAGCTGCTAAAGTCTCTCTTTCTCAAAGGCTCATGTTTTATCTTCTATTCTGGAGCCTCGGAAGCTTTGGTGGTGGAAGTTTAAGGGATGGATAATTCTATCTTCTACGACGTACTGTTCGATATCCTTATCTCGGTACTCGTATCATCATCCTCTTAAACTATATCATCTACTTTATCTGTGTAAATATTTATCAAAAACCAAATACAAAAATATAAAACCAACAAAAAGAAAATAGAAAAATATAAAACCAACAAAAACCCATAAAAATCAGAAAATTTAAAAATACCAAAAATATTGTTTTTCAAGACATGTCTTCTGGTATCGATAACATCTACGGTCTTAGAAATGTCATTCAATAATGGCACGTGACCATAGATGAAGTTCGAGCAGGAGGTGTAAATATTCTTTTCAAAACATGTCTCAAATCTATGGCTTACAGTTACTTCAGACTGTAACCCGTGCTTAAACCATGGTTTACTATTATTTCAGATAGCAACCCGTTCTTCAATAAAGGAAAGTGATGCGCTAAACAAATTGTCAAATATTTTGTGCACTTATCCTAAAACAAAATGAGGAAAGTATGTCGAAGGACTGTTGTTCCTACTCAAATATTTTTCCTTCTAAAATTCTTCAGAAAAATATTTGTTTTAACAAAATGGTGGTAAATGAGTTGCTTGTAAATCAATCAGATTCAGAGTTTTCGTATAAATTGAAAACTCAATCAATGATTTCAGCGCTTTTAAACTTTTCAGAAAATTAGTCATTGATTGAGGGGGAGAATGTTTTCATATCTATATCATCTAATGAGCTTATCTAATTATCCTATATACTTAAATGTAAAACATGTTAACCTACGTTGAAGGACTAGGTGCCTAGGATATGATTGTTAGGATTAGATGATTAGAGTTTGATAAACACATTATTCCCATGCTTTATATGATCTGATTGATATGATGGATTGACTTTTATTAGTCGATTGCTGTTTGGGTAATGTTGACCACCATATATCTATATGTGTGTTCACTAACGTATGCAGGTATATCGGTATATAAGAATGTTCCATGTCCGGATCCCACATATGAAGATGATTGGATGCCGAATGGAAAGGGTAACTATCTCTTGGGTCGACAAAAGAAGAAACGGAGCTTAATTGGATCTCTATGGAGAGTTGGCATAAAATGCAACGTAAGAGGTCTCGCTACATCAGCAAATGGTTTTCTTCATCATCAAATGAAGAAACGGAGCTTAATTTGACCTCTATGGAGAGTTGGCATAAAAACATGCAGCGTAAGAGGTCTCACTGCATCAGCAAACGGTTTTCTTCCAAGCCCTACAACAACAACAACATAAGCAGCTTCTACACCACCTAACGTATCTTTGTGCAGGATAATTATGATGATACCATTTTTGAAAACAATTTTTAAATAATATTGCTTTGAAAAATGGAAAAATATTGATTTTGAAAATAAATTGGACTTAATTTTAAAAATCACCGAACTTCATTTTATCAAAACTTAAGTCACTCAATCATCGACTACGGTCATCGATTGAGGGGGAGAGTGATTTAAAATAAAATATTTTCAAACGATATTTCTTCATAAAAGTCCGGTTTGTACAAAATAAGTGGTGATCTAAAGATTTAATGTTATGTCATGGTATGATTTTCTTTGAAACCCAAAGATCTTTTGAAATAAAATTTTTTCTGTTCTTGTTTGATTGTGAAAATATTTTATTTTACTTAAAGATCTCTTAAAAACTATCATACCTGACACTAACAATCTTTAATGTCTAAAATTGATCTGTATCAATCATTTTTCAAAATTAAATCAAGCCATGTCTTTCCCCAAAATCTTTTAAATGATTTAAATCAATTGGGATCACAAATCTCAAAAGGTTTGAAATTTTTGATCGGGGGAGAGATCGTGATTTAAATCTCAAATTTGTTTAAATGGAATTGGTTTTAGTCCTTTAAAGACACTCCTGCCTCCATGTGCCAAATGATTTCTAATACATAATGCACATGTTGAGGGGGAGCATTTATCCAAAAACAAGATGAGTATTTAAACAAGGCATATATTCTCCCATGTTTTCTAAACCCTATTAAACCACTTGGGATCCAAAATCTCAAAGGGTTTGATATTTTTTATCGGGGGAGAATTTGTGATTTAATAATGAAATTTGATAAAAGGTGATCGTTTTGATTCAAATGTGCATGCTGCTCTCCCATATGTGCTAAACGCTTTCGAATCTCGAAGCACATATTGAGGGGAGCATTTCAAAAGAAAATAAACTATCAAGGTACAAATGCTTTTATGTTTGAACATACGTACCTTGATTGATTTTCTAATGGTTTCTTAATGGCTTTTGTGATTGTGGATGCACTTCAAAAGAACTCTTTCCTCTATGTGATAAAATGATTTCAAATATCCTATGCACATATTGAGGGGGAGAATTTACCAAGAAAATCAAATGGTTTTTTCCACGGAAATTGTGATCAAGAAATTATTTCAAAGAACTCTTGCCTCCATGTGCTAAACAATTTCAAAATCATATGCACATGTTGAGGGGGAGCATTTCTAAAAGATCAAAACAATTAAGGTACAAAATGCTTTGATATTATATCACAACTACCTTGATTGATTTTTCCAAATGATTTTTCAATTGGTTTCAAGAAGGAAAGAACAATACCAAAAGACCGACCAATTTACTTTATGCATGGTGTTATAAGGATGGTTAGGTTAGGTATTCGTTCTCACGATCCCGCCAGAGCCGGAGGGATCTACCCAGGGACAATCCACTAGATAGTGTAGAAGTCCTTAGGTATGATGAAAAAATGAGAAAAACGAGAATACGGGAAGAGTGCGGACTGAGACAGAGCTAGTACTGGAATAAACCCAACAAGGTTCTAGTTATGAAGTCTCGGTAAGCACTGAAGGGGTTAAAGAATGAAAAAGAATTGAATGTGAAAAGGGTGAAAAGAAATAGCCCTCCAATAATTCAACCTTAGGGCAGAAACCGGGTTCAATTTATATGCTACTGGTTGTTACTAAGGTAACGCCGGTATTGAAGACAGTCATGGACCCAGTGACGCACTGCACCTAAGTTCCTAAGCTACTCAAGTTCCTCTTAAAAGGGCTTGTTTCATTCTCACTGGGAACCTACATTATCTATCGACTTTCTGTTAGAGATTGTTGATATTGAAAAAGGAGACCCTCTCCCTAGTCTCCGGCATTGGAACCAAATGTGCACAATTTAGTCTAGAGCCAAGAGATCATCCACAAAATCTCATTAGGACACTAAATTCTTGAAGACTTGCTGTTTCACACAATGTGGAAAGTAAGAATATATTTTAAGAGTCCTACGCATTATCCTTGTGGTATTGCCAGAACATCTAAGTGATATGTAAATATTCACGATGAAGATGGAAATCCTTCTAGAGCCAACATCAAACAAGCTCTTGGTGGGTGACATGTGAGATCTTTTTAAAAGATCAAGCTTGTGACAACTGGATAGAAATGATGGGCAATTCATTCTTGAATCAACCTTGGTCCAGGAATGGAATTGACGAATACTTTTGGAAAAACCGTTCGATGTGCAAATCTTCTTTTCTCTAGCACATCGAATGTGTATTCATGTTTTCAAACACAAAAAGTATCTCTGATTGAAAAAAATACTTTTGGAAAAAGCGTTCGATGTGCGAATCTCTTATTTTCTCTAGCACATCGAATGTGTATTGTTTTATCACATACAAAAAGTATTTTTGATTAAAAATTGATCTTTCTCATAAAACCATCATCGTATTGCAAAACTCTTTCTTCTAAGCAATACCTGATTGTTTTCAAATCAATTTTTCATCAATCAGTGAATCTCAATTCGCTGGTTCACTCACTCCGTGTTGTCTTCTTTGAGACGTTCCGGTTTGAGAACAGCTAGAACAACTACGAAACCCTGTCAAGGAGATTCTTCAGAATTCTACTTGATCACAGGCAGTCCTTGTACTGATCAACGGGGAACCGTGGGCCGTGTACCTCAATTCGACGAAAGTGATCAAAGACACTTTCGTGCGTTTTATTGCTAACTGTTGTTTGCAGGTACATTTGGACGGTTGCAGCTGATCAAAATTGAGAAGTCAATCCAAAGCCGCATGCTCACAGCATCCACAGTTAATTGAAGAAATCATGACTTGTGCATATCTACATAACCTGGCTCTGATATTTTTATACTATGTTTCCGCTACGCTGCTGCAAATATCATGAGCCAGTAAAGCTTTCGCTACTCTGATGAAAAGATGCCATGATCCAGAAAGTGTGAGCATGTCGGTCCGAAACTCACAACAACACATGATGGCAACACAATAAAGGGTGATCCAGAGATTTATTGTGGCTGATGATCTCAAAGAAAGCTCGAAGATCATCAAAGATGTGGATCAGTTAAAAGCCTCCACTAAAAGTACAAAGCACTCGGACTATGAAGAGTCACTGCTAAAGCATAAAGATGCAGAAGTTGAAGAATTAAAGTCTACGAGCTCAAGACTAAAGATTTAATAGAATGCTAGGATGCAAAATGTAAAACATGGGGAGACCTCCCTTAGGGGGAGATTGTTAGGAATTGGAAATTCCATTGTGAAGAGTCAGTCACCCCAAATATTATCTAGCATAAGTTAGCTCGTAGACTTGTCGTTATTTACGTTATTTAGTAGTTTATTAGTTAGTTTGTAGCATAGATTAGTTTAGTGTAACACCGTGGAGGAAGGACGGGTCTTTACCCACTGTATGCCTGATCCACAGTCCGGTAGGAGGACGTAATAGTTTGTAACTATAAATACCCTTCCCACTAAGGGAAGTGTTAGGAATTGGAAATTCAATGTTAAAGTGTCGGTCACCCCAATAATGGTCTAGCATATGCTAGCTCGTAGATTTGTCATTGTTTACGTTATATAATAGTTAATTAGTTAGTCAGTAGCGTAGAATTGTTTAGAGTAACACCGTGGAGGAAGGACGGGTCTTTACCCACTGTATACCAGATCCACAGGCTGATAGGAGGTCGTGTATTTTGTAAGTATAAATACCCCTTCCATCCATGGAAGGGGTGTAGCTTCTTTGAATAAACCTTTCACTTTTATAAAGCAACTCTCTTTCAAGAACCTCCTCTCAACTCTCTTCATCTCTCTAATGGCTTTCTTGTTTAATCATTGTCCTAGACCACCCGAATCATCAAACAACATAATATTTGGATCCTAACAATTGGTATCAGAGCCAAGGTTTTGTTGTCCTTGATGATTCATATGGTTTTTGTTATGCGGTTTGTCTCGATTCTATGGTGCGTCCTGTTTTGTTGCATAATGTGTTTTTGATGTGGATAAGTTGATGATTGTGGCGGTTCGAATTTTATTGTTATTAGTTGTTAAACTGTTTTTTTTGAAATCCCTTGTTTTAAAACGTAATACTTTTTGGTGAGAAAAATGCTTGGTAATTTTCATGGTGTCAAGTTCATAAGCAGTTTTGATGATTGTATTGATTCTGCTGATGGTATTTCTTCCAAGCGAGTTGGTCATTATTTTTTAAAAGCGAGTTGACTGGCTTCAAAGCAAGTTGACAGTATTGACTGTCCTGACTCAATGTATTCTTGGATGTGAGTTGTCATGCTGTCCAGATACAATGAACTTTGAGCGAGTTGTGTTAGATACAGAAGCGAGTTGTTACCATAATGTCCAGATACAATGTCTTGAATGCGGGTTTTCAAGTTTATCTGTCAAAAGCGAGTTGGGTACTGGTTCAGTTTCATGCAAGTTACTTAACTCTCATTTGGTTTTATTGCACTTTGCTATTGAGCGAGATGCTATTGATTTAATGTCAAAAGCGAGTTGTCATGCTGCATAAATGTTTTGAATGCGAGTTGGTAAAAATTTTTGAAAAATATGCGAGTTGTCAAACTTGTTCAGAAGCATGTTGTTATGAAGCGAGTTGCAAAGTATGCGAGTTAACAAGACTTGACAGGAAAAGGAGATGAAGAAGTAAGACAGACCAACTCACAAATACCATCAGTTGTATTCCTACATGTGACTTGATCAAAACCATCTCAAACAAGACTTAAAACTCATTCAGGAATCAAACTTCAGATCTCAATCACAAAAACAAAAACAAAGTCTAATCTGGACAAAACGTATCAATCCCAAACCAACATCATTCTATACTAATCCTTTCATCCTTCAACTACTTGCACTTTCATGACTCAATCTCAGATTTTTTAGTGTAGGTGTATCTCAATGAATATCAGATCAACAAAGATCGTATACACTATTTAATCCATCATTGATCGTGGTATAAGCATATCTTCCTACTATATTCGAACCATTTAAAGAAGGAACAAAAGCATACCATTTCATTCCCTATTTTGATTCGGTACATGAAATTGAAAACACATGAAAGCAAAATACTAATGAATCTCAGAATTATCTCGTGTTTATTCAAAGCCAAATCAAGACTCTCAATGGTCTATCACACGAAACACTTGTCATCACAGATTCTTTTGAAGACCAAGCTTCTCTTTATTTCCGAATACTTAAAATAAATTCGTGTTATAACATTTGTGTTATAAACGATTATTTGATTCGCTCATATACTAAAGATTTCAAATCGTAAATGTATACATCAACATCAAATCAGTGAGTGTCCATGAATGTAACTTACCTGGAATATGTCTTGATTCTTGCCATCCCTGTGGCTATGTCGAATAGCCTCAAGCCATCCCTGTTGCGAGGTCTTGCTGTGGCTATGTTGTGGTTACAGAAACGGGTGAAAGGGGCGGACTAAATTTATTCTTGAGAAAGATTAGGGCTTGGCATGAGCAGATATGGAATGAGTGGCGGATTGTTTAAGGTGAGATAGAGAGGCGTTTTTCTTTGTGTTTGTGAGATTAGGTTTTATTTTGGGAGTAAAATTAGGGTAACAAGAGTGTTTAGGTTGTTATATACCCAGTTAGTTAGGGCATCAGTTGTGGCATTTGGTTGACCGAATATGGACTACAAATGGGCCTTGTTATATCAATGGATCGTGTGGTGATATGGTGGATCTGATGCACATGGGCTTGAAGCGGGCTTGAGCAACACTTGGGAAATATAAATGGAACGTGTATCAATAGGCTGCATAACCCATATGGGGTATCTTGAAAATGTATACTTATGAAAAACATACAACTAGGATATCTCAAATGTGATATTGGGTTCACGCGTTGTTATCAGGCCTCATTCATGATTCGAATATATTGTCAATTCACATTCTTGAAGATTGTTGTCGGTATCCATTCGTGGACTTGGACATTGTTTGAGTAATGTGATTCAGATATTATTGGTCTATAATCGTGTTATATCATGGATTGAGTTGTTCTTACTTTGAATGGAATGCGGAATGTTGTTACTGATGTGACTTGTTTTGTGGTATGCAAGTTGAAAGTTGATGATGCAATTTGACGTTGAGATTTGTGATAATGAGATTTGGATGTTTTGAGTTTTGATGATGAGATCCGATGATGAGATTTGGTATGATGATGATTGATGTTGTGGTATGAGGGTTAATACTTTGGTTTATGCATTTTCACAAAGATTAATGTCTCGGCTTGAAATGTTTATTGTAAATGTTGACTACGAGGTGGTTGGACGATATTTCTTATTTGGATTTGAAGTAAAGTTTTTCCGGGCGCGTTCACTTATTTCGTCTTCTTTCTTCTTACCCTTCCGCGAAGATGACTTGTTTGGGCTTTTATAGAGGGTGATAAAGACTTGGCTATTTAGTTACGTTTTGTGATTCTTTCTCGCTTAACCCACAATGTAGCTATCACTTCGGTGTCTCACGCAGTTGAGGATACGTCAAGAGGTTTTGTACACTGGGTACACCGTTTCTTTTTCACAAGGATTAGTACAAGCTTAAGTAACAAATCTGGAGAATCTTACATCATGTTCAAGTTTGATATATCGGGTTTACTTCACCAAGCGGTCACAACAATTGCCGACAGAATATGTGGATGATGTGTTAACCAAAGGGCTGAATGGGTGAGATGTGATCAGAAATTTGATACCACTGATTAATATTGATACTTCATAGTCTAAGCAAAATCTTTTAAGATTCTTCAACGTCAGTCGTGATCTTTCAAGATGCTTGCTTATGACAAGAACTTTTCGTGAAATGGTCGTACAAGTTTATGATGCTTCCGAAAGTTCGAAACCATCATGGGGGAGAAACGTGTACTTTGATGGTTTTCGGTCGACCTCAGGGGGAAGTGTTTTTTACTACTCGACTTAGTGTGGTTTGTGAAGTTGTCTACATTTGGGTAAAGAATTGTTGATGATATCATTGATGCTGGATTATGAACCGCTGATGAACCGCTGCATGTTCCCCTAAAAAAGATATTCACCGAAACCAAAGTTGTCATAACACATTCAAGCTGACATTGTTCACGGTTCTGTCTTGATTTTGTAAAATCCCGCGAAAGAACCTATTTCTCGGTTTAAATCATAGACTTGTAAAATCCCGTAACAATGGAAACATCATGGTAAAAGTAAAGTGCATTTCCGGATCTATCTTACGGTTTATTCTTGGTTTTGTAAAATCCCGCGAAAGAACCTATTTCTCGGTTTAAACCATAGAATTGTAAAACCCGTGATGATGGAACCATCCTGGAGAAAGGAAAGTGTAGGTCGGGATCCTTTCTGATGCTAGTGCTACGGTTTCTACTTCGAAGAAGGGATAAAAGGGTGTACTTCATGAAATGGATGTGTGTTTGGATATTCGTCATGGCAGTTTGGTTATTACATGGTTTTACGGGGTTATGTGCTTTTAACCATAGTCGGGAGGCGTAACTAATATAAGAGTTACGCCGTAACCTTCAATTCCTTCGTAATTTGCACTAGATCTGCTGGTTACGGCGTAACCTAATGAATGGTTACGCCATATTCTTCAATAATACTTGGTTACGCTGTAGTTGGGATAATAGTTACAGCGTAGTTATCAGCGGCGTGGAAACTCATTTGACCTAATATAGTTACGTCGTAGTCCTTGGGGATAGTTACGCCGTAACCTTCTGGAGAGTTGGTATTCTGAGTCACTCTTTAGTTATGGCTTAATGTGAGAGATGAGTTACACCGTAACTTCTTCAAAGTCAGCATACTATGATAAATCTTTGATATTTCTCCAATTCCGCGTCTCTTTAGCTCCAATGCTCGTAATTTACCTGAAAGTAGAAAATAATGGAAAACAAGCGTAAATCCATATAAATGATGTAAATTACAAGCATTATCGGGGGAAATTGACACTTAATATTCAGGACTATTTGATGTTATCACCGTAGCTAATGCGTGACTCAGAAGACAACTCAACAACATATTACAGCGTAACTCCACTAAGGATTACGCCGTAACCCATTAGGTCAAAAGATGTTCCACGCCGCTATAAGCTACGCCGTAACTCCTTCCAACGATTACGGCGTAATTATGTCACTTATAACCTGTATTGATGATACGGCGTAACTCATCCCATGTGTTACGCCGTAACCAGCTATTACGAGAGCTTTATTATGGAAATATTAAGGTTACGGTGTAACTCTCAACTTAAGTTACGCCATGGCTAGATCTCGCCTAAAAATACAAGCCCTAAATTCTGCATTTCACATCATTCACTCAACACCAAAAAGCAGAGAACGTGAGTAGGGGTCCAAAGGCAGATCTTGAAGAGCATATGAAGACATCTCCAAGGGAGAAATCACTCCCTAACGATAAGCATTAGCGATTATCTTTTCTTTTACTTTCAATTCGTGTATTCTAATATGTTAAACATTGAATTGATTGTTTCTTTTAATATGATCGGCTAAGCACCTTTGGTGCTAGCCTAGTTATGATTCCTTAATTGTTTTGTTTACGTTTACATTGATTCCATAAAATTGTTTCTAGTATATGCATGCATAGTTTGTTGGTAGTTACCCTTGTCTCGGTAGTTTTAAATGGCAGTACTGTCTAGTTGCTTAGGAGAATTGACCAACTGACCTAAGTAGGTAGACTGAGTGGGAAGGGTAAGAATTGACCAAGTGACGACCCTTCTTCGCTTGTGTGAACTGACCAGATGATCATCTGCCGTTTGGATGAACTTAAGAAGTTAGGGATGAGTGTCTAAGATGCTAGTGCCCGGGCACTCATTGTTACAAATCTTGCATGTAGCAGGACTTAATGACTTGGCTTAGGGGACTAAAAACAACTGGACTTTCAAGGGTAGTAGCTTGATCTCCGGTGGAAACCTTTGCTGATAGGTTAGGACGAACTGACCAAATGTTGTCCTAGCGACTTAAAACCCCACTTGAATCAATTCAAAGTAGTTAGACGTGAACATAACATGATAGGATGAGTAACTAGGTTAACACACTTTACCTCTATTGATCACAACCTCTGCCTTTATTTTCTTTCTTTATTTCTAGTTTATTAGTTAATAATCATTTCAAACCTTAAAACCATTAAAACCAGTGACAATTGGACTTAACTAGAATCCGCTCACATAGCTTTTGGGATGACCTCAATTTTGCCGATTAGTACACTACACACGACCGGGTACACTGCCTATTAGTGCATAGGGTGTACCATAGGTAAACGAGACACTTATAAATATTAAAACATGGTAAGTAGGGACTAAAATAAAAATGGTTTAGGGGGTGGCCGACAATGAGAAAGGAGGGGGGCCAAACCCGTAGTTTTTTTTAAACTTCGTCGTTTTACCTCTCCTGAGCTCCTACATTTCCCTACTAGTGTCCAATGACTTTTATTTATCGCTCTATTGTTTTTATTTATATTTTTCCACAAATTTTGATTACTTATACGTCATGTTTCGGGTTACAGTTTAAAAGTTATGTTTTCTCTCGTTATAGGATTTTATTGTGCCGACTCAAGTGCCTAACATAACGGGCTATAACTCATACCACAACTCATACGATAATAAAATAAATCATAAAAACCAATAAAAGATATCAAAATAAGGGGTTAACCGGAATAGCTCCTAAGGGCAAACTACTCGGTTTAACTTAGCGTAATGCGGTTACCTAAAAGGGCTCCCTAAATGACGGTTGTCATAGCCTCCCAGCCTCAGAAGAAACCCGTCCCTGGTTTCACTTCGAGTTGCTCGATGACGAGAAGAGTTTAGGATACTTATTTCGGAACACGTCCTCACGTTCCCATGTAAACTCTGGTCCATGACGGGAATTCCAACGAACTTTGATGATTGGAATATGGCTATGCTTTAGCCGTTTCACCTTACGATCCATGATCTCAATCGGTTCCTCAACGAAATTCAGACGCTGATTGATTCGGATATCTCTTATAGGTACAACTAGGTTTTCCTCGGAAAGACATTTCTTTAGATTAATAACATGAAAGACATCGTGTACACTGCTCAACTCCTAAGGTAGCTCAAGTCTGTAAGCTACTGGTCTGATTCTTTCCAGGATTAGAAAGGGACCAATGTATCGGGGGTTGAGTTTTCCACGTTTGTCGAAGCATATCACCCCTTTCCAAAGGGAAACCTTCAACATGACTCGGTATCCCACCTGAAACTCTAAGGGTTTACGTCTCCTATCGGCTTAACTCTTTTGTCTATTACGTGTGGCTTGTAAACGATTACGGATTTTGTTGGATCAGTCCTAGATAGATCTTTGAGCCTTTGGAGATGGATAGAATACTTATGTAATCACAAGTAAACTATAGGAGAATCTCTAATAAACTTATGTTTATGCGGAAAGTAAACACAAGAGTTAAAGAAGACGAAATACTAATAAAGACTTTGATCCTCTATGGATTTATATTAATCACGAGAAATTGTTTCTAAAGTCGTACAATGTTCATGGCCGTGAGTTTCTTTTATACTACAAGAAACCCTAATCCAGCCCATTACAAGAAAACGTGTGAATAAGATATGCATTATCTCTTCCTAATATAACTCATGCATATCCATTCGTCTAACAAACTACAAATAATACGGATTCATACTATCCGCAGGAATGAACTATCAGCAGGAACCACTAAAGGTACCAGCTGGAACAAGAACTATCCGCATAAACCAATAACTATTACATAGTTTAAATAATTCCTAACAATCCTCCCCTAAACTTGAAATTGACTCGGTTAACTTCAAGTTTCTAGATAGATCTTTAACATCCAGAACACGAGGATTGAGACTTGTGCATCTGCAGCAATGTAAGGTAACTAGCAGCAACAGAAATGAATCAGCAGCAACAAGTAACCATCCTTAAAGGACAAGGATCCAGAAGCAACTCCTATATCAGTAGCAACAGGAACCAGCAATAACCTAAGTAGATTTGATGAGCCTTTACCAAGTAGCTACTCACTCTTGGGCTAGCTAGTCCTTCAGTGGAATCATGGCATCACCCTGGTGAACTAGTAACCAGTCCAACACTTAGAATGTGAATCAATGGTGTGTTGGAAAACCCTAATGATTTTTGGCAAACCATTACAGCCATAAACGGAATTGGAATGTCTTTACCTGTAGCCGTTAACTCAGGACTAGCCATGGGATTCCACTGCCTTTACCACGAGCCATGATCTTGTGGGATAGCCAACTCTTTATCTGTGAAGACATGGTGAGTTGAGCACCATACAATTTTTGGCAAATTGTCAGCCTTCAATGGATTTGATATCTCTTTACCAGAGCCATTTGCTCATGGATTAGCTAATGTTTTGGTGTGTTAGACCAAGGTACACTGAGAACCCTCTGATTTTGAGTAAACCAGAAATTGTCAACGGATTTGATGATCACACCAGAGCCGTACCCTCATGGTGAGTCAACTCTTTCTTGTCTAAGACATGGTGAGGTGATTACCATTTGCTGTGTGGTAACAAACCAACACACAAAACCTGAAGACATTATACTCAAACACACAAGTTAGTACACAAGCAACATATACATATAAAGTTTTTTTATATAAAAAATAAAAGAGAGAAAAATTATACAACAAGAATGTGACAGAGTACCATGGTCATTGAGAGGCAGTTTTGGCAGCAATAATTCTATCCTTGATAAGCCTAATCAGCTGCTCTGCATTGGTCATATCACTTCCCACATTATCAGTAGGAATCACTAATTGATGTTTAAGCATCTGCTCCCTAACCTTCACAGAGAGGGAATACTGGACATCTGAAAACATGTACACATAGGTGCCAGAAAGAGTTCCCAACACATGGACATTGGATAGAGGATAGAACTCCCAATGACAAACCTTCTAGTTATCCTGACCTTCCCAAACACTGAAACCTTTACCATCTTGATAAACTGAATCAAAAAGCACATGAAGATCACCCAACAATAATAGACCAGCACCAGTTGCAGTATGAGTTTCAAAATACTTAGTCACCATACCATATAACTTGATGAGATCTTGTCTATCTACTAGATGTAAAATCCCACTAAGAAAAGTAAAGTGCTTAAAAGACCCATTATTTCGATAAATAATATTCACAAGCCCCAAACCAGAAGAAGTCAATTCCCATCTATCAACAGAATACCATAGAACAGGTTCCTCATCAGCAGAATCATCACCCTCAGCAACCTTGATAAATGCACTATCCTCAGCATGTAGATCAAGATGCTTAGAGACCCTCTTATAAGCTTTGATCTTCTGCCTTTTTCTAGAAGTAGAAGAAGGAGAAGAAACACTATACATAGCCACAGCAAGGAGAGGTACTTCTCTAGTGACATCAGAAGCAACATCAGAAGTTGGTGCAGAGGATGGAACATCATCAGTGGAAATGGCCTGTGTAGAATCAGTAGGAATGGATGACTCCTTTGGGGTGTCCATAGGTGTAGAGTCCTAAGGGATGGTGTCCTAAGATGTGGGGATCTCCTCAATGAGAACACATGGCTCCTCAGGTAGACCTTCAGAAGAAACAGAGATATCGTTGGAGGAACCAGCAGGATCAACAGACTTTAATCTTTTATACATAGGTTCTTCCAAAGCAAGTTGAGATCTCTTCAAAGGTGTAAAGGGATGAATTCCAGATCTTTCCAATGCTTTCTGAATTCTCTCATATTCTTCCCTTAACTGAGCATCTCAGAAATTCTTGATATAAGTCATGGTCCACCCAGTATTATAGATAACAGAAATTTGACTCTTGACAAATGTTCTCATGAACTCCCTTTGTTGTGCATGGTTCATGGGTTTATCCCTCTTTGCTTTGGCCCTCCTCTCAGCATCAGCTCTTTTTATTTGGTTAGTGATGATGTACCCTCCGAACAGTTCGAGGGAAACCCCTTCAAGATGTGTCGAAGCCCTTCTGCACGATGGCCCAAGTTAGGTCTCCTTAATATTCGTGGGCGTCAAACCATTCATACAAACGAAGTTTACCTACAGGGATTTCGCCATTCGAAGCTTTAAGCCCTTCGGGGTATGGTTGACGAAAGAGCAACGGATAGGAGAACTTCCTGACTTGGTCAAACCCACGATCTCCCTCTCTTTTCCGGCTTTCCCGCCAAGTTTGAGAATGTAGGTCACTAAGCCCTAGCGGTTACCCACAAACATGGGACGCCTCCATGTTCTCCGACATTTGCGCAGAGGTGCCCCTAACCCTATTTCTTCCACTATAAATAGGTTGGACGGGCAAAGAATTATGGTAAGCTCACTCAACACTCATCTCTTTACTTACACACACTTATACAACCATAACTGATACTTACTCTCACGCCGGAGGTGGTTCGCAGGGTCCAACCCCGGCGTAATCACTTAACGTAGTGTCTTCGTATTTATTATCCTCAAGTAAAAGAAAATCATGGCTGGAACATATACCCCTCATACCTTTGATCATCATCGAAGCCTGGTAGTGCAATTTATTGTACAATCAGTGGCGCCATCCATGGGACACACTACTATTAGTCCCGTAATCATCAAGTCTTGAAACCCTAACTGATTATGCTACTTTTCCGGCATGGAACCAGGAAGAAAAGATACACCTCCACCGGGTTTCTCTACCCTGGTGCCTCTCAACACAACTAACACTGATAATCTCGCCCCCATAACTGCCTCCACCTTCACTACACGATCTCGTTTGGAAACCACTCCCATACATCACGCCTCAACTTCCGCTAACCCTATTCCGGAAATTAGCCCTGCCTTCGTTGAGGCAAACTTCGAAGTGTTAGAGTCCTTGCTTAGGGCTCACAAGAGGCAGGTTCGCAACACTGAGATGTGAAGGGAACTGGAATATTCCAGTGAGGAATATGACGAAGAGATCGAGGTAGATGAAAGGCCTCGACCAATTAACAGGGGGTGCTCGGCCCTACTAAACGGATCTCCTTCCATAAAGAGGCCCAACGGAAGAACTGTTGGTTTTGAAGAAGGTCCTGGAGGAGATCTGGGAAGAAGAGAAAGAGTGCAGGGAGAGAGAAGGAGTGAGAACTCCAACGGAGGAAGCAACCCGGTAGGAAACAGAGGGGTAAACTTACCACCTCTCCTGGCTGCCCACTTAGGAAGAGAAGGGATGGGGGCTCCGATACCTCCATCTTACGTCTCGAGTGTCGGAGGACCTCCTCCGTTCTCTGGGATGAACCAGCTACCCCCTCAGGGCATGAATCCCTACCTACCTGCTCAGACCTATAATACCTACCCTCCGAATGGGTCTCTCCACAACCAGAGTTACCAGCAGGTGCCATACGGACACCTTCATGTACACCCTACACAGCCGATGGGGGGAAACCCTTCGTACCAACCTCTTGCAGCCTATGCTGCATTCTCACAACCACTTCCTAACCCGTACAACCCTACACCTGTTTATCCACCTCCGTATAACCCTTACTATGCCGAGGCCTCTGTAGCTTGCACGCCTTTTGTGAAATGGATCGAAGACTACCCTCTACCTTATGGTGTGAAGATGCCTACTCACATAGGCACCTACGACGGGAAAGGCGATCTTGACAACTTCTTACATTTGTTCGAAGGCGCTATCAAGATGCAGAAGTGGGTCATGCCCGTAGCATGCCACATGTTCACATACACTCTCCGAGACTCTGCACGAATATGGTGGAATGGGCAAAAGGTGGGAAGCATTGTAAGTCTAGATGATCTCAAGGCTAAGTTCCGATCTCACTTCAGCCAACAGAAAAAGTACACCAAGACTCATCTAGCCGTACATACCATCAAGCAAAAGGACAGCGAAAGCACAAGGGCCTTCGTCACAAGGTACACCGATGAAAATTTGCAAATTCTGGGGTTGCACGAGGAACAAAGGATTTCTGGCTTCGCACATGGCTTACGAACTCGAAGCTTGGTGGAATTCCTGTCCATCGACCTTCCTACCACTTACAAGGCACTGATGGGGAAGACTTACACTTGGATTGAGTTCAAGAAAGTAGCAGTAAATGGAGCTCCGATCGAGCAAAGAGAAGCCTCCGATAAATTTTCTAGAGGGTCCTCATGCGAAGGATCCAAGATTAGGAAGAAGAACAGAGACCGCTTCACTCCCTATAACAAAGGCTCGAATCATGGAATCTTAGCAATCCTGGTCAAATCTCCTAGGGAGATCCTTGCTACCGAGAAAGCCGCAAAGTCCTTCGACCTGCCACCTCGGATGTCAACACGAAGCAAAGCCAGGGACATGTCGAAATACTGCCACTTTCACGAAGACCATGGACACGACATCAACAGCTGCAGAGAGCTGAAGAGGCAGATTGAAGAGGCAGTACGCTCCAGACAATTGGCACATCAGGACAAGTTCTCCGACGCTCAGCTGGGAGAGTTGAAAGGGAACAAAAAGGAAGCTACCCTTGCGGAAGCTTGTTGGCATATGAAAGTGCTGAAGAATGAAAAAGTACTGGAAGAAGTCAAAGTACTGCTAAGGAAAAAGTCAAAGTACTGCTGTCGAAGTCAAAGTACTGCAAAGCTAAAGAACTGCTATATTCGTTTATGGAAAGCTTTGTTATTCTAGAATATTCTTTGTTTAGATTACTTGTCGTACAAGGTTACAAATTGTAAACCGACTAGGGTTATCCTTAAGTCTATAAAGGACCCCTAGATTGGTATTAGAGATATGTGCATTATTAGAGTTTTAGAGAGTTCAATATTAGTGTTTTAGAGTTGTTTAAGAATCTGTATAACAAGCAGATTTAAAGTTTAAATAAAATCGTTGAAAGTTAAAGTTATATTCTTCTTAGCTTTGTTAAGTAAATTCCGCATACTTAATAGAGTTTGCTCAGTGTTTCATTGTTAATAAATTAGGATTTATCCGAGGTTATTAAACCCTTAACAAGCTATATAGTTAGTTTGGTTAGAGTACATCGATCCAACAAGTGGTATCAGAGCTTGTGTGGAAACTCTGACTAAGAAGAAACCCTCAAAACCTACTTAACAAAACCCTAAAGATGTCGACTGAAGCTGCACCACCACCATCCATCACCTCACTAAGAATACCAATCATCAAGAAGGGAGAATACGATCTATGGAGCATGAAGATGAGGAAGTATATTGCAATTACAGACCATGCACTGTGGAATGTGATTGTCAATGGTAATGAAGTTGTGGATGAACCTGTAGACATTCCTGGACAGCCGAAAGCACCTAAACCCATCTTGCCAGCTGCTACAATAAGGAATCAAGAGAAGGCTCTCAACATACTCTTGTACGCTATTCCTGATGGACACCTACTTAAGTTTCATGATGCTAAGGATGCAAAACAGCTATGGGCTGCTCTTAAGACAAGGTTTGGAGGTAATGATGCTTCCAAGAAGATGCACAGAAATCTGTTGAAGCAACAGTTTGAAACTTTCACTGTTGGTGAAAGAGAAGGTCTTGATGCTGCCTATGATCGATTTCAGAATCTCCTCAACATGCTAGAGTTATACAAGGCAGAGGTATCTTATGAAGATGCTAATTTGAAGTTCTTAAGGAGCTTGCCATCTACATGGCATGTGATTGCTACAATTATCAGAGGACATCCTGGTTTGGACACTATGGACTTTGATGATCTCTACAACCATCTGAAGGTATATGAGCATGAGATGAATGGCCAAACAAGTTCAAAGTCTCACAGTATAGCTTTTGTGTCTTCTGAAAAGAGAAGCAGTACTTCTACTAAAAGTACTGCTCACCCTACTCAAAGTACTGTTGCTCAAAGTACTGGCTATCCTGCTCATTCTATTACAACCATGACCAACTCCACATCATCACCGACAAACACCATCCATTCTGATGAAGTCGTATGCTCATTCATTGATCAGCAAGCTACCCTACCTGTTACTTATGAAGAAGACTTGTCACAAATTGAAGAGGATGCTCTTGAAGAAATTGATATAAGGTGGCAGGTTGCTATGATCACTGAAAGAATCAAGAAGTTCATGAAGAAAACAGGAAGAGGCATTGACTTCAAGCCTAAGCAGGGTATCACTTTTGACAAATCCAAGATTGAAGGTTTTAACTGTCAGAAGACTAGACACTTTGCAAGGGAATGTAGGTTTGCTAAATATCAAGCAAACAGGATGGCTGAGAAACCAAAGCTTGAACTGAAGGAAATTCCTATTACTGAAACAAAAGCCTTGGTTGCTCAAGAGAATCTATCAGAGGTTGACTGGAGTGCTGAGTTTGATGATGAACCAGTGACCTGCTGTATGATGGCAAGGGAGGAGTTTGATTGGAGCACAACTTTTGATGAGGAACCTGGATTTGCTGCGTTGGAGTCCAGAGATGGTCTAGGAAGCTTTGATTGGAGCATGGAGAGTGAAGATGATCCTGTTATGCTTGCTATGGTAGCCACTTCACCAAGTTCACCCCTATCTCTGAGGTATGTTCTAAGTGTCATGACTTTTATCAAAAAGTGCTTAATGATTATGTGACTGAAAGAGATAAGTGTAGAACGGCTAGGGCTGAAGTAGCTGGTTACCAAATTACTTTAGAGTCAATGGAAGCCAAAATAATAACACATGAAAATAATGAAATGGCTTGGGCTGAAAATTATGAAGAACAGGATTATCAGTTAAAATTAAGTGAATGGAAGTTAGGATGTAAGGTCTCTGAACTAGAAAAAGTAACTAAGGAAAGGGATGAACTGCTAGAAAAGTTTGCTGCTTGGGGACAATCTGGTCTTTCTCATGTTAGTTATGTTGAAAAACAGAGAAGAGCTTACATTAGAACTGGACTAGGCTTTGGTATGGATTTCGGTAGCATAGAAGAGAACCCATCTAGTAATCAGTATGACCTTGATTTTGAGGATATAACAACTAGTGATGATGAACTCATTAACTATGTAGATACATCTAGTAATGAGGAATCACTTAGTGAAACACCTCCTGTATATAAGAAAGACAAAGGTTATCATGCAGTCCCTCATCCCACTGGTAGTTTTCAACCACTTAGACCAGATGTTTCTAGTTTTGGAATAGACAATCTAGAATTTAGGAAAAAAGCTTATTGGTCAAACTAATACAGGTCTATCTATTTCTGAAACCCCTAAAGAAACAATTGAGAAACCTAAGGATGATATTGTTAAGAGTCAAGCAGTACCTTTTTCTCAAAGTACTGCTAGACATTCAAAACCTTTTTGGGATAACTTTAGTCATCATAATTCTCATCATTCACCTAGTAGACAGGATAGGTTTGGTCATACACATAGAGGAAACAATTTTGGGATATCAGGTCAAATTTTGTGTTTTGTTTATTACAGTCCTGATCATTTGATTAAGAACTGTGACTTTCACTCAGAGTACCTAAGTAAATTCCCAAAGAACAGATCAACCAACCATAAGCCTATAGAGAATAAACCTGTCTTGAATCACTCACATAGGGTCAACCATAACAACTTCTCACAAGACTATAGGTACCCTCACTAGAGAAGACCTTTTTCGAAACCCCCAGTACCTTCAAACACTTTCAAGGTACTGTTAAGCCAAAACCAGTACTTTCTCAAGGTACTGCTCAGTTTTCACCAAACACTTTTTGGAATAGGAACCCTAGGAGATCTAATTACTATCAATCTAGAAGGCGTTACAACTCAAGGAAAGTAGCTAGATCAAGGGACTCTACACCAGAAGTTAAAACCAAATGGGTTAAGAAGGAAAGTACTGATGGGGAGCAAACAGTACTTTCAGCAAGTGAAACTGAAACTGAGATTTTTGTTGAAAATAATAAAGAAAACTTGAATGAAAAAGAGATTTTTAATGAAAAACCCACACAAGTTTTGGAACAAACAAAGATAATTGATCATGTGCTTAAAGATAGTGGCAATTAGATACTTAACGAATTTAAGTATGTAACTCCACAAGGGTAACAAAAGTCAGTAATGGCTTGGGTTCCTAAAATCAACTAACTCTTTTATCTTTGTGCAGGGCAACCCAGAAGAGGATCTTAAAGATCATCTAATTGTGGATAGTGGTTGCTCTGGAAGTATGACAGGAGACAAAGATATTCTGTCAGATTTTAGATCCTATTGTGGAGGAAGAGTTGCATTTGGGAATGATGCTAGTGGAGGAAGAATTAGTGGGAAAGGAACTATTAAGACAGGGAGCATAGATTTTGAGAATGTTAGATATGTGAAGGAGCTCAAGTTCAACCTTTTGTCAGTCTCTCAGATCTGTGATAAGAAGCACCCTGTGTTATTCACTGACACAAAATGTCTCATTCTTTCCCCTGAATTCAAGCTTGTTGATGATAACTTGGTAATACTTAGAGTACCAAGAACCAATGATGTGTACAGTCTGGATATGAAGAGTCTTCACTCTTCTGGGAGAGCCATATGTTTAGTGGCAAAAGCAACATCTGAAGAAGCACATCAGTGGCATAAAAGATTGGGCCATGTAAATTTCAAGAATATCAACAAATTGGTCAAAGGAAATTTAGTCAGAGGTTTACCTTCAAAGACTTACAAGGCTGATCACTCATGTTTAGCGTGCAAGAAGGGTAAATAACACAAAGCTTCATGCAAGAAGCTTGAAGATAGAACAATTAGAGAACCTTTGGAGCTGTTACACATGGATTTGTTTGGACCTGTCTCTGTTGCAAGTCTAAACAAGAAAAAGTACTGCTTGGTTGTGACAGATGATTGCAGTAGATTCAGTTGGGTATTTTTCTTGGGATTTAAAGATGATACTTTTGATGTTATTCATGATCTTATAATAGCACTTGAAAATCAATTGAGACTCAAGGTTAGAGGTATTAGATGTGATAATGGGACTGAATTCAAGAACAAGCTTATGGATGAATTTTGTGCCAACAAAGGGATCAAGAGGGAGTTCAGCATTGCAAGAACACCACAGTAGAATGGTGTTGCAGAGAGAAAGAATAGAACTTTGATTGAAGCAGCCAGAACAATGCATGTAGATTCACAATTACCTATTCAATTATGGGCTGAAGCTGTAAGTACTGCTTGCTATGTGCTTAACAGAGTATCAGTCACCAAACCTCAGATGAAGACACCTGATGAGTTGCTTATGGGCAACAAACCCAACATTCGTTTTATGAAACCTTTTGGATGCCCTCTGACTATTCTTAATACAATTGATAATCTGGGAAAATTTGATGGCAAGTCAGAAGAAGGATATTTATTGGGATATTGCACCAACAGCAAAGGATTTAGAGTGTACAATAGAATCACCAAGAAGGTTCAAGATTGTCTTCATGTTGAATTTTTAGAAGATTAAGAAAATCAGAAGGGTAAAGGGCCTGATTGGATGTTTGATCTTGAAGTTTTGACTCCTTCTATGAATTATGTACCTGTTAGAGAAGAAAATCAACCTGTTCACAAAGACGATGATTTATAGTACATTGTTCATGGAGTCCATATTAGACCTGATGCTATTCCTGATGAAGAACCCATACCTGTTGAACCAAAGAAAAGTACTGATGAACCAAAATCCTCACTGTCTGCTGAGGATCAAGCTATTCAAGAGGAACTTAATCAGATGCTTTTTCAAGATGTAGTAGCACATTCTTATAATGATGATCAAAGAAGAGCTTATGAAGAAGCAAAGAAAAAGAACAAGACTGCAGAGTTCTCTCACAGTACTTTAGATCACAGTACTTTAGATGACAGTACTTTCGATCAAAGTACTGCTACACCTAATGGCAGCACTTTGGATGATTTGGATGATCCTACCATGCCTGGCTTAGAAGATTCTGATGATGAGTATGAAGATGAAGGTATTTTCTCAGATTCCAATAAAGGTGCTGATTTTACAAATTTGGATGATAATGTTGAAGTTCCACAGACTCCAATCTTAAGGTTCATAAAGATCATCCTACTGGTCAAATCATTGGACCTTCTACTCATGGAGTGCTCACAAGAACCAAAGCTAAAGGTTTTTCTACACCTCATAATGCTTTACTTAGCTTTGTCTATAAACAGAACATGCTGAATCATAAGGATCATCAAACAGGCCTATTTACTTGCTTTATCTCTCAAGAAGAACCCAAGAACATAGCTCAAGCATTATCTAAAGAAAGTTGGGTTGAAGCTATGCAGAAAGAACTTCTTCAATTCAAACTTCAAGAAGTTTGGGTATTATGTGATCTACCAGATGGAAAGAAAGTTATTGGAACAAGGTGGGTTTTCAGAGTCAAGAGAGATGAAAGAGGTAATGTCATCAAGAACAAGGCAAGGTTAGTAGCTCAAGGCTACAGACAAGAAGAAGGAGTAGATTATGATGAAGTATTTGCTCCTGTAGCTAGGATTGAAGCTATTCGAATATTCCTTGCTTTTGCATCATATATGGGATTTCAGGTTTATCAGATGGATGTCAAGAGTGCCTTTTTCTATGGCACTATTACAGAGGAGGTTTATGTCAAACAGCCGCCTGGTTTTGAAGATCCTGCACATCTAAACAAAGTCTATAAAGTGGTTACGGCTCTTTATGGCTTACATCAAGCACCTAGAGCTTGGTATGAAAGGCTCTCTACTTTCCTATTGCAACATGGTTACAGAAGAGGAGCAATTGACAAGACTTTGTTCATTAAGAGAGATAAGAAGGATATCATGCTGGTTCAAGTGTATGTAGATGATAACATCTTTGGAGCTACAAAACATTCTATGGTTAAGGAGTTTGAGAAGCTGATGCAGAATGAATTTCAAATGAGTTCTATGGGTAAGTTAACATTCTTTTTAGGACTTCAAGTTAAACAGTCAAAGGAAGGAATTTTCATCAGTCAAGATAAGTATGTCTCAGACATACTCAAGAAGTTTAATTATGATGCTATGAAGCCAGTCACTACCCCTATCAAGTCTATCAACTCATTGGGCAAGGATGAAGATGGTCAACCTATTGAAGTCAAGTTGTACAAATCTATGATTGGTTGTCTTATGTATTTAACTGCATCTAGGCCTGATATCATGTTTGCTGTTTGTTTATGTGCAAGATATCAAGTCTCACATAAGGTCTCTCATACGAATGCAGTGAAGAGAATTTTCAGTTATTTGAAGCAACAACCTAAGTTAGGGTTGTGGTATTCAAAGGATTCCCCTTTTCACTTGGAAGCTTTTTCAGATAGTGATTATGCAGGTGACAACTATGACAGAAGATCAACTACTGGAGGATGCCAATATCTTAGAAGAAGATTAGTCTCATGGCAATGTAAGAAGCAAACTATTGCAGCAACATCCTCTACTGAAGTAGAATATGTGGCTGCTGCAAGCTGTTGTGGACAAGTTTTGTGGATGCAGAATCAACTACTGGATTATGGGTTCAATTTCAAGAATACTCCTATCAATATTGATAATGAGAGTACCATTTTCATTGTGAAGAATCCAGTTTATCATTCCAATACCAAGCACATTCAGATTAGGCATCACTTCATCAGAGATTGATATGAGCACAGGCTCATTAATGTTGTCAAGGTTCACACGGATGATAATGTTGCTGATTTACTCACCAAAGGATTTGATGTTTCAAGATTCAATCACTTGGTGGTGAGCATTGGCATGATTAATTATTAAGCTACATTTAAGGGAAGGACTGGTTAGTTAGACATTCTTGTGCTTTACTTAAGGCGAGGCAATACAATGCCCACATGGTGTTTTTGTTATTATAGAGAAGAAGATGGAAAAGTACTGCTGTTTTGTCCTATGAAAGTACTGCTCCGAAAGTACTGCTCTGGAAAGTACTGCGCACGTGGAAAGAACTGATTGTCTTATCAACGTACTGTTCCAACGGTCAAAAAGAAGGGTAAATTCAAATAACGGTAACTTTGTTATTATGGGCTGTGATTTTTCAAATCCTACCTATAAATAACTACTTTCCGATTTCCCCTCTCATCTTTATTCGTATCAATCTTTTCCATATTTCTCTCTCTCTCACCCAATTAAGTATTCAAGAATCCATATCTTTTTCAAGCATCCATGGAAAACCTACACACAGTTTCTAAACACAACATGGTGGTGAATTTAGATAAAACAGAGGCTAATGTCATCTTCCATGACATAATTGATTTCTTAACTAGTTCTCCAATCAGTTATGCGCTTTTGGTGGAACCTGATGTAATTGAGCCCTGGATACAACAGTTTTGGGCAACTGCAAGGACACATATGGAGAATGATGAATCTTATATTCAAGCTAAAGTTGCTGGAAGGAATATCAAGATTACTGAAGCATCAATTCGTGAAGATTTATTGTTTGATGATGCAGAAGGAGCTATTAGGTTTGATAAACAGCTTATTTGGGATACACTGAGAGATATTGGATATGAAGGGTCTTAGGTTGACACAACAACATTCAAAAAACCCTTGTTCAGTCCACATTGGAAGTACTTAGTACATGTTCTTTTTCATTGGATCAGCTCTAAAAGTACTTCTTAGGAGAAATTTGGTTCAAACATTGCATCTGCACTGGTAGGATTGGCAACAAACCGTATGTTCAACTTTTCAAAGCTAATCTTAGATGGAATGCTCTCACATATCTCTCATGGATCAAGATGGTTAATGTATCCAAGATTTATTCAAGTGTTCTTGAATAAAAAACTTCAAGATGTACCAAATCCTACAAGTCTTTTACCTGTTGTGGTACAACCAGCCAAGATTTTCACCTTCATGGCTAGGAAGAGTGATCTGTTTATTGGGAGGAACACCCCATTAACCACTTCAATGATGGAGGTTGTTCAAGAAATACGAGATGAGGCTGCAGAGAGTGATGACATAAAAGGTACTGCTTCAACACAAGGTACTGCTTCTCAAAGTGCTGCATCTCAAGAAACGGCATAACAAGGTACTGCTTCACAAGGTACTGATGTTAATAAAGGTACTGCACTTTCTCCCACCTCATCCCACCATACTACTCCACCTATTGCGTCACCAGAACAAGATATTCTTATTCCCTCATCATCCTCTGGAGGGAATGCAGCTGATATACCTCCTAAAGGAGAAGTGATGGATAATTATGTTCTGACAAGGGAGTTAGTCAGATTGAAGAAAACAACTAAGGCTCAAGCTGCTCAGATAGCCTTATTGAAGATCAAGTTTAGAAAGTTCAAGAAGTCTGTTTGGCCCTTGGTTAAACATCACAGATTATGGGTCAAAGCTGAAAAGAAGAAGCGAAGGCATTTTAAGAAGACTTCTACAGGCAAAAAGGTTCCTCAGCAATCTTCATTCCAATTGGGGAGGAAATTAGTAGATAAGAATTTGAATGAAGAAGCTGAACCTCAAGGTATTGAAGTGCAAGCCAATATTGAAAGTACTGAGGAACAAAGCACAAGAGTTCAAAGTACTGATGATCAAGGTGCTGCTGATCAAAGTACTGGTTTTCAAGGAACATTTCGACAAGAACTAATTACACCAAGGGTGTTAGATTTTGAAGAGGAAGCTGGTCCTTCGACTGTTATATGAAGAGGAAGTTGGTCCTTCAATAGTCATACCAGAAAAGGAAGCTGATACACCTAAACCAATACACACTGCAAGTGATGATGAAACTATTGCTGAGATATTGCATGATTTTCAAATACACCCAAACTAATACACACTTCAACAGTCAATTATTCTGCAAGTGATTCGACTTTCAAATACCAGAAAACTAATTACACCAAGGGTGTTAGATTTTGAAGAGGAAGCTGGTCGTTCGACTGTTATATATGAAGAGGAAGATGGTCCTTCAACAGTCATACCAGAAAAGGAAGCTGATACACCCAAACCAATACACACTGCAAGTGATGATGAAACTATTGCTGAGATATTGCATGATTTGTCAAAACCAAAGGGTGTTAGCATTCCAGGAGTTGCTGAAGAACAATCTCAAGTTTCTCAATCTCAACTAGTGTTAGATCCTAAATATAAAGGGAAAGGTAAAATGATTGAAACAAAGAAGAAAAAGAAACCTACTTTAGCACAACTAAGGGCTGTTGAAGTTGCTAGGAATGAGGAAGCAGCTAGAAAGGTACAAGCTGAATTGAATGCTGAAGTTGCTATTGAAGAAGCTAAGGATAAAGAAGCAGCTAAGAAATTGCAAGAAGAATTGAATGCTGAAGCTGCTGTACCATTAAAGACACCTATTCCTGTTTCTGCTCTACCAAGAAGACCAAATCGTGCTAAGGAAAGAAATGCAATGATGGCTTATTTAAAAGGACAAGGATATATTGGATTGCAGAAGTTGAATTATGATGAGATGAAACAAATGTATGAAGCTGTTAGAGAAGCTTATCAGAAGCATGTTGATAGTATCAAAGATTTTAAAGATGATGATGCTCAGAAAGAAGATGATAGAAAAGGAAGCTTAAAAAGAAAAAGAAAAACTGAAATTGAACAGCCATCAAAGAAGGTTGAGTTAAGATCTGATACAGATGATGAACTAAGGAATTACTTAAGATTTGTAGAATTTGAGTATTCTAAAGATGATGCAGAAAAGAAGACAGAAAAGAAGAAGAAAAAATCACCAATAACTACTTTTGAAGTTGTAGAATCTAAGGATGGAAATTATCTGATGTTTCATAGAGAAGACGAAAGCTTCAGAGTGTTTAATATGCTATGGGATCTATTGCACATAATAGATAGAGAGGATTTATTTCATTTATATCATTTGGTGCAAGAATATTTTGAACACATTCCATCATAAGGTGTTAGTTTAATCTTGCTTGGAGATCTCACAACTGTTTTGGAAACTGAAGAATCAAGCACTGAGGAGATTTGGAAAAATCAAGAAGATTGATAGATTATCAGCTGGAGATTTTTTGAAGAATCTGGAGTACATGTTTTAAAGTTAGAAGATGGAACTATGATTCATATGTTAGCAGATAGAAGATATCTGCTTACATCAGATCTTTTGAGGAGAATGCTAGAGCATGGTATGGAAGTTAAAGAAGATAATGAAACTGCACTTATGGTCATCGAATTATTTATCACATGGACAACTATGGCTGATGATGAAATATGAATAACTGGTATGAATTTTTATTGAATAAAATTTTGAAATATCAGTACTTTATTCAAAGTACTGCTGGTCAAACAGTACTTTAGCCAAAGTATTGCTTGCAGCATTAACCCAGTTAATGATTTTGAAAAGAAAACTTTTGTTAAGTGATAAATATTTTGAAACAAAGGTTAAAGGAAATAAATGGTTTTTGAGATGGTAACAACAATAGGTTATCAATCCACCATGGTTACAAAAGGATTGGCTAATCCATGAGCAAATGGCTCTGGTAAAGATATCTCAAATCCGTTTTATAGTTGACAACTTGCTAATAAGTTGTATGGTAATCAACTCACCATATCAGTAAATGTGAAGAGTTGGCTAGCCCACAAGAAAATGGTTTGTGGTGAAGGCTGTGGAAAAACCATTTATATGGTAATTAGTTCACCATGGATGAAAGAACTAACTAGTCCAAAATGGTACAGCTTTTGGTAAAGACAAATCAAATCTGTTGATAGCTGATGATTTGCGAAACATTTGGCTACTCCAGAGTTAATGGCTTTGGTAAAGAGACATCAAAATCCATTAAATTTCAATGATTCATCTCTCACAGGAGTTTACACACCTGGAAGTGATGAGAATAGATTGAAACTTAAACTGAATTAATGTATAAATTGTCATATGTTGCTGTGTTGCTGAAAAGATGGAGCTTGCTGATTGTTGCTGAAAAGAACTACCATGGTCTTACACACCTAAACATTTGGCTACTCCAGAGTTAATGGATTTGGTAAAGAGACATCAAAATCCATTAAATTTCAATGATTCACCTCTCACAGGAGTTTACACACCTGGGAGTGATGAGAATAGATTACAACTTAAACTGAATTAATGTACAAAGTATCATATGTTGTTGTGCTGCTGAAAAGATGGAGCTTGCTGATTGTTGCTGAAAAGAATTACAAAGATAAAGAATACGTTGATGATGATGATGATATAAGCACATAATCTACAAAGATAAGATTTGAAGATAAAGTCACAATTCCTTTTTGAAGACAATGATGTTAAAACTGAATATACAAAGGAACTTGAAATCAAGCAAGTAGAATTCAAGTTAGGGGAGGATTGTTGGGATATAAAAGTGCTGAAGATTGAAAAAGTATTGGAAGAAGTCAAAGTACTGCTAAGGAAAAAGTCAAAGTACTGCTGTCGAAGTCAAAGTACTACAAAGCTAAAGAACTGCTATATTCGTTTATGGAAAGCTTTGTTATTCTAGAATATTCTTTGTTTAGATTACTTGTCGTACAAGGTTACAAATTGTAAACCGACTAGGGTTATCCTTAAGCCCATAAAAGGACCCCTAGATTGGTATTAGAGATATGTGCATTATTATAGTTTTAGAGAGTTCGATATTAGTGTTTTAGAGTTGTTTAAGAATCTGTATAACAAGCAGATTTAAAGTTTTAATAAAATCGTTGAAAGTTAAAGTTATATTCTTCTTAGCTTTGTTAAGTAAATTCCGCATACTTAATAGAGTTTGCTTAGTGTTTCATTGTTAATAACTTAGGATTTATCCGAGGTTATTAAACCCTTAACAAGCTATATAGTTAGTTTGGTCAGAGTACATCGATCCAACAAAGCTCCGATACTGATGGTGCACCGGCATGATCCAGCCTTAAAGCGGAAAGAAGCAGATGGAGAGCTAGGAAGTGTAGGGGAGATAACATTCCCGTCTATTCTGGGGTAGACACCTTCGACTGACCTCGTGGTCATCAAGGTACGGGTCTCCAACAAGGAAGTAAACCGAGCATACATGGATTGTGGAAGCTCCTGCGAGATCATCTATGAGCATTGCTTCCTAAAGCTCAAACCGTCTATACGCTCGCAAAGAATAGACTCAAAAACACCTCTGGTAGGGTTCTCCGACGAACACTCGTGGCCCCTTGGAGAGGTACCGTTGGAAATCACTATAGGCGAAGGGCCCTTACAATTTACTAATAGGGAGAGCAGCTATGCAAAAGATGGGCATTGTAGTTTCCACCATACACGTTGCCATTAAGTTCCAAACTCCCTTCGAAGTAGGAACCGTTCATTATAATTATGGGGCAGATAAGGGAGTGTATGGTGTCAAGAAGGTCAAGGAAGGGGCGGAGGAGCCTCCGATAGCAATCCTAAGCTATATGGATGCAGAAGAATGGGTTGTAGTAAACCCTAGCTACCCCGAGCAGACAGTGGTGATAGGAAAGCAACTCCCGAAGAATTTCAAGGCGAAGCTCACAGAGCTGTTGCGGACTAACCTTGATATTTTTGCTTGGAAATATTCTGACATGACAGGAGTCCCAAGAACATTGCTAATAGACGGACAACCCTTCAGCACGGAGCATAAACTCAATGAATACAAACATATTGAGCCCATGAAACAGAAAAGAAAGAGCCTAGCCCCCGAAAGAAACACTGCTGCCTGCAAGGAAGTTGATGAACTGACGCAAGTTGGCATTCTAAGGGAAGTCAAATACCAAACCTGGGTTGCCAACCCAGTAATGGTAAAAAGAGCGACGGAGGGTGGCGCATGTGTGTTGACTTTACTGACATCAACAAAGCATGCCTGAAGGACTGCTACCCCTTACCAGAAATTGACTAGAAGGTAGAATCCTTGGCAGGCTTCCGACTGAAGTGTTTCCTAGATGCCTATAAAGGGTATCATCAGATCCAGATGGCAAAGGAGGACGAGGAAAATAGAGCCTTCTACACAAGCAAAGGTGTCTACTGTTACAGAAAAATGCCCTTCGGATTGAAGAACGCAGGGGCAACATACCAACGACTCATAGATAAAGCCTTCAACAAACAGATAGGCAGAAACCTCAAGGCATACGTTGACGACATGGTTATTAAGAGCAAGATAAGGGAGTACCTACTCCCTGACGTTCAAGAGACCTTCGACCAGCTTCGGGCGATCAACATGATGCTGAACCCTAAGAAATGCTCTCTCATTGTCGAAGAGGGGCAATTTTTAGAGCATCTGATTACAAAGCAAGGGATAAAGGCTAACCCTTCTAAGGTTAAGGCAATTACGGATCTCCAAGCTCTGAAGTGTTTAAAAGATGTACACAGCTTGAATGGGAAGCTAGCCGTGCTAAGTTGATTTTTGTCGAAAGGGGCTGACAGATCCCTACAGTTCTTCAAAAAACTTAAAGGCTACATCGACAAGAAGACTTTCCAGTGGAGCCAGGATGTAGAAGATGCTTTTCAGAAGATGAAGGAGTTCATCGAAATCCTTCCAACACTTACAGCCCCAATCAAAGGCGAAGTGTTGTTCATGTACTTAGCAACCTCAATGAAGAGCATTAGAGCAGTCTACATGGCAGAACGGGACAAGAGGCAAATCCCCATTTACTTCGTCAGCAGGGTCTTGCCGGGAGCAAAAGTTAACTACCCAACATTGGAGAAGCTAATACTAGCTCTAATCTACGCAGCAAGAAGGCTCCGACGATACTTCCAGGCCCACCCAATCACAGTCTTAACCGACAAGCCACTCAAACAGATCTTGTCGAAGCCTGAAAAGTCTGGAAGGGTGGCCAAATGGGCTATCGAGCTTGGGGAGCATGAAATAGAGTTCAAGGGTCGAAACTCTATTAAAGGGACAATTCTCGCGGACTTCTTGGCAGAAACACCTTCCGAACCGGACACAGAGAAGGAAGAGCCTAAAGCTAAACTCACCGAAGTGCAAGACGACTAGAAACTTTATACAGACGGAGCATTAAGCTTCGATGGTTCCGGAGCAGGTCTAATGCTGGTCAGCCCTGAAGGGAAAGAGCATACATATGCTCTTCGTTTTGAGTTTGAAGCCACCAACAATGAAGCGGAGTACGAAGCCTTATTAGCAGGCCTGCGATTAGCTAAAGATATAGAGGTCCAAGCTCTTGCCATCTTCGTAGATTGTCAATTTGTAGCAAACCAGGTAACAAGCTCCTATGAAGCAAGGCAGCCCGTCATCAAGCAGTACTTGGAAAAAACAAAGGAGATGCCGGATAATTTCGATTCTACATAATCCAACATGTTCGCAGGAATCAAAACAAGAAGGCAGATGCATTGAGCAAGCTAGCCTCTATGGCCTTCGCTCATCTCACTAAAGAAGTATTGGTTGAAGTTCTACCTGAAAGGTCCATTATTCGTAAGGAGGTTACGGACATGGTTCATAAAGAAGGAGAGACATGGATGACTCCCATCAGGGAGTAATTGATAAGTGGTCTTCTCCCCGAAGATCCCAAACTAGCAAGGAAAATACCGGTTAAGTCTCCACAATACCGGCTAATAGGGGAAACCCTATACAGAAGGTCGTTTCTATCACCTTGGCTCAGATGCGTCGGACCTAAACAGGCTTCGAGCATTATCGCGGAAGTCCACGAAGGATATTACGGCCTCCATGCAGGACCCCGCTCAGTAGTCTCGAAAAAAATGAAGTTAGGCTACTACTGGCCTTTGATGCATAGGGATGCGGCGGAAATCATTCTCAAATGTGAAGCTTGTTAGATACATTCAAACGTTCCCAAGTTGCCGAAGCAGAACATGACAAGTGTTACATCCACATGGCCCTTCTCCCAATGGGGAATTGATATTGTAGGACCTATGCTTGTGGCTCCTGGTGGGGTCAAATTCTTATTGGTGGCGATTGATTACTTTACAAATTGGGTGGAGGTAAACCTTTAGCCTCCGTCAAGGGGAGACAGATCGAGAAGTTTGTGCGGGAGCACATTGTGTGCAGATTTGGAGTGCCCCACATCATCATATCCGACAATGGTAAGTAATTTACCGAAGGAGTCTTCTATGACTTCTATCAAGGGCTCAACATAAAGCAGTCTTGGACATCCGTCTACCATCCACAAGCTAACGGACAAGTGGAAGTTACTAATAGAGACATTTTCAAAGGGATTGAAAAAAGGCTGGGACGAACTCATCATGGGTGGGTGGATGAGCTTCCTCATGTTCTGTGGTCTCATAAGAGGCACCCCAAGTCAAGCAATGGTGAAACCCCCTTCAGCCTAACATACGGAACATAAGCGGTCATCCCTTCAGAACTAAGTGTACACACAGAGCGTGTGGCAACATATGATGCTTCCCAAAATGATGAAAAGATCAAGGAGAACCTTGATCTGTTAGAAGAAAGGAGAGAGTTAGCCTCCATCCGAGAAGCCATGCACAAGCATAAAATTGAAGGCTACTACAACAAAAGGGTCAGGCCTTCCAACAGTGCAAGCAAAGCAGAATACCATGGGAAGCTAGGACCTACTTGGGAAGGACCCTACGTGATAGCTGAGGCCTACGGCAATGGAGCCTATAAGCTGGCCACTCTTCTCGGAGAACCCATCAACAGAACATGGAATGGTACGAACCTCCGAAATTTCTTTGTTTAAGAAGTATTTTTACCTTTCATTCTTGTAATGAAAAGCTTTTCATGGAAAGTAAACATTATTGCTAGTGTTCTTAGTTTTCATTTCAAGAATGATGTAATCCTCTCTACCAATTCAATGATGAATAATACATTTCCCACAAATCTCTTGCTTCGTTTCTTAAACACAAAGATTTGTTCAGCCAAGTCGTTTATGAGTTTCAATGTCGAATGGGAAGGCATACGGTGTAACAAACACCTCGTTACTTAAGCCTATCAATACATTCACATTAACTCTCCTAATAGTTTATGGCACTTATGAAAGTAAAAACAAAGCCATATTACTTAAAGGATTTGAGATAGAGTGGGTCGCAACCCTCTGTCAATGATCAAAGTTGGTCATTATATTCTTGGTGTTGTAATTTACACACAATGAGGTTGTTTAACCTTAGGTTGTAAAGTTTAAGCGTTGGAAAAATGGCGTAAGAGATGTAAACAAGACAAAAATAATTAAGTGTGTAGAGATATTTCCCTACACCGTGGCATTCAAAAGAAGGGCTAAAGCCTTTATACCTGCATATGAGGCCGGAGCCTCATTCAAATTGTCTTTGGCCTAGGCCATACATCACAAACAGTAAATTGTTTTAAGGAATAGGACAAACATCATAAAGAAACATTAAATTGTCTTAAAAGGGTACATGCTACCCTTGGAACCAAATTACTGCCAACAGCGAAGCATTCATTCTGGCTTCTGAGGAGATGGAGTTGGGGATGGAAGAGCTGAGGCAGGCTTGGTGGAGACCGTCTTCTTAGTAGGGGTCGCAGGCTTGATCTTGTGTGGCTTCTTCTAGAGGAGGTCTTCAAGAGGTGCCATGGGGTCTTTAGTAGCTTCAGCTAAGAAAGGGTACTCTGCGGTTGCAAATGCATTTCCTGCATCATCATATTCTGCCTTCGATGAGGGACGGTAGCACTCAATTTTAGAGAAGTCTACGGGCTTACCTGTTTTAGCCGCCTCCTCCAAAGCCAAGCACCGTCCATGGAAGATAGCTGCCTTGATGACTTTCCACATCGTAGCTCCCATCTCATCACTATGATAGAGTTCCATGGCTATGTACGGCACCACCTTTAACACGACCTCAACACGGTCCTTTTGGAGCATTTTATACCTCATCTGCAAGCCGTCAATCTCCTCCCTCAATTTCACTTCCAACTCTCCAAGCCTAACCCTCTCACCTTCCAAACCGGCACACTTTGCCTCTAACACAACATTTTGGCCAGTGAGGCTTACCACCTTAGACTCCTCTAACTTGAGTTTGCCACATTCAGCTGTCAACTCTGCTATCTTCTTCCGAAGGTCTTGGATCAGGGGATTCTTCTCAATATCCTTCTCAATCTCATCCCAATTGGCCTCCAGCTTGGCATACTCCTGATCTCTATGCTTCTCCCTCTCCAGCATGACATCCATATCTTGCCTTGCCTTTGTAACTGCCCGAAGTAACTCCTTGGTTCGACCATTCAAGTGGTTGTCCAACACGGCCTGCCTTGCAACACTCTTTTCGTGCAGATCGCAAACCCCTTCGATGGACATATTGTCCAGCAATCCTATCCATTGGGGAGGGGTGACATGATCCATAATTTGGTGGCAGGCCAAGGCATTTGGAAGCTCCTTTGTATCAGGAAGGCCTGCGACCAAGACAATACATAAGGGAAAAAAGTTAGTTATTACAATTAGCATTTCATACAATTGAAAAGGGGCAAAGGATTACCATGCATCTCTTCAGTATTATCCAGCAACTCAAAGGTAGATTTAACAAACTTCTTGCCTTCGACATTCTTTTGTCGCACGGCCCTGGATCCGGAGGCTGGGAGGGGAGTCTTCCTCTTGTTCGTAGACTTGATGGCTTTACCAGCTGTTCCCTTCCTACACTTCAACCTGTCAGCTATACCAGTGGAGCCTGTGATTTGAACATCCTCCTCTGCAGGATCGTCCGATGTGGAAGGTAAACCAATTGGGAGGGACCCTCCAACAATGCTTGTGGGGGTGCTGAGGCAACATGCTCTGGTCTGGGAGTGTCTACATCGTTGTTGTTGACAGATGTGGAAGGTGAACCAACACCGTAGGACCCTTCAGCTTTTTCAGCAGGCATGAAGCTCAAGTCTTCATCAAGGTCTTGATACATGAAGTTCCTAAATTCCATTTATGCAAAAAAGAAGCAAGAAAAGATAAATATCAGTGCTACATTGGTCCTACTTAAATAAAAGTGGAAGCACATACTTTGTCCATGATAAATGATAATAGGCTTGTTGGGAGAACCCTCCCAGCTATGTGCAATCCCAGCCATGTACAAGATTGGCTCAGGGAAAGCTTGAACATCCGCAGGATACCTAGCCAAGCGTTGGTAACATTGATTTCTTTGAACCTCATAAGGCAAGGGGTCGTTAAAACGTTTTGCATCAAACATAAACTTCTTATTCAACAATGATGGATAGTTGGGTGGGATAATGGTGTTTTGCACATAGAAGAAACTGCCCTTTCAATCTTTTATGTTGGTGTACACCCTCACAACAAGATTAGGAACATCTCCTTCAGTCCTTTTTGCCAAATTCAACAAATTACCACCAGGGTACAGGTTCCAAAATCCACTTAAAACCTTAAGTGTTGGTTCATAGCCATAAGCCTTACACATAACTATGAATGTGGTCAGTTTGGCTAAACCAAAGGGATTAAATCTAGAGATATGCACTTCATAATACTAAATAACTCTAAGATAAGAGGGTGAATAGGAATTCGAAGGTTTGAATGGCTAAAGGAGTGAGTATATAGCCTTACGAAGCCTTCTGGGGCATCGAAAATACCTTGGTTTGATTTGGGTAAAATTACCTTAAACTCTTGAGGGATTGGGTAATCAACAAGATGATCGTGTAATTCTTTAGCGGTCAAAGTACATTTTTGTTGTTTAATTATGAACTTTGAATCCATGACTATTCTAAACTACGAGAAATTAGGAGGGAGACTTTACCTTTTGTTTCGGAGCCGGTGAATCTAGAGGATTACTGTGTGAAAAAAGAAGATGAAGAGGGTAAAGTATTCTAGGGTTCCAACTACTTCCCCTTAAATACTCTTTTTCTACCCCTTTTTTTACCGAACACGTGTCCTTTAGATTAATCCTTATCCGGATTTCAAATGGATTTTAAATTTCAAAAAAGTCTTTTTGGTCAATCGGGGTAACTTTGTTGATCCCAGTTGAGCAAACGATCTAATATAGAAACTGACTTAAACAAAGAACTTATCAAGTATTACGCGGAATTTAACACTTGATCTTAAGAAGAAGAACAATTAACTTTCAACACCTCAATATTATTAATACGAATACTCTTACAGTATTAGGGTTTTGCAACCTTGAAGTGAAAACGACTTTTGATATCTAACACACGTATATCTAACCTAGCCAAGGACCTCCTTTTATAGGATAAGGAGTCCTATACAATATACAATACGTAACCTACAAGATAAATATCTTTTCCGTATTTATCTGATACAATAAACTAACCGACTCTATAGAACTAGCAGTGCTTACAATACTATCAGCAGTTACTCAATACTACTAGCCGCGGTTATCATCATCAGTGGTTACTCTTCTTCTGTCCGTGGTTATCTTCAAGCTTGTCCGCGGTTCCATCACTTAAAGTAATTCATCATACAAGGAACCTAAAACCCAACAATCCTCCCCTAAACTTGACAAATTCCAACAGAATTCTCAAGTTTCTTTTAAGCTCAAAACATCTGATGTGGAGGATGTAGCCAAACACTTACTTTTAAGTATCTTCTCATACTTCTTCAGCAAGTCATAAGCTTGACTATCATAGGACAATAACATCTTGAAACAACCTGACTTCAACATCTGAGTAATTATTGCTGGATGATTATTCAGTTTAGGATACTCACCTTCTACAAGCATATGAATAATCTGACCAGAAACAGTTAAGACATGAACTCCACAAGTTTGATATAAAAACCAACGAGTAACTTGACCATTGTAAAGTCCTTGCCATTCTGGTTCATCATGAGTAGGCTCAAATAAAATCTTCAAATTATGATACATCAACCTCTCATGATAATCATCTGGATGTACTTCACCAAAATATTTCTTGTAAAGAACCCAAAAATTCATCAAATCATCTCTATCAAAATATTGAAGCATTTGAGAAAATTTATTATACTCAGAAACATCATTATTGAGTCTTTGAATCTTCCAAACTCCTTCACTGCCATCTAAAAGATTAAACTCATAAGAAATGATTGGATTTACTTCAGCAACAACTTTCAACTTCTTAGAATCAGATGTCTCCGGAACTACAGATTTTCTTTTTCGTTTACTCTCCATCCATGCATCATGATCTTTTTCCCACTCTTTTTCCTTTTGAGAATCCATCGGGCAGAAATCATCATTATTAATTCTTATACATCTCTCATATATTTCCAAAATTCTTGTAAATGCACAAGTAGTAAGATTTTCAGAAACATATATACCAGAATTCTTGATAATTCTCATCAAAATATTCCTTAACTGAGCAATAGAAGGAGGTTTCTTTCTTACAATTTTCTTCTTACCTCTACTAACCTTCTTTGCCATCATTCCCAGAAGTCTAGCCTTTTCTTCATCATCGAACAAAGCCCATTCTTGTACTGTATATTCATCATTGATCAATTCTGAAGCTTTAAGATAATTTTGAGATTCATACCAGATAGCTAATAACTTCTGACTAGCTTCTTCTTCATCATTCTTTCTCTTTTCCAAAACAGCTCTATCCTCCTCTTCCATACTTCTAGCAATCTCTCTATCATAAGCCTCTTGTTCTTCTTTATTTTTGAACTTCAGTACTACTTCTTTGCCTTTTCCAACATTAGATTTGACCATTTTCTTCTTCACAGGTTCACCAATAACCAAACTTTTACCTTTTGGTTTACCTTTTGATTTAGTAGCAGTAGACTGAATAGATAAAGCAGGTGCAATAATTGATGTAGGTAATGATAATGTTTTACTCAAATTAATCAATGTGCTTGCAGCCTCTTTCTCTACTTCTTTAGGCTTAGATGGTAATGCAGAAAGAGTGGTAACAATAGTAGAAGTAGTTGTAATAGCAGTTGGTATGACAGTATGAGAATCACTAACCAAATCTGAAACAACATCAGTGGTTACAAAATTACTAACCGGGGTTTCAGATATACCATCAGTGTTTGTGTTCTGTACTATGTCAACATTCCTCAATTTTTCAAGAACAACAGCATTCCCAGCTTTATCAGAAACTACAAAGTCGAGATCACCACTGTCAACATCTTCTTCCATAGTAACACCAACAGATACATTCCCAGCCTCCCCTGAAGTCATGCCATCACTCCTCCCCTGTTTGGATACAGCATCCACATTCAGAGTAGGGGAAGAGGTCACCTTCTTTTTCAGACGCCTCAAAGCATTCAAAACTGCAAGACCAGGTCTTTTCACTCTTTCCAAAACCAAGACCCTATGCTTTAATCTCCGAATAGTTTTGCCCTGAAGCACAGTTAACTCCTGAAGACCAGAAATCTTATCCTCCATCTTAGCACACTGATCCGTCAATTCATTTACACGTTCAAGTATATCCTCCCCACTTCGACCTGTGTTAACTGGTCCGAGAGGTCTACTAGTCCGAGCCAGACCACGATACAGAAAACATAGGTTCCTAAGTGGCGAGCCTCGTCAATTGTGTCGAGCTTCACTACTCCTATCCAACCTTGGACTATTACTTAACTGCCAACTACTAATACATGTATTACTGAAAAAGCTACTAGGTGGAGAGCCTGGTCAATTGTGTCCAGCTTCACCCCTCCTATATGAACTTGCACATTTACTTAACTGCCTAGTCACACGATTCTACCTCCTATTCTAAAGACCAGAAGTCCTCAATTGACACGAAGTCCCGTTTTGATAAGCCTCTAATTTCGTATCCCAGAACCAAAACCTTTCTCACTTTTCTGGACCAGAACGTCAAAACTTACGAAACTCCGCAGACTTTTTCTTCCACTGGAGAAGGGGATG